>SWDC01000003.1:0-367855 GCA_004919715.1 Linderniella brevidens
AGAAGAAGAAGAAGAAGAAGAGGGAGACATTTCCCTGATTCAGTTTCCCTGATTCAGTTCCGTTGAGCAACATCTTCAACAAACTGAAAAAGAAGGAGGGAAAGAGGCCGCTGAGTTCCGACCCTCGACCCACGAAGAAGGCTAGAGTTGCAGATCCGACACCACAAGAGGATGCTGCTGATGTTGAGACGACTCCAACTTCAACATTTCCGACAGACGACGAATTGTCCGAAGGATCAGACTGGGAGATCACTCAAACTCCCAGGAAACTTTACTCCAAGAAATACGAAGACCTCTGGTCCTCATTCAGCTCGAGAACTCTTCGAGTTGAAAGGATCATTGCTGTCAACAGCTTCGGGAAGTACGACGTGCTTCAATTTCTTGAGTCCCGACATTTTGAGAAGGCGGTTAGGTGTATGGGGACCTATTCCGACATACTAGTCCGTGAGGTATATGCTACTCTCTCTCCTTTCTTGAATGAGCCCGATTCTAGGAAATTTAGTAGGATTTTCTTGCGCAATACTCTTTATGAATGTTCTTCCCGACTTATTAACGAACTCTTAGAAACCCCAGAGGTAGACCACTTTAGTGATAGTGACATAGATGAGGTTGTTACTTTCATTACCAAGGGTAGGATTACCAAGTGGGAGAAAAACTTTTCCGCCACTTACTTGACCTCACTCTACTCCGTGCTTTTTAAAATCGCGATATTTAATTGCTTGCCTACGGCAAACGATAGTAGAGTGACGGAACAAATGGCGCAACTCTTGTATGTTTTGGGTCATAACCTCCCCATCAATTGTGGAGAGTATATTCTCAATCTGATAGCCTATCAAGCCGAAAGAGTTGGAAGAGGCATTCTCCCTTTCCCCTCCGTTATCTGGTCGGTGCTGATTCATGGAGGGCCACTGAGAAGAGACTACGTAGAGCACAAGAAAGTTCCTTTTACCATCTCAGTTAACCATGTTACGGGGCACAATAAAGTGATCGATTTGCCCTGGATTGGAGCTCAGAATGTTGAACCTAATCTTGGTTCAACATCATTCTCAACATCCAACCTGGAGAAGGAGATCAAGTGTCTGGACGACACTATTGCCTTTTTTATCGCTCAGAGAGAAGTTCTTCGGGATTTGCTCTCTTCCCAAAAAGGAGGGAGCTGACCATGGAGCTGACATGGATGCTGGAGCTGGAGGATCGAATTCAGGGGGAGCTGGAGCTGCTGAAGGAGCTGTTGGAGCTGGAGCTAATAAAGAAGAAGTTGGTGCTGGTGCTGGTGAAGAAGAAGCTGCTGATGCTGAAGTTACAACAGGAGAAGCTGGAGCTACTTCAGATGACTCTATACAGAGTCTTCAATTTTAGCTTTTTATTGCTTGATTGCTTTCTTGTTTTTGCATGCAGACTTCTATGTTTTGTGTGTGATTTTTTGTGTTGCAGATGTGACCAAGAAACTCTTAATGGCTATGTATTAACGTTCTAATATTTTGATCCATTTGTTGTTCTAAGTTACTTGATGTGTTCAGGGGGGGTTCTATGGATTTGAAGTTCTATTGATCGGAACTTCTTTGGATATAGCTCTGCACTGGTTTTGGGAAGAAAGACAAAAAGGGGGAGATTGTTAATGTTGACACCGTTGACATTGACAATGTGGACTCAACATCGATTGACTCGGACTTGGTCCAACCTTAATTTTGTCTTTCAAACCCAAAAACTGTTTTCCCTATTATTGCGGAATTATTTAAATGTGTGCAGAGGTTACTTACCAGATAGACTTGTTCCAACAACGGTGGAGTGGAGTGGATACTAAAAATAGGATGCTTATTCAACCGCTACAATGTGCTTACTAATAATAGGATAAGTGGAGCTCGTGGCTGAATAAGTCGAAGCATCATCTCAGACGTGAAGTCATGGAGATCATGGAGAACGTGGAGTGGACTGTAGTCGAAACTATGAAGAGTATAAATAGAATACTACGATATCGACCACGGTCTATGAACTACGACGACGAGCGACGAACGAAAAGAAAAAGAAAACGAGAGAGCTCTCTACATATATTCGTCTTCACAGTTCTTTACCTAGTGTTTTACCTTCACATAGATCGTAGGTTATCTGTGTGAAGATTAGGAGAGTCGTTAGATTCTTTATTAGGCTGTTTTTTTATTATATTTCGATAGTTCTACTTTTTGTAATCCATTCTTTGTAGTGGAATTTTGCCCTGAAGGCGTGCAGCAAGTTATTTAACTTGCTGCATATTTTAAATTGTGTCTCCATCGTTTTTACTGCTAAGTTTTGCAACTTTCCGCTGTGCTAAAACTTTTTGTTCCTAAATGTTGGTTCAACATTAGGGACAACATTTCTGGTATAATTTTAACTGAGCTATTTCCATATCTTTACGGGACCTCCCGCACCCCATCACAATCATCCGTAAAGGACATGAACAATGAGATTAAAAATATTGGAATACTTGAAGGTCCTCTCATATCACTATGAACATGCGTGAACAGAAAAGAGCATATGGCTGATAAAGAATGAAACTCACTTATATTTTGCCAACTCACACACCTCGCACTGAAATCTTCTGCAACTATTCATTTGAACAATCAAGGAAACATTCTTTTGAGAATCCTAAACCGAGGATGGGCAAATCGAAAATGATAAGACAATCTTTATTAGATTTAGAACATTTAATATGAATGATAAACTTTCTTTGTTAACTTTACCGCTAAGTTCCTAAAGAAATTTGAGGTCGCATCTCGCCCTAGCAAGTCCAATCATCTTCCTTGTGTCGTACGTCTGTAAATCACTGAAAATGATGAATTAAAGATGATGTAGCAGTACGAATCTTTGGTGAACTTTTAAATTGGTACAAGGTTCACAGTTTACATGTAAAACATTTTTAAGAGTGAGATGATTATTAATATGAATGTCTCATCGACCCGTTACAAATTTTACTGACCCATCATAAATGAAAGTTTTCTTATTAATAGGGCACGATGTATACGAGACTAATTTATTAGAAGACTAGGTCTTATGATCAGTGGCTCCTTAGTCCATTATCCAAACATTTAGGAAGATATCTTCTCAATCATTTAAAAAAAGAAGAAGATATACTTGTGAAGGCAAGGGTGCAAATACATGTCTCAGACTTCTCATCGGATGATCCTATTAGGCTCTTTTATTTTCAATTTCTTGCTTGAACTCGACCAAGTTTAAAAAGACAACCTTATGTTATTTGTTGTGAATCGACCATATATCTGAACTTTGGTTGTCCAATTCTCATGGGATTGCCATGTAAACGCTCGATAATATGACGAGACTTCTTGCAATACTTACACCATCGAGAGTCTATATCATTAGCTTTTGATGAGTAAGAAAATTTCATACTTTCTCCAAATTTTCTGTTTGGAACGAACTTCTTGGTACTGGCTATAGCTTAGCTATCGGTTGTGGGCTTCTCTAACATTAGGTTTCTCTTACCTTCCTCAGCACGAGAAGAAGAGATTGTCTGCTTTAAATAAGGTAATTCGTTTGTACTAAGTATTTAAATTCTACGTCAAACTCAACATTTAGTCCAACAAGAAAGTCATGCATACTTGCTCATTCAACAAACTTTTTCAATTGAAGCGTCATCAATGCACTGGTAGCGATTCATCTCTTTCCATAATGTTTGGATGAGATTGACAAATTCAGTTTGACCGTAACTTTTGTTTGGTGGATGCCACTTTGACTTTGATCTCACTCGGGAAGATTTGAATACCGTAGTCATGACATCACCGTCGAATCTTCTTCATCATATTTTTCAAACCTTGGATCCTCTTAGGAGGGCATGTCTCCAATAAACGAATCAAATTTTCTTTTCCCTATAAGAAAGTTCGAATTAACTCGGACCATTTTAAGTATTTTTTTCTAGTCAGCCTCTACGCTGTTTGAATATTCTGAAACTCTCCAAAGAATGGTACTTCTGATGTAATGGATTAGGTTGTGTTGCCATTTATTCACATATTGAAGGTGACAATATAAAAGAGATGTAGATCGATCACAATAGAAGTTCCCTAGTTTCAAGAACGTGAAAAAGGATGAATGGAAAATTGATCTTATTATTCTCTGGGAAAATGCCCAATTATATACGACTCTATGGACTTACAAAACTAAGCAATAAAATCGTCGTTCAATATAATGGTGTCATACGAAAATTAGATAAAATAAGAATAATATAATATCCCTATAATATGTACTTAGAATCACTAACCTAAAATAATAGATCTGTTAATGTTGACATTGTTGACATTGATGATGTGGAATCAGTATTTGAGTCAACATCGTTTGACTCAGACTTGGTCCATCCTTGATTTTGTCTTTGAAATCTAAAAACCGTTTACCCTATTATTGTGGTTTTATTTACGTGTGTGCAGGAGTTATTTACGAGCTGAATTTATTCAAATATGATCAAATAAAGTGGAGTTAGTTGGAGCTAAAAAGAAGGAGACGAATTTAATTAAAATAGAGATTGAACGTCAAACAACAACTACCACGAAAATAGAGCACGACCATCGGAGTAGTTGTTGGAGTCGCATCTATATAAAGAGGAACTTCGAGCACGACGAAAAACGCACATTAGAGTACCGAACGAGTAGAAGGAAAACGAGAGAGCTCTCACCATATTTTCGTCTCACAGTTCTTTACCTAGTGTTTTACCTTTGCATATATCGTAGGTTATCTGTGTGAAGTTTAGAAGAATTGATAGATTCTTTTTAGGTTTTTTTAATATCTTTTGATAGTTCGACTTTTTGTAATCCATTATAGTAGTGGAATTTTGCCCAGAAGGCGTGCAACAAGTTATTAAACTTGCTGCATATTTTAAAACTGTGTCTCCGTCGTTTTTTACTGCTAAGTTTAAATTTTTCGCAGTGCAAAAATATTCTGATCCCGAATGTTGTTTCAACATTAGGGTCAACATTTAAGTTTACTTTTAACTTAGCTATTTCCATATCAATTTTATCGGGACCTCCCCGCACTCCCTTTTCAAATTGGTATCAGAGCAACCGCTTGATACACTAAGCGTTTTTATCATATTGATATGGATGTCCTAAGCCCAAACTATTTTGGCAAAGTCCCCGTCTTAGACGGATCAAACTATGCCTATTGGAAAATCCGAATGCGACAGTGCATAAAGTCGATTGACTCGCGTGCTTGGGATTCGGTTCTTAATGGTTATACCCCTCCTAAAACACCTCGTGATGCTGATGGAGAAGTGTTTGACAAACCCATTGCCGAAAGAATTATTCTTGAAAGAGCAGCAGCTGATTTTAACGAAAAAGCTTTACATGATGTTTTTTCCTCCGTCGATATTTTTATGTTCAAAATCATCCAAAACTGTACTAATGCGAAACATGCATGGGAGATGTTGCAAAGGTATTGTGAGGGTGATGCGAGCGTGAAAGACACTAAGTTGTTTATTTTAAATAGACAATTTGAAAACTTTCGTATGAGGGACAATGAAGACATCACTACTTATTTTGGAAAACTTTTGAATATTTCTAGCGAGTCTCATAGTCTAGGTGAACCTATTTCTAACAAAGTTTTAAATTCTAAGGCTATTAGGTCACTATATGAGAAGTTCAATGTGAAAGTGGCAGCTGTAGAGGAAGCCCACAATCTAGCCACACTCGACTTCAATACCCTCATGAACATTATGAAGAACTACGAGACCAATCTCGAAGTTCAGAAAAATGCGTCAAGGGGTAAGAGTCTCGCTCTAGTCTCGTAACCATCAGGTGTTGAATCTGATGTTGATCCAGACGATGATGAGGATATGGCTATGATTGTTAGGAAGTTCAAAAGGGTGCTGAAAAATAAGAGACAGTTGAATGTTGGTCTAACATTCAAGAATGTTCTCAACGCTCAAGAGTCTTCATCACGCCTAATCGCCCTATCAACAGAAGAAGTTCTGCTGATAAAGCGAAACCCGACAAACTTGACAGGGACTCTGGCCAATGTCATGCTTGCAAAGGCTGGGGTCATTTTGCAAATGAATGTGCTAACACTCTTCGCAGGTTTGGAAAAGGATATTGGGTCAGCCTATCTAATGATGAAGAAGACGCGCCAGCAAGAAACACGCATCAGGTTGCCCAATGGACAAAAGTTCTTAATCCAACCTTCTCTGACAACGAAGATGAAGATCATCATACTGGATTTAATGCGGTGACAGATGTCGATCCAACATTGGATTCAACATCTGAACACTTTATTCTCTTTGATTATGATGAATCAAACAATTTTGATGAATCTTTGCTGTTAGATAATACATATGATCTTTTAGAACTTGCCGAGGATGGTGAATCACGTGAAGAAACATACAAACAATTGTACGTAGAGTGGACGAATCAAAGGAAGCAAATCTCGAAACTGAAGGATTCCGTTAAAGTGCTGACTGAGAACAATCTCAACAACGAAAAGGTAATCAATAGCTTGCTTGAAGGGATGAGCAAGATGGAAGCCTTATTGACCAGAAAGGACAAAGAAATTAACAAGCTACAAACGCAAGTCAATAAGGCTTCAGATACCTTTTCAAAGATGAATAAAGGCAAGTCAACACTTGACGAGGTACTTTATTTCGTTAATACTTCTAATCATGGTCTAGGATTCAAATCACATCCTAAAAAATCTAAGCATTCTGCATCGAAGTCCAGGTCTAGAAGTTTTAAGTGTCATTTCTGTCTTAAACCTGGACATATTAAACCTTATTGTTGGAAACTGAAAGATGTGATTTCCAAAAAGCAAATGTTGACTGAAAAACCATCCAACGTTCTATCCAACATTGAGAAATCAGGGTTGAAGAGAATGTTTGGAGATTTTTCAGGCAACCGTAGTTTAAATCTGTTAATCATAAGAATAGAGCTTTTTGGAGTCCATCAGTTCAAAAGAAAGTGTGGGTAAGAAAGTCGTCAATTCAATGTAATGTTGTTTACACGTCCTTGAAAGATAACATTTCAAGATCTTGGTACTTTGATAGTGGTTGTTCACGCCATATGACAGGTACCAAAGATTACTTGATTATACTCCCTTGAGTAATGGTACGGTTACTTTTGGAGGTGGAGCAAAAGGTAAAATTCTCGGACGAGGCAAACTTAATGTGGTTGGCTTTCCTGCCCTAAGGAATGTCCTCCATGTTGATGGACTTGTTGCTAATTTTATTAGCATAAGTCAACTATGTGACGACGATCTTGATGTAAGGTTTAATAGAGAATGTTGTGAAGTTTTTAATGACAAGAATTTGTGTGTGAAGGCGGGTAAAAGATCGAGTGATAATTGCTATCAAGTTGGTGATAAGAATGAGAGAAAAGAGGTATGTAAAGTCTCTAAAACCGAAGATGATATTGTTCTATGGCACAATAAATTGGGTCATGTCAATTACAGAACCCTACAACAGTTGATTCGGCATGAGGCAATCAGAGGAATTCCAAACCTTAAGGATTGTGGAAAGATTATTTGTGAGCAATGTCTGAAAGGCAAGCAGAAGCATGACAGTCATAATGTTGACCAACATATTGTTCAACATTTTAGAACTGTTCACTGCTTTCAGCTACTTCACATGGATCTTATGGGTCCTATAGAAGTAGACAGTATAGGCGGTAGATAATATGCGTATGTCGTAGTTGATGACTTTTCTAGGTTTTCATTGATATTTTTTCTTAGAGAGAAATTGAACCATTTGATTTTTTCAATACCGTGTCATGATCAAAAATAACTTTGTGTCCCATTTTTCGTATTAGGTCCGATCATGGTAGAGAGTTTGAAAATCAATTTTTTAAAGATTTTTGTGACAAAGAGGGTATTATCCATGAGTTTTCTTCTCCTAAGACACATCAACAAAATGGGGTAGTCGAAAGGAAGAATAGAACTCTTCTCCTAAAACAATAGATATGTTAATTTTGACATTGTTGAAATTGACGATGTGGAATCAATATTTGAGTCAACATCGTTTGACTCAGACTTGGTCCATCCTTGATTTTGTCTTTCAAATCCAAAAACGGTTTACCCTTTTATTGTGGTTTTATTTACGTGTGTGCAGGATATTTACGAGCTGAACTTATTCAAATATGATCAAATAAAGTGGAGTTAGTTGGAGCTAAAAAGAAGTAGACTAATTTATTTAAAATAGAGATTGAACGAGTCAAACAACAACTACCACGAAAATAGAGGACGACCATCGGAGTAGTTGTTGGAATCACATCTATATAAAGAGGAAATTCGAGCACGACAAAAGAGACGAAAAACGCACATTATAGTGGCGAACGAGTAGAAAGAAAACGAGAGAGCTCTCACCATATTTTCGTCTCACAATTCTTTACCTAGTGTTTTACCTTTGCATAGATCGTAGGTTATTTGATTGAAGTTTAGAAGAATCGATAGATTCTTTACTAGGTTGTTTTACTATTTTTCGATGGTTCGACTTTTTGTAATCCATTTTAGTAGTGGAATTTTGCCCTGAAAGCGTGCAGCAAGTTATTTAACTTGCTGCATATTTTAAAACTGTGTCTCCGTCGTTTTTTACTGCTAAGTTTAAATTTTCCGCAGTGCAAAAATATTCTGATCTCGAATGTTGTTTCAACATTAGGGTCAACATTTAAGTTTACTTTTAACTTAGTATTTACATATTAATTTTATCGGGACTTGCCCGCACTCCCTTTTCAAGAGGGTTGTTTTAAAATATAGACTTTGACCCAAAGTCTTTTAAAAAAAATAGACTCTTGACCTTGTTTTTTAGTCAATAGACTCCACTTTATCATTAGCGTTTAATTAGCGTTTGAATTTAAAAAAAAACGAAAAATCCCCCAGAAAAAGAGAATAAAAGAAAAAAAAAAGAAAATGCATTAACGTCATGGCCAACGACCCGCCTGCTTCGTCTTCAATAATGGCACTACAAGAACCATATTCCCCATATTCACCATACTTAATATCCAGAAGAAGAGACACTACCATATCCACCATACGTGGACCTTCTCGATCGATCCTGAAGAAGAAACAAAAGCTTTCGTCCATTGAGTATGTGTTTGTCAAGTTTTTTCTTTTTTCTGATTTTAACTTCAAAATCCAAGAATTTCGGTTCCATTAGCTACGTCATTAAGTGAGTTTTCGGTGTGTATGCTGGGCGACATCGATTCACTTGAAATAAGTTACGAATTTGAACATGGGTTTTTGGAAAATTCTGACTACTGGGTCACAGTTGACAGGAGACATGAACTTATGATGGGTCCCCTGCATTTGCCCAAGGGTCCCATGAGTGTATGCGTACGGGTTCCCTGAGTGTATGTGAACGGGTTCCCTGAGTGTATGTGAACGGGTCCCCTGAGTGTATGCGTACGGTTCCCCTGTAAAATGTGAATGGGTCCCCCGTAATATGTGAATGGGTCCCCTGAGTGTATGTGTACGGGTCCCCTGAGTGTATGTGAATGGGTCCCCTTAGTGTATGTGAACGGGTCCCATGAGTGTATGTGTACGAGTCCCCTGAGTGTAGTGAACGGGTCCCATGCTCAGGGGACCCGTACAAATACACTCAGGGGACCCGTACACATTTTACAGGGGACTCATACACATACACTAAGGGGACCCGTGCACATATTACAGGGGACCTGTACACATACACTCAGGGGACACGTGCACATTTTACAGGGGACCCGTACACATACACTCAGGGGACCCGTCCTCATACACTTAGAGGACCCGTACACATACACTCAGGGGACCCCCATATAATACTAAGTTTTAAGATTTCTTGTATGAAAAATTATTTCATGCACTAATTTTTTTACCTAAATTACAGGTGATCACCATCACCAACATCATATTCCAATTCGGTGGTAGGTGGATGATTAATGAGGATGATACGTCGAAATGGTGTCCACAAACGAGAAGTATATGGCAATCAATCATAGTCAGCGAGGATACATGCACGATTAAGGCCGTGACAGATGGGATAGTAACGGTAATGTCGTTGCCAAACGACAGTGAAATTGACGTTAAGTTATATGCCTAATGTAGTCCACAATTATCCACGACCTATCTACATCGAAAACGATTACACTTTACGTGCATACCTTGGTTTTGGTGGTCCGCAATCAAGACCCGTGCTTCATGTTGAGATCGAGCAATGTGCCAGTGAAGCTCCCATTGAAGTCCGGTGTAGTGGCATTGGTGCACCCATTGAACTCCAGTCTAGCGCCACCGATGATCCTCCCGCTCGTAATGGTTTTACGAACAATGATAGTGGTCTTATAGCATTTTGCGATGAAAATGACATCATCCACCCCGTCGAAGAGGCACACATCGAAAAGCTGGAGGTACAACATGTTTCTCAAGAAGGGGTCGGACGATTTGAGGAACACCACGGGTCCTTTGAAAGGGATGAACACAATAACAACATTGAAGATTATGGCGAGGAGTATGACGCATTAGCAGCTGATGATGATGGTACATATGCCTTTACTGATGGTTCTAGTTTATATATTGGTCAAGAATTTCAGAACAAGGCTACCGTGCAGAAAGAGTTGTTGGAAGTTGCATTTAAGGCGTCATTCGAGTTAAAAGTGGTAAACTCAAACAAAAAGTTGTATGTGGTTCATTGCGTAAACGACAAATGTTCTTGGCGCGTTTGAGCTGCAAAAAATAATGACTCGCCGATTTTCTCCATTCGAACGTATTGTAATAGACACACATGCGATGTATCCCATCGACGTCGGAGACACCGAAAGGGTAGTTCGTCAGTGCTATCGAGTATGTTAGTCGAAAACTTCACAGGCGCCAAGGATATCCCGCGACCAAAGGTAATCGTCTCATTGATGCAAAACAGGGGTCTCGATGTATCGTATTATAAGGCTTGAAGAGGTAAGCAACTTGCATAGGAAGGGTTGGTCGGAAATAGCAAAAACTGTTTTGGTTTGCTCCCGGCGTACATAGAAGCCGTGAAGAGAGCAAATAGTGGTAGCATCACATATTGGGAGGCGGATGACGAGAACATATTCAAATATCTTCTCCTAGCCTTTGGCGCATGTATTAGGGGATTTGCATACATGAGAAGGGTCGTTTCTATCGACGGTACCTTTTTAAAAGGTAAGTACAAAGGTGTGACGCTCGTGGCGACCGCACAAGATGGTAATCACCATCAGTACCCTATAGCTTGGGGCATTACCGATGTGGAGTCAACGGAACCTTGGTCTTGGTTTCTGACGAAATTGCGGGAAATCATGAGCAACACGGATGATTTGGTGATAATTTCCGACAGGCACCCCGAAATAATAAACGCCGTCGAAAATGTCTTTCAAAATGTATTTCATGGATTTTGTGCGTGGCATATTAAACAAAATATCAAGACTCGAAGCAGGAAGCAAAAAGGCGCTTGCGATTTATTTTGGCGTGCGGCGCATGCTTACACGACAAGTGAGTGTGATTCTATTTTGCGGATAATGGAAGGCGAGTACACCAAAATAGCAAAATATATGAAAATTGGAGCAGAGAATGGAGAGGAACCGTTGACGCTTGCGAAATGGACGAGAGCGTATTGCCCTACTTCTATGTACAACATAATGACCACCAATGGATCGGAGTCAATAAATGCTGCCTTGCGCGAGGACCGAGAGCTTCCACTGATATGATTATTGGATTCAGTGCACAGACTTAATGCAGAATGGTTCAAGAAGCGTCGAAGCACTTGCGAAGATTCAATCGCTGCCAATATGACGTCGTTCACGCCGAAGGTCGAGAAGATTATACATGATAATTTTAATGACTCTAAAAAATATCACGTGTCGGAGATCGGACATTAACGATATAATGTCTACGGGCAAAATCATAATGAGTTGGTCGATCTACAAGTTAATTCGTGCAGTTGTAAGAAGTTTGACATCGATCGCATCCCATGTGCTCATGCCATTGAAGCTTGTGGTGATTCTAGCGTTCAGATGTATTCTCTAGTGCATAACTATTACAACTTACAAATATGGTAATTAGCATATGGAGATACGGTTTGGCCAGTGGCAGACCGGAGTGAAATAGGGACTGATATGCTGCCACCCACATCTTCGAGAACCCGTGGCAGGTACCAAAAAAATCGAATGCCATCAGTCGGTGAATTTTGTAGGAGGTCACCTGTTACTTGACATACGTGCATGGAACCCTTTGCGACTATTAAGAGTTTGATTTGCTGACATTTATAAGTACTGTATTATGTGGTATCTGGCTATCAAGTTTGGGTCCCTTGGTATACGTACATGGGTCCTCTGGCATACGTGCATGGGTCCCTTGGATATCAAGTATGGGTCCCTTCGATACGTGCATTGGTCCCCTGAATATCGAGTATGGATCCCCTGGATACGTGCATGGGTCCCCTGAATATCGAGTATGGGTCCCCTGGATATCGAGTATGGGGCTCCTGGATACGTGAATGGGTAGAAGGCCATACTGTCACCATAAACATAATGTCACCAACAAACGTATTGTCACAAAAGTAGCAATATACATCTCAGAAACCCATTCATAAAGTCATATAATCGTCTACACCACAAACGACCAATCATTCCGGTAGAAGGCCGTGGTTAGATACTGCCTAAAACCGATGATTTGCTGCTCGTTAAACTTGTACGGGTCGTCGCTGCGAAACATCAAAGAAAATGCGGTACGTAACAAATACATTCCGCATTCGCCGCTGCAATAGTAAAGAGTAGTTAGAGTATTTCACTAGGCCAATTGAAATATAAAAGCAATATGGACTAATACTTACTTGGCCCATTGTTTATGGAATCTATTATCGCGCAAGATGTTCTAATTGACGAATGCTCTCGGGATTATTGCCCGCTAACATAAAAGGGATTACCTTTCTTACATTGGCCAATGCACGATCGATGAATCTGCCATCACTATCGCATGAACGGTCAGAGTCATAAACCACGATCGTCTTCTGTGCGTTAACCACGCATAGCACCTAATGACAATCATTGATGAGCAGCGGGACAACGATGAGTTGGGCCTCACTCCATGGAACAGATGGCCAATTCTCATCGGTCCCCATAGCGTAGGGGCGCATTTGGCCAATGAATCCCTTATCAATTTTTCCCGTCACAGTCCCATTAATATGGCATCGGAGTGTGAACATTGTCCTCATGAAAGCGTAATTGCTTGAAGCTCGCGTGCAATAACGTTGCAATTCGATAAATCCCCTAAAAGCTTCGTCGATGTGCTGCAAACAGAAGATGAGGTTAGGTCAGGGGACCCGTGCGCAATAGTCAGGGGACGCGTGCTCTTAGTTAGGGACCCGTGCTCTTAGTCAGGGGACCCATGCACATTAGTCAGGGGACCCCTGCACATTAATCAAGGGACCCGTGGGCATTAGTCAGGGGACCAAATAAACATGTGCGTTAATTTGTACCTCGCCATCAATCCACTGTCCAGTACTGCATAACATCGCGAACCATTCTGGACCATACGAACCCAGCATGACAGCCCTATGGCCATTTTCTGCCATACTCGTGACCTCCTTAAGTACTGAGGGCCAAAATATCAACTTTCGCCTTATATGGTTGTCGAGCTCCGAGTTGTGGTTAAATTTTTCGCATTATCGTCTCTGACATATGGGCTGCGCTGGTACCTTGATGGATTCCTCTGCCTCTGAGGCTCGTATCGTCAACAATCGCCTTACCTCTATCGACTGGGACGTTGTTTGAACCCCAAATGCCCGACTCCTGAGCTTCATCCACACCCACTTTAACTGCTGCCGCCACCTCCTGTGCCTCCGCCGCCTCATCTGAATCATGCTGCCCACCCGCCGCCGCATCCATGGACATCATCTCAGCTAGCATGAAGAAGTCGTACCGCATCCCGTTCCACAATCGATCTTCCATCACATATAATCTTTTCGCAGCATAACGATATGAAGCAAAATGACACTCGTTGGCATCAAAGCGTTGATCTAAATCGCCTCTCAACTGCGTAAATTCATCGCCAACGAGATTAGTAAGCTGATCAAACCTCTGATCCACACTTGTCCTGAATTCATTGAACATAGCAACACCGGGATAGGCACGTGGCGGAGACTGATACATCGGCGGCGGAGAGCGATGCTCGAATACCGGTGAGTTATGCATCGGCGTCGGCTGCACCGGCGAGTGATGCATCGGCGACTGCTGGTGGTCGGCCTAATTGTTCTCTTCGCCGACTATGTGAGATACACACAGTACTTCGATCCCTTGCAAGAGAAGGCTGATCAAGTGGTCCAACGCTATGCGAGGGAGCCACGCCAAAGTCACCGAATCGAAAGTAGTTGGCGTGGCTCTCAGGCGGACTTAGCATTAACAAACCGCGCACCTCGGATTTTAGCACGGTCTTGCTTATCGCCTCCAACTTTGGGCTAGCCTTCTTAATCCACGACTTCCTGGTCCACAAGCATATTCTCGGAAGCACATCATCATTCCTCTTGTCTTTGCGGTTGGCCAACAAATTACCGATGTTCGTGATGCACTCGTATGCTAAGAACTAAGAAAGATACAAATAATTAGACCATAAATATAGATACAAATTATTTATAATTAAAACAACAACGACATTATTCTACCTGAAGTGGATGCACGAATCCACTAATGCATAAGCTAATGTCTTCGTCGTTGCCTCCTGCAACTCGTGCAAGAGCTTCGTCCCTTTTCTCCGTCAGATCACGTTTCAATGAACGTAGAACTTCTCGGAAGGCAATTGTGCTCCATGGATAATTGTTAAAATTATCCAGATCTTCAATTAATGAGAGAATCCATGATGGCAAGATGGGGTCCTTCTTCATTCTGCGAGGTAGCAAAACGGCAGCAGCAAAATATAAGCCGGCGAGCTTCAATTTTTCGATATTGACACGCCCATCGTAGTCCTCGGCTGCCAATTCATTAATTATTCTCTCCACGTCGGATAGCCGGATGGTAGATCTGTGCGGCCAATGTCTCAACTTAAAAGCATTTGACTCGTTAACCCCGGGTACGTTGGACGAGCAGTTAAGGTGATCAAGCAGTACTCCGATATATAAAATCGGAGTGGTCTCTTCCGAATGATCATCCACAACTCATCCCGATTATGAAGGAGCGTCTGTCTCTTCATAAAAAATCACAACAGTTGGTTGGAGAGGTTAAAGTCTTCAGCTGAAGCTACGAGATATCTGAACGGACTGCACCACATAAATTCGGAAGCCTCAACATCATTCAGAAAAGCGATAATGGTTTGACTTGCTTCGACATACTTGGCCGTCAGAATTAATCTACATACGAAATCTCGATCTTCACTGGTCATTTGCGTCCTCAAAAGAACCTGTAAAATTATTATATTAATTCAGGATAATGATATATTCGCGGGTCCCCTGGGCATACGTGTGGAGGTCCCCTGCATATGATCAGGGGACCCAAACAGGGCGCTCAGGGGACCCAAACACAAGTATTTAATGGATGCAGGGGACCCAAACACGAACTCTCAGGGGACCCAAACAGAACTCTCAGGGACCCAAACAGAACTCTCATGGGACCCAAACACGAACTCTCAGGGGGACCCAGATATGACTAGGAACCCATTCTCATTCTTCACTGAGCGCATGGAACCCTGTGTATGAGTCTTCTACAGTCCACACTACCGCGCATACAACCGCATGAAAAGAAATGCTAACAGCATTGCAAAAAATTCATAACATGAATCTGCCGATGAGACCAAACTCACCTTCTCGGCCATCACACTGCTTGTCATCGATATTTCCGTGGTGGGTCAGTGAGAAATTGAGTTGCCTTAACTGGAATTCTGTTAAGCTCTCGTGAATTGCAGTAAAATCGAAAGTGAAAGCGACGAGTGACTATTTGGGGAAGAACAATTAAGTGAGATGAACAGTCACTCTGGCTGACACATGCTTTTACTTTTACTGTTTTTCGATAATAAATGAAAATTTTAATAATTATTAATTGTAGGTGGGTTAAGCCGTTGGATTGCACTAAATAAGGGCACAATTGTCTTTTAAGTCATATTAGTAAGGGTATACTTGTACTTTTAGAATGAATAGTATTTTTTAAAAACTTCTGTTTGTAGGGTCTATTTACCAAATTAATCCCTTTTCAAGATCCAAACATAGTTTCAACGCTATTAAGATTTTAGGTGAAATGATCATTCGATATCCTATCAAATGTATGAATGCAGATGTCGCGACTATCCATTGAATGAAAGTGTCATATTTAATGATAGATAAGAAACAAAAAACCGAATAAAGGTAAGGTATCTTGAAAATATATAAATTTAAATATGTGATATACTGTACTCGTTCGAACTTAAATGTTTTTGGTACAGTGGTAATTCAACTACCGTAAACCCCATCCCGGTCCCCGTAAGACTTGCGTCCGCGGTCGAACGGCCTCTATGGTTTGAGTCTTCATATTCTAGAACTGGGTCTATAGTTCTTTCTTTTTTCTTTTAAGTTTTCCTGATTATTTGCACCACCCAACTTAAAAGAAAAATGAGTACTGTATTCGCCACCAGTTATAATCCGACCCTTGCGACAAATTCAAATTCACCCCTCGATAGGATAATCATCGATATTTCGATGGATTCCTTGAAATCTTCATTTCTGCCCCCATTGATGTTCAACACTAGCAGTAAGAGGCATCGCCCCAAAACCCTCAGGAAACCATCGCCACAGCCCCCGAAAACTGTCATCCTATGCAGCATGAGGTCCGACCCATGGACCCTCAGCGGCAAGGGCAACCTCAGAGGACCAAGACCCAAGTCCAAAAACCCCAAAGCTCCTCTCTCCGACGACAACGCTCGCCGCATAATCAAGGCCAAAGCTCGTTACCTGAGCGTTCTTCGACGCAACGTGGGCTCGCTAGCTCAGACTCCACAGTGGATTAGACGAACTCCTGAACAGATGGTGCAATACCTTGAAGACGATAGGAATGGGCACTTATATGGAAGGCACGTGCTGGCCGCGATCAAGAGGGTGAGGAGCACGTCAGCGTTGAGGGGAAGGGAATACGACATGAGAGACGTCATGTCTTCTTTCGTAACTAAACTTACTTTTAGAGAGATGTGTGTCGTTTTGAAGGAGCAGAAAAGTTGGAGGCAAGTTAGGGACTTCTTCAATTGGATGAAGTTGCAGGTTTGTGCTGTTTCTTCTTCTTACAAGTAAACCACCCATAATGTTTCAGACCCCATGTTCCATTTATACTATGATCTAGTAGTGGGGTTGTTGTAGGCTTATGTCGTTTTTTACCATAAAATTAAACTGGTGGCATGGTTGTTCAAGTTAAAAATTATGAGAAGAATTTGTTTTTCATTCAACTTAACTGCAAACTTGAAATGTATAATCGGCTTCATTATATCAGGGAGAGTTGTTTTTACTACTCCAAACTGATCTAATATAATGAGGATATAGAAGAAAATGCTGAATCCATAGTCCAGACATGTTGGCCCGATGAATGATTCATAAGCTTACTCCTGGCCATATCTGTTTACAAGTTGGCCACACGATTTCTTTACTCCGTTTCCTGATCGAATCACAAGTTGAAGCTCTCATTTACATTTTGTGTCTTTTGCGGTCTATGTGATCTTATTCTGTTATAATGTAGATTTATGCTGTAACAGCTATGCTATAGGCCAAGTGTAATAGCCTACACAGTTGCTCTCCGTGCGTATGGCCAAGTTGGCAAAATAAAGCTTGCCGAAGAGACATTTTTGGAGATGCTTGAAGCAGGGTGTGAACCGGACGAGGTTGCCTGTGGGACCATGTTGTGTTCTTATGCCAAATGGGGCCGGGATAAGGCTATGCTCTCATTCTATGCTGCCATACAAGAGAGAGGAATTATACTCCCAATTGCTGTATTCAATTTCATGCTGTCATCTTTGCAGAAGAAATCACTTCACAGTGATGTCATATACGTTTGGAGTAAGATGATTGAAAAAGGGGTTTCCCCAAATAATTTTACATATGTGGTTGTCATTAACTCGTTTGTGAAAGAGGGCATGGCGGACGAAGCTCTGAAGGCTTTTGACATGATGAAAGCTTTTGGTTTTACTCCAGAAGAGTCAACTTATGGTCTTCTGATCAGTTTGTGCTCGAAACTCGGAAAAAACGATTTGGCTCTTCATCTTTACGAAGATATGAGATCCCAAGGAATAATCCCCAGTAATTTTACATGCGCGTCTCTCTTGGCATTATACTACCGAAATGCCAATTATTCCAAAGCATGTTCGCTGTTTACCGAAATGGAGAAATTTTGCATAGTTGCTGATGAAGTCATCTTTGGCTTAATGATTAGGATATACGGTAAATTGGGTCTCTATGAGGATGCGGAGAGGACTTTTCAAGAAATTAAAAGGTCAGGCCAACTAAGTGATGGAAAGACATACGTAGCAATGGCTCAAGTTCATCTCAATTTTGGTAACTCGGTGAAAGCTTTGGATGTTATGGAACAAATGAGATCTAATAATATTTCCTATTCAAGATTCTCATACATTGTACTGCTGAAATGTTACATTGAAAAGGAAGATATTGCATCTGCCGAAGTTACATTTGAGGCTTTGTCTAAGACTGGGCGACCTGATATAACTTCATGTCAACAAATGATCAATTTGTTATTGAGGCTTCGGTTATTTGAGAAGGCAAAAAGCTTTATTGCTCAGATAAGGAAAGATCAAGTTGAGTTTGATCAAGGGCTCTTCACTGCTTGCATGAGATTCTATTGCAGAGAAGGCATGATCATGGAAGTTAAGCAACTGTTAGAGGATTTGAGTAAGGGTATTCCTGGTGCTCGGGCCTTCCACATGGCCCTAAATGGGGAGTTTACAACATCCAGCGAATTTGACAGTTGTTTTGAGGCTCTGGACAAATCTGAAGCCCTGGCAGTTGAGTTGATGTTGACCCTTTGTTTGGCAGCTCGTAATGATAGAAAGATGGAATACAAACTGAAGTTGTTGCTTGAAATCAAAATCGGAAAGTCAGTAGCCAACCAGTTGATTTGCAAATTCAGCAAAGAAGGTATGTCTGTTTACATGGCTTGACAAAGTTAATCATTGAATATAATTCCCTTGAACAAAATCTTGAACTTGGATTGTCTAAATGTTTTGAATAAGTACCTGTTGCAGGTGACATGTCAACCACTGAATATCTTTTTGAGCTAATGTCACATGGTACTGGGCTGCTCGAGGATGCTGCTGGGGCATCTGTTATTGGCCTCTGTGGGAAACAGGGAATTCTAGAAAAAGCTAAACAAGTTTTTGATTCATTGATAAGCGGTGCTGCTGATGAAAGAATATTATATAGTTCGATGATTGATGCATATATCACATGTGGTGAATTGGAGGAAGCTTACCTGTTTTACAAGAAACAGAGTGAGCAAGGGCATAATCTGGGCCCCGTTTCTGTTAGCATACTGGTGAAAGCTCTTACAAGCAATGGTAAGACATGGTTAGAGAAAGTGGATAACAAATTCCACATAGATTATTGTTAGATAAACTGAGTGGTAGCTTAAAAGATAAACAGTGGTGCGCAGAAAAATCATTGAGGCATGGATTCACCATGTCCTCATGGAGCTATTTCATATATTTTTTCATTCAATACAAATTGGAAGTTCCCTAGTAAAATAAAAAATAAAAAAATCACTGAGGCTTATATCCCACTATTTTCTGTTCTGACAATGCATTTGTTCAAATTCTCACTTTGTCCATTTTTTTGATCTCCATACATACACTATCCCTTCTTTTTTCTTACATCGCTCTGTGTGGCTGTGAGTTTCGGTCTTGTTAAGTTTCACTTCATATTTTAGTTCATCTCGTCAGTCTTTCAATACTCGTGCTTCCACCACCCCACTCTCCTGCGAATGTTGGTATCAGTACCATCAAAGCTATTTCGCTAGCCTAGATTAATCAATCTCATGTTGTTTCAACTTCATTCCTGTAATTCATGTTGCATTTGATATGTCCAGGTAAATATCGTGAGGTGGAGGACGTAATTCATGGAAGTTTTCATAAGAATTTGGAGCTTGACACTGTAGCATATAACACTTACATTAATGCAATGCTAGAAGCAGGTAACTTATCAGAAGTTTATTGTATACCCAGCTATGTTATCCCAGGAAGGTAACAATGATGTCTTATTTGGTCCAGGCAAATTGCGTTTTGCTGTCAGCATATACGAGCGGATGCTATCCTTGAACATTTCTCCTTCAATCCAGACATATACAACCATGATCAGGTTATTGACCACTAATTTTGATTCTCATATCGTAAGAAAAATTGGGCATTTTATTGTCAATCAATATGACGAGAGCCCATCAATGATGTTGCAGTGTATATGGACGGGGCCGGAACTTTGATAAAGCAGTAGAAATCTTTAATGCGGTTCAAAGCGCGGGCTTGACATTGGATGAGAAGACATATACTAATATGATTCTATATTGTGGAAAAGCAGGTATTGTGTTGGTCCTCAAATTCATGAGACAATCTATCAATCAGTATATATGTTGAGAATTTTGAGGCCTATTGCCATCAAAATCTTATGAGCTAATAAAAAGTTCGGAATGTTTTGTGGCGATGTGCTTTATAAATTAAGACTTTGCATATGTACTTGGTAGGCAAAGTTCCTGAAGCATCAGCCCTATTTATGAAAATGCAGGAAGAAGGGATAAAACCTGGGAAGGTATGTTTTAGGTTTCGCTTTATTTATATCTGTTTGACTCCCGCGTAAAGCTTTTCTCGTTAGGGAGATGATTTATTTTATATTTATTGTCGACATGTTTCTTCAACCGATTAGAAACCTTGGACGTGGAACATGTTGCTTTGAATAAATGGTCACCGGATAGGTTACTGATACCATGTTGAATGATCAGAGAGTTGACTACTCGACATTTCATGCTACAATGCAGGTGAGCTACGACATTATGATGAATATCTATGCAGGCGTTGGACTCTATGTTGAGGCAAAAGAGCTTCTACGAACCATGAAAAGACGCAAGTGTCCTCCCGATTCTCGCACCTACCTTGCAATGGTCCAAGCTTACGTTAAAGGATCGAAATATCGTGAAGCTGAAGGAGTCATAAAGTCAATGCAGAAGGAAGGAGTAATCACTCCCTCGTGGGCACATTTTAGACTCTTAGTGTCGGGTCTTGCCAGAGAAGGATCGATGGAGGAAGCCGATAGGATATACAGGAAAATCTCACCACCAAGTCCCGACGACCTAGCGTGCAAGCAGGCAATGCTTAGGGGGTTTCTGGATTTCGGGCACGTTGAGAGAGGGATAGACTTCTTCGAGAGGGAGTGCGGTGGCAACGATTCCGTGATTCGTCGAGACAGGTTCATTCTCAGTGCCGCAGTTCATCTCTACAGGTCAGCGGGCAAAGAGCTGCGGGCCAATGAGCTTTTGGATTCTATGGATGCAATGGGAGTTTCCCTCTTGGGTAATCTTAGAGTTGGTTCGAGGGCTGAAACCACCATCGTCCAAAAATTGAGATGAGAAACAAAAATTCCACTCGACATGTGATTGAGATTACTAATGCAACCACTTGATGATGCGTGATGATGCCTCAAGCTGCTAATATGAAACAACGCAGCACAGCAGCCATTGATTGTCTCCTCTTTTGGCCGTGTTGCAATCTTGGTAAATATAAAAATAGATGATTTGGATTTATGTGTCAATTTTCAGTTTTGTATGCATCAAATTATAGTAAAGTTCATATTAATTATGTATGGGAGAACACCCTCTCTAAAAACAACAACGCTCACCCCTCTCTCTATAAAACAAGAAATCAAAGATCCCGATTCCCCTTTCCTCCACTACTGGAGGTTGGAGGAGCTCATTTTCTCTCATTATACTCTACTTGTTTTGCCATTTTTTTGTTTTCTTTTATTTTTTCGGTCTTTGAGTCCCGATCTGGGAGTTTGTCTCCCTCCTCCATGTAGGGGGTTTATCTCTCTTTGCGGGAAATTCATGTCCGAAGAAGAGAAGGTCCTTGAAGATAGAGACCGAAGAAAGCGAAAGACTATTGAAGGTTTGGACTTGAATCGCCATTTTTATGAAGTTTTTATGTTGATTTTACTGCGTTCTTTAGTTTCGTTGTTCAGATTATGTTCTTTGGTTCAAGTCAAGTTTAGTTCTTTTGTTCATTGCGTTCATGAATTGAAAAAGTGAGTTATCGTTGGAAAAAAAACAAAGTATAATATAGTTAGTTTGTCTATATCAGGTTGGTAGGTATAAACAGAAATTTCAAAAACAGTTTTCATATATTTTCTTTCTTAAGAAAAATAGCAACTGTTGAACTACAAATTTGCATGGTTCACATTGTTCTCAGTTCCCTTTTGCTAGTAGATAACAAACAGCATGTTGAGGCGAGCTTAGGAAACGATGAGAACCATGCATAACTAAATATGGACGCATTTGTAGCTTTACGACTTATGCTGCTGATGAATATTTATTTACACAAAAGCACAGCCCAGAAACTTATGGTTCAGTACGGCCTCTGCGATTGGCCTTTGCTGGAAATCACGGTTCAGCATTCCCTGGAGATTTCGAAACAGACCATTAGTAGTAATCACACCCATTAAACAATTCCATCTTTCTCCAATCTAACTATGCAAAAACAAGTGGGCACAGAAGAGACTCCATGCTAACAGCAGCACTAAATTTGCAGTTAGGGAGTATGAGAATCAGATACAGGTGTGAAAGTGATTTGATAGAGACATCAATCATGTAAATACAACAAAACAAACAAGAAAGATGGTTGTATTATTGCCAAGTCGAGAAACGGGATACGATACGAAGAACCAAACCTGAAGCAAACTCCAACCAGCGCCATTACCAAGATCCAGAAACTTAACAGCTTCCGTTAGACGGTCATCAGCTAAACAATACCTGGCAGGCCGAACAAAAAATCATTTGATGCTCTCAGAGAATACTAACGAGTGTCGAATTCTCGAATAAAAGTTTCTCGAACAAGCAAACGAAAGCAGAGGGAATTACTCTCGCATTGCTTCAAGATCAAGTTGGAATGTATTCTCAACAAGCCTCTGCCAGCCAAGTAATGGAAAGTGGTTAGAGAACGAATAGAAGGCATAAACGAATATGGATGGGATGCTTAGTTGACTCACCCGCAAAGAAAGACTGTCTATAGCTCCTGCTTCGCAAAAAGGAACGAAGGCCATGTATGCCAGAAGGAGACCAGCTTCGTATCTGCAAAACAATCACAAGGTCACTGATTACATTGCATTCGTCGTCTGCATAAACTACGAGATAAGCAACATGTCATCTGCTATTCCAAAGGCACGTTTCTCCATGAGATTCGAAGCACCAGCAGCAGAAGCTCTCCTCCAAAGTCCTGCTGCTGTCACAGAACTTGAACTTCTTCCCTCTATCTCCAAATACCTTCAAAGTTAACAGTTCTCCGCTTTAATAGAAAATTAATAGCATTTCATGTGAATGAATGAAGAAACTCAAATAGCTTCAACGGCACACTTCCTTTGGTTGCCTGTCTGGGCTAAAGATTTAATTATTGGAAAGATAATCACGGCCTCACGGAAAAAAATAAAATAAAAAATCCAGCAAGTCATTGTTGGAGATGATCACAAAAATTAATGGGAGGACCTTCAAAGTCATCAGACCTCTTATTTGATATAGTGCCAATGCCGATTCTCTAAACAAACTCGATAAGGAAAAATGACAAGTCAGCTAATCTAAGCAGCCCATTCAATCCAGACAAGATTTTTACTTCAATGGGGATTCTGATTGGTGTTTTTATTCATTTTACATGCATTTAATCTAATTGGGCCATCTTTTAGTACGGAAACTTTCAGAGTAAAACCATTCATGGTTGGTTTTGTATGCATCCCAGGAAAAAGTAAAATCAGTACCATGCAATGCATCAGAGTCCAACAAAAGGTTGGTAATAAACCTCTACCTTACATATACGACGACGTACCTTATGTCAACTGAAAATGCGAGATCTCGAAGCTTCGGAACAAGAAATGCATTATCTTTTTCATCCAGTGTACTATCCTTCACGAAAAGATATTTCCATAATTTATGCTAGGACATGATTCGTGAAGGCACAGAAATAACTTGTTTAACAAATATCGGGATGTAATCACTTGAGGACAACAGAAGCAGGTCCTAAACTTTGGTGCAGTCTCTCTTGGCTGTGCATGTAAGCAAGACCTCTGATGGCACCCTGAAGAAGTTTGGTAACAAAGTATCTTCTCCTCTTAATGATCTCGTCTTTTTGGAAGCGGTTCCAAAGGTTCTGTCCTCCAAGTTCCTTTGACATATTTTCACTTGCAACTTTTGCATAGTCAGCAGCAGTGTACCTGCCATGGTTCTGGAAAGCAAGCCACTGCAGCAGCAAGCATATTCGTACCGATTAAATACGTATCAAGTCTTAAGAAATTCCTGCACATGACCCAAAGTTGAACCTGCGTACCTGCTCACCAGTTTTTGTCTCAAATCCTCCAAGAAGTACTTGAATATTCTGGCTCGTTGAAAATTTTGAATTGTTCTGCAATTAAAATAACGGCATTTCATTTCATAATTGTATACACATAATTCTATATTAAAGATAAAACCAAACGACCAATCGGAAATGGTCCCAAAACCAATAACTACGGTACTTGAAGGGAAGCATGAGCGCCCAGCTCATTGGCCGCCATCACGTCAGCTTCAAAGCCACCAACTTGCTGTCCAGGATAAACCTTCATGACATGAAATGGCGTGAAAGGAAGCAATAAAGTCTCTTAAACAGAATAATATAAATCCTAGCCGGGCTCTAATACGACACAATGTAGTGAAACATTAACCACAAGTCTATCCTATTTCGGCAATATCAAAGCATCTGGAGAACCTACACACATTCACAACGCAATGAAAATGCATTCTTGGTTGCTTAAAGGTGCTGGAAAATATATTATTATACATCTGATCGTTAACATGATAATCACCTTAAAAATTACGGGGGTACCTCTAAGTCGACCCTGAGCTATTCTTCCTTCATAAAGTCTGCAAAAAAGCTTGCATGGAAGCAAACTTAATATCCACAGACAAACTACTGGCAAACAAACAGCACCATGGCAACACCTAAACGCACTCATTGAGATACTTTAGAAACTAATACAAAGCATGAATAAGTAAAAAAAGATATACGCAACCTGATCTTGACGCTTCCTTCCCCTACATCTTGCGACTTCAGCCTCCCAACATCCGCAGGCATTGAATAACCCATTTCTATCTCCGAAGATAAGCCCGAGTAGCTGCTAAGTTAAACAATTATTTATCCCACATCGGGAAATTAACTTCACATGACTCAATACATGAATAGAAAAGGCATATCTTCCTATCAACAATTGATTTTAGAAAGGAACCCCATCAAGCTTATACGGTCACCCCTCCTACGTTTGCGGCATGTGAGCAGGCCCCGATCACAGCACCATTTAACAAAACACCAGTCAAGTTCTAATCGAAGCGACATTTCACGGAAACAATTCTAGTTACTCTTTTGTTTATTTTTCCACAAACAAAAGGGTGATCGGAAGAATAGGGTAGCAGTTGCATTTTGAACGAATAGAAAGAGAGACCTGGTGATATTCATAAACCCGTAGGTGCCAATTAGCCTCCCAACCTCGAAGGCATCAGGAGATGTGATGAGGGCGGCTTTGAATTTTCCAACATAAGTGTCACTTGCCCTATATGTGCTGAATTCTGTGGCGCGCAAAATCCTATGGGGAAAACGATTAGCTGCTAGCGTTGGTGAGAGCAACATCTTCCAGATTTTCTTTGTTTAGGCGACTTCGAGGTTGAAGCAGAATGGTGCTGGTGATGCCTCGGCGGACTGTATCAGGTAAGCTAAGGCCAGTTAAGGTGCCACGTGTAGATAGAGAATTTTTTTGTTTTTCTTTATCCAAACGTTTGTTACCAGCTAAAATGAAAACGCGATGACTCGCGGCGACTTTTAGCTGGAGGGAAGCTGCGATTAGGGATAGGAAGTTAACAGGGACGGGAATATAATCTCCATCCCCGTCCTCGTCCCCGCCCACGAAGCAAACGGGGATGAAATCGTCCCGGTTTCCGTGGGGTCTCGGCTTCCGTGGGGATTTTCCGCCCAGACGATATTTTAGAAAAAAATTACTATTTATAATATAATATATAAATTAAATATATTTTTAAGAATATATTATAAACTATAATTTTAATTATTTATATTATTTTAAATATTATTGAAACTATATTTTAATATTATTTATATTATAATAATATAAATTGGTTTTATTTACATATTATAATATACCGGGGATAAGGCGTGGATCCCCACGGGAAAAAAATGGCTCCCCGTCCCCGCCCCGCATGGATAAAGCACTGGGATCTCGTCCTATTCGGGGCGGGGATCGCTGCGGGGAAAAATGTCTCCCGTCCCTGCCTCGCAGGGATTTTCTGTCCTATTCGGAGCGGATTCCCGCGGGGACGAGGAATCCATGTCCCATTAACAAGCCTGGTTGCGATTTAGTTCAAGGATCGTTGAAGCATTTTTTCTATCTTATATTAGTGATGCTATTTTCGTTTTGGGTAATGTTTTTTTTTTTTTCAGCATATGTGACATAACAGATTTGTGAGTCTCTCTCTCTCTGTAACAATATAGAATCGTTAATCAGAGTTGTTTCTTCAATTCTAAGCTCTCATTTTTTATTTTAGTTTCGTTTTCGCAACTTAGAGTTTGTATCAAATTGGTATCAGAGCATCAATCCCTAGTCTTTGAAATGGTCGAAGTTGGCAAAAGGAACCTATGGTGTTGAACTACGTAAGGAAATTGAAATGCTCCATGAACAGATGAAGATGGATAATGCTTCCATCAAATAGCAATTGGAAACATTACGACAAATGATTGCGAGCGATGATGGGCGAACCATCTGGCGACGATGGGTACCTACGCTCTTATGATGACCCCATGAGTAAGCTAGTGAATCTGAAACAGACCAATTCAGTTCACAAATATTTGGATGATTTCGAGGAGCTGATGAGCTGTGTTGAGCTTACGGTGGACTATGTGGTGAGCTTTTTTTTGGGGGGGATGGAGACAGCCGTGGGGCGCTGTGTTGATTTCGAATATTGTTGGAGGAAACGTGAGAAATGTCGGGAAGTTGGAGGAGCATGTTTCGGGCCGTGAGGGTGCTAGAGATGAAGAAGAGGTGAATGATCCTCACGATGATTCGCTGATCAATTACCAGATATCTATGTATACAATGGCAAGAGTACATTATTATAGCACTATGAGAGTTGATATGAATGTGAATGGAAAGTCAATACATTTGCCGGGAATGCAGCCTACAAAAGCCAAGATGATCACCACTTAGAAGGTGAGTAGATTGTTGGTCTCAACCGTGCCACTTATACATGCTACAAATGATGGTATTGCAAGAGGAGGCTCACTGTAACATGCAGATTTTTTTTATTGATAAAAGGGGAACTGAAGACGAGAAAAAAAGGGTTGAAGCAAAATGATGGTGGAGTATCAGGGTTTTTCTTAGCAGGGCCTATCAAGCTTCCTCCCGACTGAGCTTATTACATTGCTTTTGAGGTGCTCAGAGAAAATTAATTGTTTGTAAAGAAGACTACATGTCATTTTGGGGCTCAGATGTTAGAATATTTAGGACATATAATAACTGAAGGGGGTGTCTCAGTAGATCCTACCAAGGTTCAAGCTATGGTTAACTGGCCAACGCCAAAAACGGTAAGGGAATTGGAGGTTTTTTAGGCCTCTATGGTTAATACAGGAGATTTATAAAGGGCGTGATGATTGAATATACAGGAACCTCACTAATTTTGCAGGTGACAATGGAAAGAAACATGTGGTCATTTTCTCGAGCTTATACTTTGGGTGGATAAAAGAACATCAATATGTCAAGAGGCTTGTAGACACATACCTATAAAGTTCTGAGCAAGATGGAAAAATGATGACTTCCAAAGTCGAGGGTGGAATAGGCTTCAGAATTACAATCTATCTCAAAGGGTGTGGATGTATCTGAACAAGCGAATCGAAGACGGTTCAGTATTTGATGGATATTTTTCTCTTGAAGAACTTGGAGATGATGATTATTGTGCTAGTTTGCAATTTAATGCTTTGTTTACTGCTTCAAGGCCCAAGGTCTAGAAGTCACTTGCTTACTTTGCTACTGCTCGGAGGGTGACAATATACCTAATGTCATTTGGCTGAGCTAACAAGCCAACTAATAAGATTGAACCAAAGTGGTCCTCACGACAATGAATGTGGGAAGTGGATCATACCATCCTCATGGCAAAGTGTATATGGGGCTCCGATGCATATTTCTTATCTAAAAGGTGTTTGAATGTCGAGTTGGTAGATCAAAGTCTGACACACCGAGAGGCTACCGTCAAATTGATCAAGCATCACTTATCCAATGCACAGAACAAGATGAAAGTGCAGGGGACAAGAAGAAAAGTGTGAGATCTTTTGAGGTGGATGATTTGGTATTTGTGAAGCTGCAACACTACAGACATGTTTCCTTCTTCATTCTTATCATAAGCTATTTTCTTGTTTCTTTGGACCCTTCAAGGTGTTAGAAAAGATTGGACAAGTCGCCTATCGTTTACAGCTAGCTACATTAAGGAAAAATACACCGCACCTTTCATGACTTTCAGCTCAAAAAGAAGGTGGGATCATCACAGATCTCCTCAATTGCCAACCGTATTGACTCTTATGACCATATTCTACTCGAACCTGAAGCTATTTTGGAAAGAAGGCTGGTCTAGAAGAACAATATGCATGTCACTCGCGCGCTAGTTAAATGGCTCAATGCTACTCGTAAGGACAACACGTGGAAAGATTGGTTCGCTTTGCAGCTTCCATTTTTTTACCAACTCTTGAGGTCAAGAGTTGTTTTAAGGAGGTGAGAGTGTTACAAGCTAAAACAAAAACACGAGAAGAAGCGACGATTTTAGCTTATGAAAGAAGCTACATATTAGCTCAAAAATCATTAAAGCGTTTTTTCTATCTTATATTAGTGATGTTATTTTTGTTTTTATTTTTCATCATATGTGACATAACAGAGTTGGAAGAAATGTGAGAAATGTTGGGAAGTTGGAGGAGCATCTCTTGGGCCCTGAGGGTGCTGGAGATGAAAAAGAGATGAATGATCCTCAAGATGATTCGCACAACAATTATAAGATATCCATGTATACAATGCAAAAGTTCATTATTATAGCACTATGAAAGTTGATGAGAATGTGGATGAAAAGTCACTACGTGTGTTAATTGGTACGGGAAGCATCCTTTGAATTTAGACCAGGCCAGAAGGTTTGGATAGCGGCTGGACCAAATAATCCTTTCTTCTGTAGTTGTGGCTGATGGGAGTAAACTCTATAACTCATATATGTATAAGGAATTCAAATGAAAAGATACATGAGCTCAGCTTGTAGCCGAAATGATGATTCTTTCCCTAAGAATCATGTTGGGTAGTATCGCTTGGAATTTCACGAAACTTCAAATTGAGTTTCAGGTAGAACGAAAGAATGTGTTGTTGTGTGGAATGCAGCCTACAATAGCCAAGATGATCACCATTGAGAAGCAGAGTAGATTGTTCACTTAACCGGACCAATTATACTTCTCTCTCTCTCTCTCTCTCTCTCCCTCCCTCCCTCCCTCTCCCCCCCTCTCTCTCTCTCGTGTCTATAACAATTTGGGAAAATCGTTAATCAAAGTTGTTTCATTAATTCTAAACTCTCCGTTTTTATTTTAGCTTTCTTTTTAACTATTTGAGCATGTATTACAACGGCTAAACAGCCTTGCAGGGTCTCTCAGCTAACAAAAAAATGCCAATATAGACAAATACTCTTCGAGGAGTATTAAAAAACTACAAAACATCAAACCAAAGAATATAAATCAAGAAAGATCTGATAGTTCCCGATCAATACACTTTGCCTCGTCTTCCTTCATTTGAGTGGTTCCTAAGATAGCCTTATACGCAGATCTTATAGTTTCTACGTACTGGATTTTCAGGTAAATTATATGAAGCCAAGGGAAGAAAAACCATCACTTTGGGCCATATTTTTTAAAATTTGAAAAGTTAAGAAGGTTGAGAGTATATCTCAACAATAACAGACTGGGAGATATTTGAGAAAATTCGAATATTTCCTAAATCTATAAATATTCACGCTCTTCAACATTCAAAGTACACTTTTTGACGCTTCATCAATTTCACAACACTTTTTTCATCTCAAGTTAATCACTGAAGACTATTCGACTAACTTGAGCGCCGGAGGGGCGTCGCCGGCAGCGACGCCTTTCCTTACGCAGTTTTTTTGTGATTTTGCAGGTGTTTAGCGAAGAAGAAGAATCGAATTGGAGAGCCGATGGATCCTAACACATCATTGAGGTGGTAAGATTTTTCTGATCGCATCATTGGTATCGTCTGTAGAAATCAGATATATAACAGTGCGTTGGAAGATTTTGGAATCCGAGAAAGTCGCTGCCCGGATCAACAGTCGCACCGCTGCATTCGCAACTGTCGTACTTAGCCCACACACTTCTGATGATCGATCCAGGACCACCATCGGACTCCTCGAAAAGTCTTTTACAAGTGAGGTATTCGGGGTGGCCAAGCGTCTTTGAAGCCAACACAATCGATCGATTTTTGTATGACTGTCATGGTAAGACTGTTAATAATGTTCTTTATGTACGACTACACGATGAACGGATGAATATGGTAAGACCTTTTTCCACCCCAAATTTGTATGACTACAGAAATGATCGACTGTTATGTTTAATAATTAATCATCCATTTATATATATAATTGTATTATATATTGATTAGACTGAAAGTAACATTATATTATGCAGTTGATTAAGAACATCATTGTAAGATTGTTGTGAATATAAATATCGTAAGACTGCTCGAGTGGCTGACATTTGTATTATATATTGGTAAGACTGAAAGTAACATCATATTGTACGAGAGTTTAGGAATATCTTTGTGAGACTGTAGCGAATATAATATCATAAGACTGCTTTGTAATATATATTGGTAAGACTTAAAGTAACATCACGTGATACGACTATTTAAGTGTATATATCGACCTCAAATGTTCATGTTCGGATTATGTTATATTAAAAAAGTATATGCGACAAGTGTTTATTACTTGATAATGACCTCATAAATTTGTTTGCATCACATTGTGACTAAAAAACTACTATCGGTTGCACAATTGATTATTATATAACTGTTATTACCAATTCAGTAACACTGCTCAGTTGAGAAACGATTGTATTGTAGATTATATGACTTTAAATGATGTATATGACAATAAACCCTCTGGCAGATACTCTTTAACAGATAGCCAACTACGTGTATTTGGGATTTGAAGATCGTATTACCGATCACTTGTACATCAGGGAAACAACCTAAACGGGTCTTTCCGATGACAAGCAGAATCTAGTTTGATTTAAAAGCTCTTAGAGAAAAGAAAACCAATATTGACAAATACAAATAACCTAGATGAATGTAAAGGGGAGAATCTTTTGTGTGAATAATGTCAATGTTGTACGACCGCTTTGATTCAAGATCGATAATTGTAAGATTGTTATTAACAATATTGTTGTAAGATTGTTGTTGGTGTTTAAAATTGTGACACTGTTGCTGAAATTTATGTTCTTCGGTGTGACTATCACGACTTGAGTTTGGGAGGTTTCGTGCATTATTTCAGGTAAGCGTCATTTCTCACGTATGTTTGTCGGGTTCCCTTTTTAATGCCATATCTTATGGTGTGTTTTAGTTTATCACTTTTGTACGGCTGCTCCACTGGATGGCTTTTTTTCATTTTGTTAGTGCTCCTAACACATGATGTTATTCACGAACCGTAAAACTATGCTTGAGATCGATGGAAGATTATAGTATAACTGATGAGAAGTTTCAAGGTCAATCGTATGAAGCTTTATCGCAACTTGCAGGCCAATATGAAGAATTATCGGGTGTGTCATGTAAAATTCTTAATATTTGGCAAAATTATCTAACTGTACACATCTTTGTCAGACTGCTTCAAGGAATTGTTTTGTCCTAATTTATGTACTTTTTCCACGATTGATGTTAATGGGTTGCTCTCATGCGTCGTTGAACCATGTGTGAGAGTTAATTTGGAGGGTTGAGTTTGATATGGTTGGTGCAAGTGAAAAGCAAATCTATCATTCATTCAAGATTAATCAATCACCGATTACTTTATGTCCACTCTTCTTTTGTTCGCTGTCTATCACAAGAAAGTAGCACGCTTTCTTTTCTTTAATGTTATTCCTTTATAATCTTTATCTACTCAACACATCATAATTACTGGGTTATTCCTTTCATGATCTTTAGAAACAGTTGGAACCTTGGAAATTCGATACATGAAGAAGCTAACTTTCGTGTTTCTCTCTCTTTCTTTTTAAATTGTTGTGAAAGGGGGAAATATTTTGTACAGTAGTAATGTTCATGTTATGTAACCGTTCGATTCATGGTTGATTATTGTAAGTTTGTTATTAACAATAATGTTCTAAGAATGCTTCTGAGGGTAAGCCTGTTTTGGTGTTGATTGTAATATTATTATTAACACACAGGCTGTATGGTTGCACTTCCTGTCACGACGTTGAGGAACAACAACCAGAGAACTAAAGTTGTGTTAAAAAATTTATGTTATCTTTGTCTTATAATGTATATTAGTAGTATTGGGCTATATTATAAATAGCATAAGAATAAGACTGCTTAGAAAAATATATTATAGAGTGAGATGTCATATATACATGTAAAGGGAGCTAATGATGTAATAATTTAATAAAAAAAATCATCATTTGAAAGAAGAATCAAGCATTTTAGAGAGAAGATTTGTGAAACAAAGCACTCAAGCAAAGCTCTTCTCTCTCTACATACATCGAAGGAATCGTAGACAAATTCCTAAATCTATCGATAAACCTTAATCGATTCTTCGTAATTTCATAATGGTTGGATAAATTTGGAACCTACAATTGGTATGAGAGCCAAACCTTGTTAAATTTGGATATAACTTTCATTTTTCAGTTCAAATTTTTCGAAATTATTATTCGGCCGTTTATCGCAAATCGCATGAACTTTCCGGTTAATTCTTCAAAATTCGACTTGTTTTGCTGTTAAATTGGATTAATTGAGTGTTTAAAAGTGACTGTAACACAATCCAATCGATTAATCCAACGAATTTTGAAAATTTAAAGTTCGACTGAAAGCGATAAATATTTTATTCTTCACGGTGTTCATCCGATTTTTGCAAAATTCGATGTATTTTTCTTAATTACATGCTAATCGGTTGTTATTGACTGATATTCTACGTATTTGATTGATTATCAAAGCTTAATTTTCATGTTTAAGTATTTTTTTTATCGAAATCGAAAAATATTTCGGTACAGAGAAGTGTATCGCGAACTTTATCACAAAAGAATTTTATCGCGAGCCATATTAGAAACCTAGTTTTTTATACATAAAAGTTTTCGATATAATATAAAAAGTTTTCGATACAGTCGGAAATATGGTGACCGGCAAACAATAGCGTATCTTAAACTATTGTATCGCAATAGTACTTATCGTTTTCGATACCTTATAAATGTTTTCGATATAATAGCTTTAGATACTAAAACTTTTCGATAATAAAAACTTTTTGATATAAAGGTTTTCGATAAACTATTTTTTGGTATAACAAGCTTCTTATGTACATCCGAGCGGTCCTAGGGAACCTGAGGCCGCCGAAATTTTTTTAAATTTCGCACGTTCATGGGGAGCACGAATTTCGAGAATCCACCGACTGATTCCCAATTGATCTGACATGGTTTTATCTGGAGGAACGAAGCAAATTGCGTTATCTCCGCCGCCATTAGATGATTCTGGCTTGCTCTTCATAGAATTGTTGCCACTTTCTCTTGGAGTAGTTTTGTTGGCATTCTAGGGACGTCGTTTTCCAGCGAACAGAGCTTTTTTTGGGCGCCATCGTCGCAAAGATTTTAGGACTTCATCTGCTAACTGACTCTTCCTCGCGCTTCGGCTATTCAACGTTCACCACCGAAGGCTCTAGGCTGGTTCCTCGCACCACTGGCTTCTTCTTATTTGGAGCCATCATGTTTGATTTCCTTGTGGAAGAGGGATGGTTTAGAGTTAGGGGTTATGTTATTGGAAAGTGGATTTCGCCTGGTCAACGTTCACCTCCAAGTGGATTTATGTTTTATGTCTATATCTAAGTGTTTTATCTAGTAGATATAGCACTAACCCCGGTTTTGAATGCTGGAAACTGCAAAAAATAAAAAAAAAAGGTACTAAAGAACCGCAAAAATGTTTTACCCACTAAACTTCAATAAACTTGTACTGAAAGTATTATTGACATGAAGGAAGAGTTATATTTAATGCTATTGAGTTATCATTATGGTTGAGTTTGTTATTAGATGTACAACATGTGTTACTTAATGTAAAATAAGTGTTTTATTTTGCAAGACATTTTATATATTAGTTGAGATCGATTTAACATATCTCGGTCCTTAACGTTGGAATATCGGATTTCATTGACTCGTGGTTACCAATTGTCTATTACTAATTAATAAATTATATGAGGCAGGAATGTATATTTAGTTTTCCTGCAAAGTAAAAGAAGTGTTTTATTTCGCAAGAGAGTTGTTTAAAAGTTGTATAATACTTACACAACCATCAAATATTTCAATTTTCGGGAAATCTAATTTTTGCATTTTTTCTATGATTAACGATAGTAATTTATGGTTGATAATTAAGAATCCCGATGAAATGGAGTCTATTTTCACCTTTTTTGAACAATTCGTGTAGTAATTTTCGGTTATTAATGCATTATTTTATGGAAAATCTAGCATAAATACCCATTGATATAAAAAAATTCCGGATCAGTACCCTATCAGACATATTTTACACTGAAGTACATGTTTCAAACTTTTTCTACTCTTAGGTACCCATTTGACAGTAATGCCCCTGTAAAGTTGGTTTATTACAATTTTACCTGAATTTTTAATTTAAATAAATTAATAAAAAAATATGCTTCCCCAAATCTAACGACACCTAGCTCTCCCCATTCTCCAATTTGAAGAAGCTAGCCCTATTTTTCTCCCTCTCGTCAGCGAAGCAAAGAAAAGCAAAGCATTTTCAGTTACACATTCGTGCTCGTCGATATTTGCCGGATACTCAGCGATTCCACCAATTTATGATGCTCGACATCTGAATCGAAGCTAGTAAGTTTGGAATTTTTTAATTTTTTTCGTCACATTTTCGTTGAATTGCTCGATTCGGGTATATTAGGGCTTCGATTAGTGTTTTGTTGGGGGTCAATTCGGACTTCGATTGATGCTGGGATGTTGTCCGATCAATTGGACTTCAACATTTCCTTTATGACGTATATGCTGCTGCAGTGTCAAATTAAAAGGTTGTTGGTTTTTTCTTCTCTATGTTTTTTCCATTTTTATATGTGTGGAAGGATTAAATAAATGAATCGCTTTCACCGAATTTGGTTGCAGTGCTTCTTTTTTCTTTTATTTTTTTGGTTTCACCTTTCTCCAATTAAACAAATTTTGTTTCATAATATTTATCCTTTTTCTCCTTACTATTTCACATGTACTTTCCTGCAATGGAACTTTCGAATAACAAACCAACTATCATGATCGTGACTATTGTTCAGGGGTCAAGTGATCTTTGTCATATTGAATGTTGACAACGGAAAATGAGAATAATAGCTCGATGAGTTTGGTGTAGAATGTATCATTTTGCTTTCTTGAACTGATGGCAACAAAGAGGGAAATGTAGTATTTGTGTGTTTAAGGTACATAGAGATGGAGATATTTGGTACTAGACGTCTTGATAGCTTGCATCGAGCAGGGGAGGCCGAGTTAAGGGAGCTCGCACGATAGATATAAGAGGTTGGGGGTGCATCAAAAGATTGATGACGATGAAAGGATTAACGATGATGAGGAGCGGGCCCATTAGAGATGTGATGACGTTGCTGCTGAGGCCGAAATGGTAAGATACGAGGAGATATGTTTGAGGAGAAGGGGAGGATGATGCTAGCATATACGTGATTTTATATGTTGCATGTTTATTTTGATTACAAAGAGATGTTGGTGGATGTTTATTTTAAGATCGATCGTTGTTCTTTGACATTCGAATTAGTTATATATAGTACACATCAGCTTATGTTAGATATTTTTTGTTTGACATTCCATTTATTTAGTAATTTGAATGTAATGTGGACTGCAATATTAAACCCTTAATCCAACATAAAACGAAGTAGTACCTCAATATGCTTTGATGCAGTACTATGATAAAATACGATGCAATACTTTGATCTAGCAACACATAGTACCAAAACAACAAACAATGTAGTATCATATATACAAATAATGGTTTATTACCTTAAATTGATATATATAAAATTAAAGATCACTAAGTAAACAAAAATATTAAGTTATAGACATTTTATTCGAAAAATATTAGTTGAATGTTACGAATTCTTAAACTACATAGTGAAATGTTAATACAATATATTATCTCTTATATTGAGGTATGGATTTTAAACTACAAACCATGATTATGAGGAGTAACACATTCTATATGATACAAAATGAAACGTATAACGATTTACATATACTAAAGTGGTTTTACATCGAAAAGCAAAATGCGGAGAAAAAAGATTACCCTAATATGTCGTACCAAATTTGTGGAAGATAGGGTACTCCATATTATCGGGTTTATGTACCTTATTACGGTGTGACATGGTACCACGAAATACGTTTGTAGTACCAAAACTGCAAATAGTGTAATACCTTATATTTCCGGTCCATTTATCATCTATAAGTACTTGTTTAGTATCCTAACTTTGTAGATGTGAAATTAAAATCACTAAATAAATAACATATTATTCATCGAAAAATATAAGTTGAAGGTTTCGAATTTTACAACATAGATAAATGATCTTACAAGGAACCATCTCTTGTAATTAGATCTTGGTTCTAAATGTAAATCCATTATATCAAGGGTTAACCAATTAAATATGAGACAAAAACAAACACATAAAATACTTACACATATTAAAGTGGTTTTGCAGTAAAACTAATGAGAAATGCGACGTGAATTGCTTACCCAAATATATAGTACCACATTTATGTATAATACGGTATCTTATCTAACCTCGATATAGTATCTTATTGCGCTTGCATATAGTACCAAAGATAATTATGTTGTAGTACCAAAATATATGCAGTCTTTACAAAGACTCTAACGAACATTGTCATACGCGTAAGATATTCTCTGCACATCAAACATTCTCTGACGTGTCTGAAACCTTTTCAGATATGTCGGGATTATTTTTAGCTTACACGGCTAATAATTTGACATACCTTGTTAATACAATTGCAGTACATTCTACTGCCTTACATGCCAATTTAATGTAGTTACAGTACCTTTTATAGATATGATGTGGTACTTAACATATGTGTCATGCAGTACCTCACTTTAAAACCAAAAAAATAATATTCATATAACAACAAAATAACCCACAATCATTTAATAATGTGCAGAGATCAAGCAACATATATAAAAATGACAGATTTCACATCACAACAAAGTCAAATATATAGCATCTAATTGAATGTAATTTCCAACCTAACCGAATTCTCAAACCATCATGCATCGAACGAACACCAACTTCCATTGAATCTCTGCACTTAATCTTGCTCATGGCGTTCTTACTAATCTTCTTCCCAATCAAGAATTAGGCCAAACAAATGGATATGCTACAACCCTGACAAATGGTACGATAGACTTATTATAAATGGTATTGCTACATCACTGATAAACGTCCTATGTATTATAACAATTAAGTACTACAACATCATATCCAAAGTACACAATATAACTACAAAATTGATATAAATATCTTGCTTCATTGCTTACTTACTCATCTACACTCTGATCAAGAAATTGTCTAAAGCATATAAATTTGATATAACCCATAAATAGTACGATAAACTATTTATAAATGATACTGCTACAACATTTATAAAGATAATATATATTAAAACAATAAAGTACCATAATAATGCGTTCAATGGTATACTATATAATTAAAATTGGTACTACATAATAAATATATAAAAAAATCTACATATTAACATCTGAAGCTTTACAATGAAGACCTTTTTTGATTTATTTCTTCGTCGGAAGCTTTACGACGAAGACCTTTTTCCAAGACAATAGTTTTTGCAAAGTCCAACATTTTTTCTTCCGTCCAAATGGTACATAATGCAACTAAAATTGGTACCGTATAACATTCATATACAAAAATTGGGGTTTCGTCAAATTAAACTTATGTACTACCAAAAGAATATCTCCCAATCTTACATAAGCTAAAATTCGACACCTAGTTAGCTTTTTCAGTCCAGAAACCATGAAAAAAAATACTTTCAATCATCTTGTATAATTGATTATAGATTAAACTCATTGGCGTATGCTTTCAGCTCAATATGATTTTCCACTTCTGTTTTCATCACATTATGTTTTAGGGAGAACCCAATACAAAATGATTTATGTGCATTAGACTTACTTGAATCGAAAATATTGCTAGATCGAGACAGTTCAACGCTTCCCCGACAGTGCAATGGGTTGTTGATGATGATGGCTGCGAGATCTACAATCGATTATATGCCTGATTTTTAATCTTTTTTAGGTCAAGAATGAATTGAATGAAGAGGACGGTACCTATTTAAAAATAATAAAAGCATATAAACTAATGGCATTATGGTCATTTTCGGAAAATAGGTACCTCAGAGTTTCTGCAATGGGTACCTCATAGTAAAATATGTCTGACAAGGTACTACAACGTTAATTTTTTATATTGATTGGAATTTAAGCGTAGAAAGCCCTTATTCTATCCACTTTATGAAATACAACATAAATGTAAAGATTGAAGAAAAGCCTTTACCACTACTTCCCGGATTCCAAAGCCTATCTCAGTTGTCTCAAGAAGTCATTCTTTAAGGTCAGATGCATTTAAAGACTACAGAGACTTTCAAGGCTGTGTGGACTGATGGGCTTGATCGTTCCCCGCTTCCTTTCCCTTTTCTGACACAAGAGAAATAGGAATGGAATTGATTCGAAAGTCTCGATGGATAGAGATTGCTTCGACGACCATTTCCTGTAAACAGAATAAATTACCTTAAGTAATTGTCGTTGATCTTTAATATTCATGAAAAATTGAGGTCGTTTTCACCTAATTGAATCCTTAACGTCGGAATTTCATCTGTTTCTGAATCCTAGCATGATTTTTTGGTTAGAAATTTTATGTTACCAATTTAATGACTGATGAGTTATTATTAAAGTTGTAATTGCTATAACATGAGCAACATCTGTTACTAGTTGTCTTACGTTTTTCCGGCATAACAGAAAAACATTTTATTTCGCACTTCATGTGTCACTAATGTTGCATAAAGAGGTATTTACTATCAAATGTTTCAACCTTCTGAAAAGACAATTTCCGCATTTTTCTACGATTAACGTCACTAATGCATAGTTGATTATTGAGAATTACGATGAACTTGAGTTTATTTCCACCTTTTTTGACATTAATGTCGTGATTTCAATCTGTTTTCAACTAGATTTTTATGGTGGTCATTAACGTATTATACCATAATTAGCTTAAGTATTTTTTTATCATTAAGACACATTAAGAATTGAGGTCGTTTTCACCTAATTTCATCCTTGACGCCGGGATTTCATCGGTTTCCTAACGTAATTTTTTTATTACCAATTTAATGAATGATGATTTATAATCAAAACCTGATTGTTATAAGTTCCGCGTTATGCATTACAGGATGTTTTGTGTTTTTCTTAGTAGAAACTCTATAAATTAATATGTTTGGGACCATCAAAATTTATTAATTAAAAGAGTTATTAAGTAATCAATAAATTAATATTTTATTAATTTATAATGAAACGTTCGATTTTCAAACACCTTTAAAAATTCTACGTAATTATCATATCATGTGCATTTATCAAATGAATGACTCGATTGGACAAAAACATTCAATCTCATACCTTGTTAGAGATGAGATTCGAAGTTAAATTCATTTAAACAAAAATAAAAGACAATTGAGTATTTTTCAGGTATGGAAAATTCGGTATGTAACCCTGAATTTAAGGCTTTTCCAACTGGTGTTCAAACTATTTTTGGTTTCAGTAGATACCCCATGCGTTTATAGCTTTTTCAACTGGTGGCAAACTATTTTTCAGTTCGATAGTTACCCCGTTGTTTAAATATTTTTCATTTGGTGTCCAAATAAATTTAGCAGTTACAATGTGGTGGCCACGTTTTATATATAGTATAATTGTGGTATAAAAGTCATCATCCGCCATTGTTGATCGTATATAAATCATGAGCACCACATAGTAAGTGTTCAATTTAGTTGGACACCAACTGAAAAAACCTTAAACACATGAGTAACCAGAAGAATTGAAATAGTTTGGGCACCAACTAGAAAAGCCTTAAACACATGAGTCCCTACCTGAAAAAAATAGTTTGGGCACCAACTGTAAAAGCCTTAAACACAGAGTTATCAACCGTAATTTTCTTAAAAATATTGAGTAGTATATAAGGAAATATTAATTTATATTTTATATGGGACCTAAAGAAATTATCAAAAATGTATTATCTTATAATTTTAGCGAGTTTATTAATTTAGCACGTTATCCCCGAGTCGGGACCGGAAAAAAATATTTTCTTAAAGAGTTTACTAAATAATCGAGTATTAATTTATCGAGTTTCTACTGAATATTGTACATAAAGGAATGTTTAGTTCGAAAAACATGTGTTATCGTTGCATAAAGTGGTAGAGACTGTCAAACGCCTCATATTCTTCACGAAATCTAATTTTCAGCATTTTTCCATGATCAACGTTAGTATTTTATGATTGATTATTAAAATCAACAGTCAATTTGAGTCAATTTGCACCTTATTTGGACTTTAATATTCACTCGATATTGAACTAGATTTGTGTTTTGTAATTTTTAGTCATTAACACATTATTGCATAATTACCTTCATTAATTTTCTTTGATCATTGATATCCATGAAGAGTTGAGATTATTTTTACATAATTTGGTCGGAATTTTATCGGGGTTTTAATGCGATTTTCGGTTCGATCGCGTGGGAATAAAGATGACATTTTCCATTATATTTGCGCGTGAAAGGCAATTGATAGTGGCGATTCATTGTAATTTTCGTAACAATGAAGGAAAATTAGTCTTTTCAGCTAGAATAGGTCCATGATTCTTCTAATAGGAACATAATATGGACCCTCCTTTTTAACTTGGGTAAATTCCTATTCAGTACCCTTTAAAGTTTCAACTTTCTCTTAAATACCCTTCGAATTATTTCTTCCTGTTAGGTACCTATCTGAAAAAAATTGTGTGTTAGGTACCTAAAAAGCGTTAAAAAGATAAAAATAACCCTTCTTCATACATAAATATTATTTCGATTATCTCCAGTTTTATATCAAGTCAAATTTAAGAATATTATACCAACTGTTATCACATTTATACCAACTGTTATCACATTTATACCAATTGTTCTCGTTATTATACTAATATTTTCAATTATTATACTAACTGTTATACCAAAAATAATATTTTTTGTTTATTATACGAAAGTGATTTTTGCGTATTATACCACAAAACACGATTATTATACCACAAAACCGCTTATTATACCAATAAAATTGATTATTCTACCAATAAAATTGATTATTCTACCAATAAATTCGAATGTATACCAAACAATTCGGATATTATAATAACATTACTTTTGGTATTACAGTGATAATATTTGGTATAATAATTGAATATATTGGTATAATAATGAGAATACTTGGTATAATATAATACTATTAAATTTGACGTGGTATAGCAGTGATAACAGTTAGTATAATAATTGAATATATTGATATAATAATGGGAACACTTGGTATAATAGTGATAAAATACTCTTAAATTTGACTTGGTATAGCAGTGATAACAGTTGGTATAATGATTGAATATACTGGTATAATAATGAGACCAGTTGGTATAACTGAATCTGTAAAGAATGGTTATTTTCGTCTTTTCAATGTTTGGTGGTATTAAACACACAATTTTTCGCAAATGGGTACTGAACAGAAAGAAATATTTGGAAGGATACCGATCAGAAACTTGAAACGTCATATGGTACTGAAAGGGAATTTACCCTTTTAACTTAGAACAATATCGGGCTTGAAATCAGACTAAACTCTCCTAGCTAATATAGCCCGATACCTAATTTACTAAAAAAAGTGCGTCCAATAATGCTGAGGGGCGGGCCCCTTTTTTTTTTTTTTTCTCTTTCCATTTGATAGAGCGATGATTACTAGTTTGTCGAGCTCTAAATCTACTTTTCATTCGGCTTCTTCAGTTCTAACTTTTTCTTGCTATTTCTAAAACTACAAAGGGACATGGACAACTGGAAGATTAAAATATATAACAATTATTGACCATGAACGCTTTGCAAAATGCACGGCATTAGGCAATTTTTTATTACTTCTTTGTCTTATTATATTACTTTAAAATAATGTCCCATTCTTAATGTCTCTGTCGCACTGAAGTTCAGACGACCAATTTTGATCAAAGACCGAAAATGTTATAAAATTTACCAAAGCTGTGATTTCCAGAGCTCAAAGTCAACAAGATTTGTAGAAAAAGATATTTTTTTTTTCGAGATGACAGTGCTTTGACAAAGAAATATTCCGCTCACTATCTTGGAACAAAGCTGCAGCAGCGACGTTACGGCATATAATATATATGTTTATATATATATATAACTTTCTCGCTCGCCAATCTACTTGACGATTGCATTACATTAACATGTGAAGAGTGTTTAAAAATTGAACATATCGGTCGCCTTTATCCGTTGGATATTTTCAATCTTCAATTAATGGCTAGTGTTGGTCAAGTCCTTGCTACCACGGAGGTTTAACGCAAGACAAGCCTTTCTGTTAACTCTTACGCAATTTCCATTTTTTAGAATAAAAAATGTGATCTGTGCTTCCTGATTTAGATGGTGAACGGTTTTACTGAAAGAGGGTTGAAAATTTCTTCTGATTCTCAGAAGGTAAGGACAACAAGACGAGTCCTATGGTTGTACTATCCTCATTTCTTTATTAGGTAGTAATAGATTTGCCTCTAGCTCGCAAACCAATGCAATATTGCATAAATTGCATGTGAAAAGAGAAAGCCCTCTTTTTATTTGGGGGATATTTTCAATCAGTAGTACATTGTTGCTAAAGTCGTTGCTACTGCAGAGGTTTGATGCAGCAAGCCTGACAACACTTTTGCTTAATTCTTACGAGCTGTTCCCATTTATTATGATTGTAAATAACGTAGTTTTGCTACTCTATTTATTTAGATGGAGAACGGCTTTACTGAAATAGGGCTGAAACTTTCTGCTGATTCTCAGAAGAGAGAGGTAAGGACATCACTGACCAATCCTATGATTCTCTTTTCTTTGTTTGGTAGACAGGCCTATCTCTCTCTCTCTATTATTTGTCAGTAGTGGCATCACGTTTTAACTTTAAATGAGTAAAGAAAACTTTCTATGGGATTAAGATTGATCATAACAATGTTACTCAATTAGTAAACATATAGGCGTTTTCATTTGAGGAGTTGTATTGGATGTGCAGGTCGAAGTTGGGAAACTGCCTTCACTAACATGGAAACGCAAACTCAATATCACTAATAGCATTGTCCCAAAAGCGACATTCCCAAGCTTCTATGAAATTCTGCACCTGGTAAAGTATATATATATATATATACATATATATAATGTATATTATTTCATGACTCTCCCTCTATTGTGGTGCTTACTTGATGCCAATATGTAGTTAACAGCTAGAAAGCGTAGTAAACATCTACTGCATTGTCGTTGTTGCTTCATATATTGTATGTACACTGATAGAAAGAGTTGTATCTATTATCTCAAAGATGAATAATTCGTTTGTGTTCATATCTCCTTGTGTAAAATCTGACTTCGATTTGATTTCTTGACTAAAGCTTCCACTGGGCTTGAGAATGTTATGGCATATAAAGACACAAGCCGACAAGGGAACGGTAAACTTGTACATCCATCCATAAGATCTTTGTATTAGACTAAATATCATTTCGCTGTTGTTTGTAGCATTTCTGATTCTTGATCGGTCTTGTTTTCATTTCACACTTATCTTTCTTTTTTTGTATCTTTATATATGGAAAATAAAACAGCCATCGATCATGGATCCGTATCATAAACGCCTGGTAACATGTTTCCATGGCGTTCCTTTAGGCGGTATCGGGTAAGAACTAATCAGAAAGAGCAATACAGTATTATAACTCACTAGTTTTCCGATTAAATTTTTTTTCTCATGTTATTCAGATCCGGAAGCATCGGCCGAAGTATCAGAGGCGAGTTTCAAAGGTTTCAAATGTTTCCCAGAAAGTGTGATGACAAGCCAATTCTTGCGAACCAATTCTCCGTGCGTTGTTTCTTCACGTTTCCCAGTTTCTTAGTATGTTGTCTGAAATCTTACACAAATGTCTAATTAATTGCACCATTTTTTTCTGACAGGCCTTCATTTCGCGCCCGAACGGAGTCACATCTTCCACGGTTCTTTGCTCCGCAACTCCGTAAGTCTCAATCCAAAGTTACCTTGGCTATATAAATAGAATATAACAGAGCATTAACGATGAGAAATTATTACTGGATTTTAGTGGTACAAAGGAAGCATCGGGTATCGAATCGTGGGATTGGAATCTTGATGGCGAAAAATGCACTTACCATGCTTTGTATCCCAGAGCATGGACACAATATGACGGTAATTATATGTAATGTATCCGATTCATCTTTTCATATGATATTTCCATAATTTATGTTTTGCGATCTTCGATTTATGGTCTGTGTCTTCCTGAAGGTCTACCCGACAGTGAGATCAGCATCGAATGTCGCCAGGTTTCGCCATTCGTTCCACACAATTACGAAGACAGCAGCTTTCCCGTATCAGTATTCACATTTACGGTCCGTTCGTACTTAATATGCAGTTCATTCGTACAATATCAACACGAGAAACGACTTTCACTTTACGTATCAGTGTAATAAAATGTTCCCATTTTGCAGATTTCAAATTCAGGGAAGGAGTCAGCAGTTGCAACTTTGCTCTTCACATGGACTGTATGTTAATCGTTTCAATATCTTTGCCAATGCCTCAACACATCCTAAGACGCTATAGAATAGGATTCAATGTTTCAATGGGATCCTATGTTCCTTTTAACCTCAATCTTAGGATTGTAAAGAAATGGCTGAGATTAAAGGAAAACTAAGATCATCTCGGAAGAGGAAAGATGCCTATTTTATATTCTCGAAAGATTGATATTAACTTATGGCAGATTTCATAGGAGGAGAAAGATGGATAATGTACACAAGATAATCTCAGCCTTTCCATCCTGTCGAAATTATATCATCATAAATTCTATGAATGTATTCTATACTAGCATTTCTTAACATCGAACCACATAAACCATTTCAGAACTCGGTCGGTGGAGATTCGGGAACCACTGGTGGTCATCTTAACCGAAAGGCAACGTAAGAACGTACAATGTATTTATTTTCGAATCATGTGTAGAGTATTATGACAAGTCACTAGCTAGCATGTCAACTTTATCTGATTTTAGCTCTACTGCTGCTTCTTACAGGACAACAAAAGAAGGCGTGCACAGTGTGCTTCTTCATCACAAGTAAGAGAATTCCCGATCCCTCCATTTTATTCCATCTTATAATAATCCAGTTATAATTAATTTAAGTGTATGCTTACGACCATATAGAACATCAGAAGGCAATCCACCGGTCACTTTTGCTATAGCTGCTCAAGAGACCGATGAAGTTCACGTCTCAGAATGTCCCTCCTTCCTAATATCTGGATCTTCTTCGAAAAGCATGATTGATGCAAGAGGAATGTGGGATGAAATTAAACAGGTTTAGATATATATCTTCTTCCTGACTTGTTTCTGATGCAATCTCACAGATTCTTCATTAGTGTGTTTAAATCTTTTCTAACTTTATATTAGTGCACAACAGCACAAGTCTTTTGACCACCTTAAAGATGACAAGATCCAAGATCCTTCGGGTAAAGGATCGTCGATAGGAGCTGCCATTTCAGCTTCGGTTAGTGTCCCACCGGGCTCGTCACGAACGGTTACGTTCTCCCTAGCATGGGATTGTCCCGAGATTAGATTTGTCAGTGGAAAGACATATTACAGGTCACAATATGCATGAGAAACTCCGGAATGTCTAACTTTTTATTTTATATGTTATATATTTCATTCAATTTTCTTACCAAACCACCGTTCTATTTACAGACGGTACACAAAATTTTACGGTAGGAACGGTGACGCTGCGGTTGACATCGCACGTGATGCTATATTAAGTATGTTTGACCTCTCAAGCCTCGGACACTATTTTAGTTTGTATGTTTCTTTCGTTTTTGTAATTGATTGTGTTCTAATTTTGCCATCGGATTTTATTCGAACCAAGAATACAAGCAGTGGGAGCATGAGATCGAAGAATGGCAAAGACCGATTCTTGAAGACACTAGCTTCCCAGAATGGTACAACTTACATTTTCTTGCTTACATCCAGCAGTTTCATATCTTAAGATTTTCGATAGATCTCAACTCGAGATGTGCTTATTTCTCAGGTACCCTATAACACTTTTCAATGAACTCTACTATCTTAACGCGGGAGGCACAATCTGGACAGGTAAAAAAGTAAATGAGAAAATCCGGAAAAATGGTAGCTTTAGACCTAATGTTCGATATATATATATATATATACATCACAAAATTTTGCAGACGGATCCCTACCCTCGCAAAGCATCGCGACCATCGGAGACAGGAGATTCTCCTTAACCAGCAGTCCCACGTTGTCCGAATCATCCCACCCTCGAAACAACGACACGTCACTCCAAGTCCTTGATAGAATGCAGACCATATATGACCACCAAATACACTCTCCCTCGGCGTCCAATTCCACAGCTTTTGGCGCTTCACTGCTCCGCCCCGACGAAGAGAACATAGGACAGCTCCTATACTTGGAAGGCATCGAGTACCACATGTTCAACACGTACGACGTCCACTTCTACTCCTCCTTCTCCCTCCTAACGCTGTTCCCCAAGCTCGAGCTCAGCATACAGAGGGACTTCGCCATGGCCGTGATGATGCACGATTCCCGCAAATCACAGGCCATGAGCAACGGGACCACGTTCCCCCGCAAAGTCCTCGGGGCGGTCCCGCACGACATAGGGCTGAACGACCCGTGGTTCGAGGTCAACGCGTACAACTTCTACGACTCCAACAGATGGAAGGACCTCAACTCAAAGTTCGTCCTTCAGGTGTACAGAGACTTCGTGGCCACCGGAGACGATGCCTTTGCGAGGAGCGTTTGGCCAGCCGTGGTGTTGGCCCTTGCCTACACGGACCAGTTCGACAGGGACGGAGACGGCATGATAGAGAACGAGGGTTTCCCGGATCAGACCTACGATGCGTGGTCCGTCTCGGGCGTCAGCGCCTACTGCGGGGGGCTGTGGGCCGCGGCTCTGCAGGCCGGTTCGAGCATGGCTCGGGAGATGGGCGATGGCCCTTTGGCTGAGTATCTCTGGGCTAAGTTTGTCAGGGCTAAGGTGGCCTACGACAAGCTGTGGAACGGTTGGTACTTCAACTACGACACCGGAGTCTCGAAGACCAGCGATTCGATTCAGGCGGATCAGCTCGCGGGGCAGTGGTACGCTCGGGCTTGCGGGCTTCTGCCTGTGACGGAAGAGGAGAAGGTGAGGAGCGCTCTTAAGACGGTGTATGAGTATAACGTGCAGAGGGTGAATGGAGGCAGCCGTGGAGCTGTGAATGGGATGAGACCCAACGGTGAGCTCGACGTGTCTGCTCTGCAATCGAGGGAGATATGGGCTGGGGTTACCTACTCTCTCGCTGCTTCTATGATACAAGAAGGGATGGGCATGGATATGGCTTTTAGTACGGCCTCGGGCATCTATGGAACTTCTTGGTCTGAAAATGGACTTGGGTAATAAAACCTTGCTTGAATACAAAATTAAACTGAATATTTCTTCTTTTTCTTTTTTTGTTTCAAAGTTTTTTGGGTTCCTCGATTGATATATATGTTTCAGGTTTTCTTTTCAAACGCCCGAGGGATGGACCAAGGAAGGTGAATACAGATCGTTGAGCTACATGAGACCGTTGGCTATATGGTCTATGCAGTGGGCAATATCGAAGCCTAAGCTTCTTCGTCAGGTCGAGGAGCATCGAAGCCAAGAGATGAAAGTCGACTGCTACTCGATGATGGTTCGCCACTCGGGATTTGAGAGGCTGGCTAATATGCTCATGCTGCCCAAAGAAGAACCTCCGAGGAGTTACCTTCAGCAGTTCCATGATTTCCTCTGCAAAAGAATATTCGTTTATCTTTAAACGCCTTGCTTGAATCTGTACTTGGGAATGCCATGCAAACATCATTCTTACGAATCTCCAATCCAACCAATTGCGTGTAACTAGGTTTGGCCCGTGCCATGCACGGGATTGTAACGATGAAATAGGCAGACATGAAATTCACGGCCAATGTACTATATCGTATAAGGACACCACCACCGCTGTAAACTTTTTTTTATATATATATTTAGATTATATAAATTAATATATATACGAAGCAATCAACATTATCGGTTAATTGATGAATGCCTGCTCAAATGATATCTGATTATTCTTGCAATCGACTTTGTGTAACTAGTTTATTCGGCAACTGTTATATTATATGTTGTTGTGGCATGATATTTTACACGACCGCACTTAAACAATCTATGACCGCAAAACTGATTCTCAAACACAAACTCATTGACAAACTCAAAATGTATTAATTCTTCTCCAATAGAAACTCAATTTTCAAACTCAAAAGAATATTCCTGCAATATTTTCGGTCATTCCAAATTTTATAAATGTTCAATATTGCCTATTTATTTTACAACTTTTCAAAACAATATTATACTATTATATTACGAATATAAATGAAAAATAAAAAAACTTGTATATAAAATGATTAAAAAATATATATATAAGTGTTTGCATACGAATAAAAACCACATTTTATATTTTGTATTTATTTTTAATTATAAATGGTTTCTTTATTAATAAAATAAATAAAAGGGTTCATATGAAATTCTAAAAACAACACATATTTTGAAATGGTAACGTATATATGAGTTGAAATGATGAGAGAGAAACAATTTAACGCATTTTGGATTTTAATTTGGGGTACGACTGGACTATATCTACCATATTTTTTAAATTATGCCGTATGATTGGATATGGTCTTAGGCCTTTAAAAATAGGGACGCTTCACATATATTAATTATACAGCTCGATAACAAAGGTTATTTGATATTATTATCAAATAGAATTGAGTCAATAAGTCAATGTAGAGTTAACTAAGGTTGCATCCAACTTCTTTAAGAACTCGTGATGCATGGACCCTCATGATCTCCAAACCAAAACGATCGTCAAAGAATAATATAATTTGCTACTTATATTACATTTCCTGACAATACCAGTTCGTTATATGTCCTGAATAATTACCTGTCAACTTACACAACAATATGACATAATTATTAAACGTTGTGATGAACTTTTTTCAATCCATTGACAATGAATAATATATGAATTAAAGCTGGTCGGTATATATAATTGAACAATTAATGAATTTGTTTGCGCTTCGTTGGTGAAATCTGAAGACCACATTATGGTTGAGACCATTTTGCATGGAAATAACGTATTCATTTAGCGTTCTCGTTAAAGAATGAAACTGATAATGAAAACAAAACAATGGAAATGCATAGTTAAGTATCAATAACGTATTTTAAATACCAAATACATAATTCGATAAAAGAGCATACATCGAATTGAAAATCAAATCCAAATGTTATTGTACATCGAAACAGTCAAATACTTCCTAAATTCTTGGATTTGTAATGGCGCAATTTCGTTGATTGAGTCATCCATAAACATTAAAGAAAAAAAAGAGCGCAACATGTACACTCCACATTCACCGCTGTGCATGGAACAAAAAAATCCTAAATTAGTTTCTTAATGAGGATTGATCATTAATAAAACGTTAACTGTAAGCATTACATGACTGTCTGATGTGGGAATGCTCGGTCTCGATGGACGGTAAAGCTTATTATCGAGGCTGTTATTCCCAAATCTCGGAGTAAATACGAGATAGTTAGCCGGGTTTTTTTCGAATGATTTGTCGAAAAATCTCATGTCCATGTCGCATGAGGGATCAGAATCGTGTACCACAATGGACTCATTCCTGCAGTTGACTACACAGAGGATTCAGTGAGATTCATTTATGTTCACCGGAATAGCGATAAGATCTGATTGTTGCCATGGTGTAGACGGCCAATTATCCACCATGCCTTGCACATAAGGTCGAAGTGCAGATAGGTGAAGTTTTTCTGGATTTATATTCTATGTTGCAACTATCTGATTGAAGGTTGTGCTCATAAATGAAACTCGTGAATGCGTGAAAGTCGTATCCTTATTTTGCTTCTCAATAAATCCTCGGAAGCATTCATCTAGATGCTGCAAACGGTAGAAAATGTTATGTTTGTTGTCAATGAATAAATTAAAAAAATCCATACCTCATCAAGTAACCAAGTAGTTCTGTCTTGAGTGCATTAAAGAAATCAAAATCACGGCGGTGACCCATAAGACTCGTCACGTATGAATGATTGCCCATATGTTCTATCAATGTAGACACGGGCGAAAACATTTTTAATGTTCCATTAATATGAATATCGAGCATAGCATCCTTGGAAAAATTATTTGACATCATGAGCGGTGCAATAGTTGAATCTGTATTTTGACGCTTGTATCGGTTATCTCTCGTCGAAGGAGAGGCAACGCGACACCCTTTGTTCTGTAGGCATTTTATTCCTGAATGACGCTTTTCAGTCAGCACTCCACTAACATCACCTGTCTTTGTTAAATCAACTCCGCTGCGTTGAATACGCCCTAGTCAATGTTTAAATATGATGTTGTGAATTAATTTTTTTTTTTTTGAAAAAATTGCTACTAAAAGATAACATAAGACTAAAGTAGTACCAAGTCTGATCTCGATATCGGAGAGTCTCTTCTGAATTTTCAAACATCTCATGTCAACCTTCCTTGTGGACTTATTAACTAAATCTGCAAGTGACTCACACCTGGCATGTAATATTTGTAACTTTTGCCCTGCGGATGCTGCATAAATATTCTAACCTTTGATTGATTATATCCACCAACTGGTTCATTGTAATACAGAGTTCAATTAAACTCTGTGCTAAAAAGTCGCGAAGTTCACCGAACATATTGGACAACAATCACGAAATAATTCACAAATGTGTTTTATCTGTATTAGCTGACTATGCCGAAGTAATGAGTGTTTCTACTGTAGCATGACTCTAATATATATTGTAGCATGACGCTAATATATATTGGCCCGTGGGTTGGATGCTAATAGTCAGAGATTTAAGTTATATTATTAATATGATGTGGGTTGTGACTCCAACAGTTTCAATTTGCTCTAAGGTATCCGAATGGTTTAAGACACAAATAGCATTAAATTTATATTAAAAACGTGTCTTTAGCCAACGTGTGTTTTCTATGAATAATATTGGTTCAATACAAATAGCCATAATTATTAATAATGACATTTAAATTTTATTGGCATTTATTTGCACCCCTAGTAAATGCATTAAATTTTTAATTATTTAATAAATAAATAAAATAGGTTTATATATTGATAGCATGTCTTTAATTGCCAATTTCATTTTACTTTGCATTAATGGAATTCGTTTTTAAAGAAAAGCACATATAAATTAAGTTACGTAATTCAATTATTGTAGTGTTTCTATAGGTAAAACTACTAATATGTAAGCAAATGTTTGTCCCTTAAATGGGAATTTCAAGTCTGAATAGTTAAATAAGAATTAATTATACTATATGTATATTTTTTTAAAATATGACAAATATTAATCTTGAAAATAAAAAAAGAAAAACCAGTTGCTCCTGCAACAACTCTTAAATTGAAACTTCGATAAGGCTATCATGTGCTCCTTAGACCGGGTGTAATAAAAAACTAATCTGAAAAATGCAGAGATGTAAAAAACGTAGGCATATAAAATATATTTTGCACATACTTCATAAGATGACTATACTTGATATGTAGAAAAAGACATCTCAACTCTGCCGGTCAAAAAGGGAGTTAAGAAGAACTCTCACAATAGCAACCATACGGGGACTCCAAAATTAGGTGGAAAACTGAAATGACAGAATAAACCATTGATATTTAATGACATTTTCATTTCTTTCCTCTTTCCCTTTATAAGTGAATGGAGATCATGCTACAGTGAAATTAGATTGATGCTCACTGGAAAAACGCAAAAATGTCACGTGGGAAGGTGTGAAGCCAAGTTTAGTCTATGTATAAATAAATGTCTCAAGCCATACATCTAGATATCTTTCCCTTTTTTTGTGGGATTTTATATAGAGTTACATAGAGTAACATAGTGATTTCGAATCAATTATAGATTATTCTACAAAAAAAAAAAAACAAAGGAACATGTTCATGGGCTTCGGCTCATCGTTCTTCCAGTAATGATAGAGTAGATCTGAAGAAATCAATTATAATAGACGCTAAAATACAATCAGATCCGTTCTTAATAGACAAATAGCAAGGAAAAACATGATATAAAATCATAATATAAAATTAACATCAGAATGCAACCCTCAATCAGAGCTCATTAATGATGAAGATGTCAAACATAATTCTATGAAGATAATTAAAAAAGGAACATGCAAAACATGGATTCATGCACCAATTGTTAAACCTAAATATAAAAACTAAATATCAATTATCATCTCCATCCGCATGAAAAGAGTGCACCAGGAACGTTAAGGAGAAAGTTATACGCTCGTGGGTCTCAGGTCATAAAGGAAGGAGAGCCAGGTCATTTCCAAGGGCAAGTGAGAGATGCACACTATAAAAGGAGAAGCCCTAGTCATTTTACACAACTTTATCCATTCTACACACACTAACACACCAAGAACACACACACACATCCTCTCTTCCTCTCCTCATTTCCTCTTTATCTTTTAGAGCTCAAAATCACGTGTAAATACGAGAGAAGGTGAGTTTGAGTGACAATCTCCTTCTATTAATGAAAAACATCATTTGGCACCCCGTTAACCCTTTTCTTTACGTTTTTCAACAACTCGAGTCCGCTTTAGCTCCTCCGTAATACGTTTTCCGGACCTAAATTTTGTTAATCGGAATCATACCCGTATCAAATGGCACCATTTGTGGGAGATCGGAGTTGAGGCGTGAGTTTCTCGAGTTGGTCGATCGTTTGTTGGGAGTTTCTGGGCTGCCATTTATAAGTTTTGGAGATGATATTTATCGAACACTTGTGGGCAAGAAAGAAACACCATGTCCACCACAGCCATGGACGTCAGCAACCCCGGCCCTGCTGTCACCGGAGACCTGACAACGTCTGTCAGCGGCGACCAAGCAGTCGCGGCCTCCGGCCCGCCCGCCAGCAGCGGCGGATTCTGACTCTCCCAGGTTGCGGAAAATAATATACAATTGCTATTATTTTCTATGAATAGAAGTGAATGTGGACCGCTTTACGATATCAAACAAGTTTCCAAAGGACTTCATGCTTTATTTCATATAAATGGAACCTTAAAAAAGCCCATTCATGCGTCTGCATTGATAAAACATATGGACAACATTCCGACGTGACGAGTCTTATAGGAAACAGGCGTGGTGTGAACTTCTTTTATTGACTTATGGCGAAGGACACTTGGATGTTTGATGAGTTATGTAGAAATAAAAATATCAAGTTTCCCTTTTCCAGTAAGTGTCAACTTATTTTTTCATTTACAATCAGGTGGACGAGTGCCTCAAAGGATTGAAAAGCCAGATCTCAGGTCAAAGCATAAAGCTCGGGTGGCCAGCTTTGCTGCGGTATATCTCAGCCTACCGGCCACCATCGGAGAAGCCGAGCCAACCAATGGACTCGCCGGAAAACCATCTTTCCACAATGATGTCCCTCGCGGCCAAGATGCTTCTGTAGCAGGTGCAATCGACCTTCAAAGTCGTGGTGGCGCTGACAAAACCCTAAGGCACGAACTTGCAAAGATCGAAGAAAGCGGCAACGATTTCTCGAAATTGAGGGTACCCACGATATAGAACCTCCATTTGAGTCCCTCGCCTATCAACCTGACGTCGTCGGAGCAGAATCGGTGGCACCATGTGAGGAAGATGAGAAAAGAAAAAAGGAAAAGGGGAGGAAGAAGAATCTCAATACGGGAATCTCATGGTCTTTGCGGTCAAATCGCCGAAGCTACACCCGACACCAGAGGACGTCCACCCGGGCCGCCTCTCCCGTTGCCGACGACGACACCGCCGGTAATTTCATTTTGGGACCCGATTGTAAGTTTTTAAAGTTTTAGGGTCGATTTGACATATTTATTTTATGTGGGGCTGACTCTGTTATTTCACTTGGGAGCGAATACAATGAAATCTTAGATCTGGGGGTTAAATTAATATTTATAAAAGTTTGGGCTATTACAATTAATATCACTAGGGTTTGTTGATGGGCTTTTAGTTTGTTGGGCTGCTGGAGTAAAAAGAATGGGTTGGTGGGAATAGTTTTAATGGGCTAATTTAATCTTGTACGCTGAAAATAATTTTAATACTAAGTTATTGGTATCATTTTAGTGGTCTGCTAAGGAGGTATCACGACCACAGGGCTCAACCAGTAGTTCTGGCAGCATACTCACCTCTGAATACGGGGGGAGGTGTGGGATCTACTGATTTCCAATTTGGAAACTTAGTAGTAACCTCTCCGGACATACGTCCCTCGGTACTGTTGTTAAAGCTGGATCATATGGGAAGCCAGTTGAGCATGCGACACCATTTATCAACATCTTCTTCATCACCACCTTTCTTATAACGATAACTGAGCTAGGTAGTGGAGAAGATTAGAAAAGGGGGAATGAACTGGTCTGTTTACAATATCAGGGATCAACAGGTCCGCCTCTAACCATATCAGACTAGCGGGTCATTCAAAAACACCAAAGACCAACAAGTCTGCGTCCCAAACTATGTCGGACCAACAGATCTGCTGAAAATACCAACGACCCACGGGTCCGCCTAAAAGGCCAATGACCTATAGGTCTGTGGCCCTAACACTAGCCCACCATCATATGTGTCATACTAAGCCCTGACACTCCCCGACACTACCTCGCACAAGCCCCGACGAAGTGGAGCATCTGGGCCGCACAATTCCCAAGCCTTCATAATGAGGCATCAAATTCCCAAGCCTCTCAAAACGATGCACAAACTCTAAGGCCCTCGAATGAGGCACAAAGTCTCAAGCCTCTCAAAACGAGGCAAAAATTCTAAGGTCCTCGAATAATCCACGAATTTTCAAGCCCTCATAACGAGGCATGAAATTCTCAAGCCTCTCAAAACGAGACACAAATTCTAAGGCCCTTGAATGGTGCACGAATTCTCAAGTCCTCACAATGAGGCATGAAATTTCAAGCCCTCAAACGAGGCACAAAAACACAAACCATCAAACGAGGTAGAAGGATCAAGTCCTCGAGGCAAAATTTCTAAAATCCACAAATGTGGCAGAACCTGTGCCTGATCAAGATTTATAAGTCTGGCTCCACGCGGGCAGGTGTACAGTTTTACACCGTTATGTCTCCCACTCTACGCCGACAAGCAAAGGTGTTTAACTCTGCGCTGTCAAGCACAGACCCCAACTATCTTTTAAAATACTCTGAATGTGCTACTACGTTAAACACAATTCAAAGTAGGGGGAGTGGTCGATATGAGATACCTCAAACACGAACGTACCTTCCGTGACGTAGATAAGCAAATATCTCTCGTAACGCACAACCCAATCACAGATGTGCAGTGTAAACCAAACCAGTACGGCAGGTCTGCCATAAACACGTCTCCAAACCACAAATAAGTCTTCAGACCATAAATAGGTATCGGGACCACGAACAGGTCTCCGGACCCTAAATAAGTCTCAAGACTCTAAAAAGGATTTCAGAACCATAACCATGTCTCATGACCCTAAACAAATCTCCGGACTATAGCAAAAGTCTTCAGAATATAAAAAAGAAGACATGATATCCCTAATCTGGATATCTCAATTCAGCTATGCTGACAAATAAGTCCTTAATTCAGCTATGCTGACAAACATATCTCTATTCAGCTACGCTGATGAAGAAGTCCTTAGTTCAGCTATGCTGACGGATAAGTCCTTAATTCAGCTATGCTGACGGACATATCTCAATTAAGAATTGCCGACAAACAAGTCCATAATTCAGCTATGCTGACAAACAAGTCCATAATTCAGCTATGGTGACGGACATACCTCAATTCAGTAATGCTGACAAATAAGTCCTTAATTCAGCTATGCTGACGGACAAATCCATAATTCAGCTCTGCTGGCGATCATACCTCAATTCAGTAATGCTGACAAATAAGTCCTTAATTCAGTTCTCCTGACGGGCATACATCAATTCAACAATGCTGACAAACAAGTCCATAATTCAGCTTACCTGACAGACAAGTCCTCAATTCAACTATGGTGACAGACATATCTCAATTTAGCATTGCTGACAAACAAGTCCATAATTCAGCTCTGCTGACGAACATACCTCAATTCAGCAATGCTGACAAATAAGTCCTTAATTCAGCTATGCTGACAGACAAGTCCATAATTCAGCTGTGCTGACTGACATATCTCAATCCAGCTATGTTGATTAACAAAGATCTGGCCTATCTGGTCAGAATACCTAAGTCCAGCCCAATGCTGTCCAACCAAGACCTGACCTGTCTGGTCAGGATGTCTAGGTCCGGCCCAGTGCTGGCCAACCAAGACCTGGCCTATCTGGTAAGGATTTCCGAATGAAGACATGACCTATTTGGTCAAGATTCCAACTGAAGACCTGACCTATCTGGTCTTGATTTGCAAGTGAAGACCTGACCTATCTGGTCAGATTTCCAAGTGAAGACCTGACCTATCTGGTCAGGATTTCTGAACGAAGACCTGACCTATCTGGTCAGGATTTTAAGTGAACACCTGACCTATCTGGTCAGGATTTGCAAGTGAAGACTTGACCTATCTGGTTTGGATTTCAAGTGAAGACCTAACCTATCTAGTCAGGATTTCTAAACGAAGATGTGATCCTTCCGATCAGGATATCTAAGTCTAGCTTAGTGCTGGCAAACGAAGAACGGATCTCTCTGATCAGGATTTCTAAGTCCAGCCCCGTGCTTGTAGATGAAAACTTGACCTACCTGACCGTCGCAGGTGCAACATTATGATCGATAAATGCAGGAGGAGAGGTTCAGAGAGCTGGATGGTATTCTCTTTAACCCTCTGAACACCCTACTACGGTGAAAGGAAAAGACAAGTGCATCGTGCGTCATGGGGAAAGACGACTGAAATTGAGGCTTGGTCATAAAAGGGAGAAAGATAGTAAATACTCTGAATGTGTTAACTACGTTAAACTTGTATATATAATAATGCATCTTACTGACGAAAAGCTTCTTTTGGGAGTTTCTTGATTTTATCATTAGCATTTTTATCTCGTTGGGACGAGAAATTTCATTATCTTTGATGTATACTCATGATTTCAGTAACAGGACTGCATGGACGCAAATTTGGCTCTATTACCGTTCAAGCCAATGGCAATGAAAGTTCTCCAATGTTCTTTCATGTCGGGGATGAAGTGAGTTTTATATACAAGTTTGTTGCTTACCAAACGTAAGTTTAAACGAGCATTTAGCTTTGCTCTTTCCCCGTTCTTTAAATATCTTATAATCTATTCTCAACTTTTCATTATCAGACCACAAAGAGCTCACCATCTACTCCGGCTCTTACAACCTAATAACCATATCCTAGTAAGAACAGAAAAAAAACCATTTGTTTCGCTCGTGGTTACATACACATCATAACTACTTTACGTTTCTTCGTCGACAGTTTACCGAGGCTCTGAAAGAGAAGCTTAATTTGTCAAAAATATCAGTCACATTTCAATGCTACTCTGTAAACAAAACACTGCACATCCCATACTCTAATGAAGCATCACTAGAGGTTGAACCGGAATTGGCCTGCCAACTCCATTACACGTCAGTGAAAGGAGGGGACGTAAGCCTCGTAAGATTATTGAAAGGGGGTTTGTAATAGACAGAGGAAAATACACGCAATTACTTGGAAATCATGACCATGAAGCAGTTGAATCTCGGTCTCAATCGCTGATGCTGTTAGGTAGAGTCGAAAGCAGTGTGTGATGGATCCGAAGCCGTATGGATCCGTAAACCTTAGCCTTGATCGGATTAAAGAGGGTTAAGCAATAACGGAAATTAAACTTTATGCGGAATAAAACCGTACCTGCAGATTTCATAGCGTTCACACGGGTGAGAACGAGATTTGTGGATCTCCTAAGTGCAAGTACGTGAAACCCTTAGATCGAAGAAGATGGGAACTCCAAAGAATCTTAGACGGCGGCCACTAGGATTTTACGGTAGTGACGACTCACGTGTTTCGTGTCTTATGCACAGGGACCACACCCATATTTATATATGTCATAATGGGTTGACCCGTAAATAAGCCCATCAAATATTTACGTTTCAGCCCCCAGGAATTCTACACTATTAATTAGTCCCACACATCTTATTTAATTGCGACAGACCCATCTGACTATAATTGATCACATAATGAGTCATTTAACTTAATTACGATATTTTGTATACGACTAATACCACAATACATGTACGTCTACATGTCCGAACGTTAACGATGCTTAAATACATTGTCAAATAGTCTCAAATCTAACATTCTCCAACTGGACTATAAAACATTATATTTAACCAACAAGCACCTTTCGTCGTATACTAGATACCGTACCGAATATAGCTATAACTGAAGTGTCACAAAATATAAATCAATCCCATCCATCAATATTGTCGGTGCAAGGACTAAAGGCTAGTCATTATACATCTATTGTAACTCAACCCACATTAATCACGAACACCAACTCCATCGTATGACATAGATCAAGTTTGGACGTGTAGCATGGCATACACGCTTAATTGATCACACATGTCTATTTCCAATTGATCCTACCTTAGTGAGATCACAGTTCAGAGATAAAGGAATGGATATCCGAAGGAAAATCCTATGTCATGACATTAACAAAAGAAACATTGTTATAATCGAGCCAAAAAAACATTTCTAGCATCCGCTAATACATGAAAACTTAATTCGTTACATCCATACGAGCAACATGCTCGTAAAACATAGCGGGTGCTAACGCTTTAGTAAGCGGATCTGTAACCATATATGTTTCGATTTGCTTAATGCTTATATAATATCCTCTCTGAACTCGTTCTTTCACAGCTAGGAACTTAATGTCTATAAATTAGACCAGGAATAGCTCCTACTATTGTTAGAATACATGACAAATAAATTGTTGTCACAAATAGTTTTATCGGTCGTTGAATAGACTTGACAAATTTAAGTCTTGTTACTAAATTGCGCAACCAAAGAATCTAATCAGAGTCACAATACCCAATGATCTCCAAATACTCGACTTTCTTAATGTGAGCATATAATCCTTCGTCTTCTGAAGATATTAGAAGACCCTTTTGGCTGCTACCCTATGTTCTCTACCCGAATTGCTCTAGTATCGACCGAGCATTCCGACGATGAATGTCAAATCAGGTCTGGTGCAAACATGTGCGTACATTAAACTTCCCATAGCTGACGCATATGGTATGTCCTTCATGAGCTTGGATTCCAAAATATTATCTGGCCACTGTTTGAGACTAAACTTATCACCTTTCAAAACTGGAGTGTCGTGTGGACGACAATTTGCCATGCTAAACCTTTGCAGTACCTTCTCGATGTAGCTCTTCTGCGACAACCCGAGAGTTCCCCGCGAACGATCACGGTGAATCTGGATCCCAAATACAAAAGAAGCCTTCCCAAGATCTTTCATGTCAAAATAACCCTGAAGAAATCTCTTGGTTTCCCGAAGTAAATCTACATCGCTGCTTGCTAGCAATTTGTCATCTACATAAAAGACGCAAAAGATAAATCTACTCCCACTAAATTTGTGATACACACAACCCTCAACAGAATCAGCCTCATACTCGAAGGAGGTGTTAGTTTGATGAAACTTTTGGCACCACTGACGACAAGCATGCATGAGTCCTAATTTCCTCATTATGGCATCGGTCCATTCGTGAGCCTCAGAACTCTCCATTGCCTTTAGGAGGTTAAAGAATCACCTCCCACTAAATCAATGGTATGTTCATGAAGATGTGTAAAGTAATCATCCGTTTTGCATTTCTTCGTTCTCCCGTTAACCTCTGTAGAGATGTTGGTTCTATCTGAATTTGAGGTTCATGAGTTTGTACTTGATGATCAGCTTCATCTTCATTAAGTTGATCGTGATGAGTAGCTACATGCGATGCTTGCTGATCAGTTGGAGGGACGACTTCATCATCTTCGACCGTATTTCGAGATCGGATCATAGTAGGGACGAAAATTTCATCCTGATCGACTTGATCTGTACGAAGAGGAATTTCCAAAGCCTCTTCTTCGAGTAAAAAATCGTTTAGTTTATCCTTATCTTCCCCAAACTCAAGATCCTCAAAGAACTGGGTATTTCTCATCTCAAAAAATGTTCTGATGTGGGATCATAAAATTTATAGCCTCGTGGTTTTTCCGAATATCCTACAAAGTAGCTACTAACAGTTCTTGAGTCCAATTTCTTCTCGCTCGGCCTGTAAGGCCGTGTGCCTCAGTAGGACATTCCCAAACTCGTAAATGCCTAATGACAAGTCTTTTACATGTCCATAACTCATATGGGGTATTGTTCGTAACTTTGGTAGGGACTCTGTTAAGGGTAAAGGCTGCGGTTCTTAATGCGTCGCCCTAAAGAGAGCGAGGTAAGGTCATACGAGCAATCATATTTCTTACCATTTCCTGAAGGGTTCTGTTTCATCTCTTAGCTACACCATTCATATTCGGACTTCCCCGCATGGTGTACTGAGGGACGATCACACACTCTTCTAGAAACTTAGCAAACGGTCCCGGACGTTGTTCACCTGATCCGTCGTACCGGCCATAGTATTCTCCACTGCAGTCGGATCTGACGACCTTAATCGTTTGGTCGTGTCGATTTTCGACTTTGGCTTTAAACGCCTTAAAAACGTCCAATGCTTAAGACTTTTCATGAATTAGGTGCACATAACTAAAACGAGAGTAATCGTCAATGAACGTGATAAAATAGCATTGTCCATTCTAAGAAGTCGTAGGGAACGAACCACATATATCCGTATGTATCAGTTCCAAGACATCCTTAGCTCTCTCAGAATTTAACTTTCTTTTATTTGCAGTCTTACCCTTTATACACTCGATACGCAAATGACCACCAGATTTATCGAGTGTTTCGAGAATTCCATACGACACAAGCTTGTCAATTCTCATTTCGGATACATAACCCAAATGCTTATGACATTAACCAAATGAATTCTTGAATGGTAATTTGCGATTAATTCCTCGGGTTTCCACTGTATGGGACTCACCATAATTATTTACCATATTAATTAAGTACATATTATCAGGACCTGATAAGTTATTGGATTCGATTGCTAGAGATTTAGAATAAATAACACATATTCTGTTACCAAATGAACAAATAAAACCTTCTTTGTCCAAAACAGAAACCGAAATAAAATTCCATCTAAAGGACGATATAACATAAGGTGTTATTTAAATCTAAAAGAAACCATAACTTAATAATAATCTAAAGTCCCGACGCCTTAAACATCAACTTGTTCTTCAACCCCCTTATAGATGAATCTTTCAGCAACACTGGGCCTTCGGCAGTTCATGCAATCATGTATAGACATACTTAAATGAGTTGTAGCACCGTAATCAACCCACAAAGTATATCTTGGTACGGAAACCAAATTTCAGCGCTTACTTAAACCAAAATTTGTACCTTTCTTTAGTCGCCAAGCATGATATTTGGCACAATCCTTCTTCATATGAGAAGCTTTCTTGCAGAAAAAAGCATTGAGTAGAGTTTTCCTTATGCTCTTTATCAGAGCCCTTAGACTTCTTCTGTTTAACCGTAGTGTCCTTAGCCTTCCTCTTTTTACCAACAGAATGAGTCGAAACCAAATGAGCTTTCTCGACTTTATGATGTCTAAGTCTCTCGTCTCCTGCACTAAATGAGAAATTAGCTTGTTAATTGTCCACTTTTCCTTCTGACAATTCTAGCTCACCTCAAATTGAATGAAATGTGCAGGAAGCGAGACAAGCACCAAATGAACAACCAAATCCTCCGGAAGTTCGAGTTTTAGGTGCTTTCCACTTAGTGGCTAAATCAGCCATTTCAAGTATTCCTGAATGTTTCTGTTGCCCTTATACCTCATGAAAAGAAGCTTGCGTAAAGCAGTCCGCCTTATTGTTTTTAACAAAACGCTCTTGGAGGGCATTAAGAAACTGCTGTCACAATATTCAAGAATGTCTCTGGGATTGCATTTTTCAGGACCATAAGACTTACGCGATTAGTCCGCTCCCACTTTTCGAAAGCTCTCTGATCCTGACGAGAGCTATCATTAGTGAGTTCTGCTGAACGCAGATTAATGATCGCGTAATCTAGGTCCAGACAACCCAGAACCATAAGAACTTTATTTTTCCAAGCAGCAAAAATCATACCACTAAGTAGTGGTATGATGTTCACGACAGAGTTTGTTGTCGCAACATTGACCATTTCAGTTGAAAAGAGAATGATATGCTTTAATTAACTCACATACTAAAACTTAAATAATGATTAAAAATTAAATAATTACAACCCATCTTCAGCTTAATTGTTGTGCAATAGAGCCTAACGAAGGTTAGGTAGTCAATCCACGAGTGATCAAACTGGTGCAACGATCAAGCGTTCATACCCTATTTCAGCCAAATAGTCGCCTTTTGAAGGGCCGATTAACTACTCGCAACCGAAACACCTTCAGGTACTTTAACTTATCATCACAGACGTACACAAGCCACTGTCAGATAAATGCCTTCCGAAGGGCCAGTCGAATTATCCGCATGTGTCATGTCACGCCGCCGTCCCGGCGATTAAATTTATAAAATCTCCACAGCAGAGGTCACGAAGGTGACTATACTACTTCAATAGAATATCTCTAATAATCGATTATGCCATATAAGCATCTTTATGCTGTTATTAAATTTAATAACCATTGAATGTTAAAAGTCGCACAATTTTTCCGAATACTTCGGACTTAAAAGCACCCCGAATAGTCACGAAAAATAGCCAACTATTTAACACATTTATTGGGCCTCATACAATTTAAATTGAAGTCCAAAACTGAAGCGGGCCCGGTTAGGCCCCTTGACCGCTGAAGCCTAAGAGCACTTTAAAAAAGCATAGGTCCAATTTATATTTTTTATTTTTTTAATTCCTAATGCGGGCGAAAAATAATTATAAACCTGATTAGGGCCTAAAATTAACAATCGTACAAAAACCTTGCGTAGCAACTGAATAAAACATTAATGGGCCTAATTTTTTTAATACCTAATGTAGTGGGCTTAATTTGGCCCATATATATATAAAAAACCCTAAAGCAGCCCTAACTTGAATGGTACGACACAGCATGACGAAACACTAAACGCAACCACTGTACGCAGCCACAACCAAACGCAGTCACCGTGCACGGCCCAACAGCGTGTGCAGTGCAGCCCCAACGCGCAGTCCAAATGCAGTACCCAATGACGCTGCCTGTACAGGAGCGTGCGCAGCCACGTCAGCCACCTTCAACGCCTAACAGCAGCGACGCAGCCTCGCAGCCCTGTGCAGTCCCACGCAATCTCTATGGGGCTGCTGTGCCACGATGTTTGTAACCACGAGCAGTCCCCGACGGTACTGTTGCAGCCCGATTCAACGCCCGAGGGCGCTGATCTGTAAAATCCGAAAGCAGCGACGCTTCTTTTCTAAGTCGCAGCGGTTCGTTTGTACAAACCCTTATAAATCCAAATCAAGGTGGCTCTGATACCACTTGATGGATCTGAAGCCGTATGGATCCATAAACTTTAGTCTTGATCGGATTAAAGAGGGTTAATCAATAACGAAATTAAACTTTATGTGGAATAAAACCGTACCTGCAGATTCCATAGGGTTCGCACGGGTGAGAATGGAGTTTGTGGATCTTCTAAGTACAAGTACGTGAATCCCTTAGATCGGAGAAGATGGAAAACTCCACATAACCGTAGACCGTGGCCACTAATGTTTTAAGGTAGTGACGACTCACGTGTTTCGTGTCTTATGCATTTAGGGATTACAGCAATATTTATAGATGTCATAATGGATTGGCCCGTAAATAAGCCCATTAATTATTTACGTTTCAGTCCCAGAAATTCCACACAATATTAATTAGTCCCACATATCTTATTTAGTTGCGACAGACCCCTCTGACTAAAATTGATCACCGAATGAGTTTTTTAACTTAATTACGACATTTTGTATACGACTAATACAGCAATACATGTACGTCTACATGTCCAAATGTTTTTGAATCGCAGAAAATGGGTATGAATGTTATTGTAGATGAAGTGATAGATGGCGGTGATGATGGATTGTACGAGAAGGGCTTTATCTTACGTGTGTTAGAGCCGAGTAAAGCAACGGTGGAAGTCGTGGGGAATCAAACTTGGCCTTTTTAACAAAATAAATCGAAAAAAAAGATTAATTTTCAAAATAGGGCGTTTTTTGCACCTATTATTAAAATAGAGCCATTTGCGGGCATTACCCGCGACGTCGCGGCCATTAGGCGCGACGTCGCACCCATTAGTCGCGATATTATATTTTCGCGAAAATGTGGGCCATTGTACGGGGCTGTTGTACTGGGCCAATAATTTTTTGGCCCAGTACGGAGCGTCGCGCCTAATAGGCGCGACGTCGGGGAAATATAGATCTGAGATCTATTTCCCCGACCCTCACTCTCTCCCTCACTCTCTCTCTCTAAAACCTAACCCTAACCCTCTCCGTCGCCTCCGTCCGCCGCTTGTTCATCCCCCGCAGCCCGACCGGCGCCGCCGCCTCCGTCCGCCGCTCAGCCCGCGAGGTCACCACGAGCAGCTCGCCCGTCCGGCCGCCCTGCCGCCCGCCCTCTCTCTCTCTCTCTCGGTTCTCTTCGCCACCGCCTCCGTCCGCCGTGTTCATCCCGCGCAGCCAGCCCGCCCGGCTGCCCTCTCTCTCTCTCTCTTTCTCTCTCTCTCTCTCTCAATCTCTCTCTCTCTCTCTCTCTCTGCCGCGTCCACCACCCCGCCGCCCCGCTCCGCTGCCGTGTCCAACGCCGTCGCCGCCTCCGTCGCCTCCGCCGCCTCTCCGTACGTTTTATTAGGTATTTAGTTTGATTATAGTTAAATTGAGTTATTCGTTGTTTGGTTATAACATTAGACGGATTCGTATAGTCATTAGTCGGATCTGTATTGTTTGATTGGTTATAACATTTTTTTGTTCGATTTAGGATGGACACGAACGAATTCTACGGTCCGATCAATCGTTCGCTGTTGATATTTTAGGATAGTCATCGTTGTAACGATGTGCTATCCAACACGGATGGTGCTATTGACACCTCGTTGACGGTGAGGGGGTTAGAAAACGTAGTATGTGGTAAAATTTCACGACCGGTGCAATTACACGGTCGTGTTTTGGAGAAGTTACATACTATGTCGCTGTATGGCGTCTATAGTTGTGGATCTCAGAAAATAGACGAAGACGACACGCCACCTTACCGTTCCTCTTCCCATCGTCGTCCATCCGAGCGTGAGGCCCCAGTTGACCGTCGTCATCTGCGTAGAGAGCAGCGTCCTCGAAGATGCGGTACCGGAGGGCATTATATGCCATAGTTTATTTGTTCAGACGATGTTTTTTATTGTATTTATTCAGACGATGTTTTTTTGTTATATGTTATTACGACTTACGTTTTTATTTTCGCGATGTTATTATCTTATTATGCGTATCTTTATGGTGGATAATTATAAAATACGAGTTATATAATTAGTAGAGCCGTAAAAAAGGCCCGAAGCCCGCGGGTCGTCCCGCCCAGGCCCGCCAAATGGATTTTTTTAGGTTGTCGGGGAGTGGGCCTAAGCGGGCCGCGGGCTACAGGCGGGGTGGGACGGGGCGGGCTAGCCCGCGGGCTACCCGTCTATTTTTTAAAAAATAAATATAATATATTTTTATTAATAAATATAATATATATGTATTAAATTATGTAAATGTACTAAAAGTATTAAATTAAATATAATATATGTACTAAAAGTACTTAAAAATTAAAATAGATCAACATTATTATATTTTTAAAAAAAAAATATAATATATTTTTATTAATAAATATAATATATATGTATTAAATTATGTAAATGTACTAAAAATATTAAATTAAATATAATATATGTACTAAAAGTACTTAAAAATTAAAATAGATCAACGTTAATATATTTTTAAAAAAATAAATATAATATATTTTTATTAATAAATATAATATATATGTAAAGTTATGTAAATGTACTAAAAATATTAAATTAAATATAATATATGTACTAAAAGTACTTAAAAATTAAAATAGATCAACGTTAATATATTTTTTTAAAAATAAATATAATATATTTTTATTAATAAATATAATATATATGTATTAAATTATGTAAATGTACTAAAAATATTAAATTAAATATAATATATGTACTAAAAGTACTTAAAAATTAAAATAGATCAACGTTAATATATTTTTTAAAAAATAAATATAATATATTTTATTAATAAATATAATATATATGTATAAATTATGTAAATGTACTAAAATATTAATTAAATATAATATATGTACTAAAAGTACTTAAAAATTAAAATAGATCAACGTTAATATATTTTTTAAAAAATAAATATAATATATTTTTATTAATAAATATAATATATATGTATTAAATTATGTAAATGTACTAAAAATTAAATTAAATATAATATATGTACTAAAAGTACTTAAAAATTAAAATAGATCAACGTTAATATATTTTTTAAAAAATAAATATAATATATTTTTATTAATAAATATAATATATATGTATTAAATTATGTAAATGTACTAAAAATATTAAATTAAATATAATATACGTATTAAAAGTACATATTAAAAGTACTTAAAAATTAAAATAGATCAACGTTAATATATTTTTAAAAAAATAAATATAATATATTTTTATTAATAAATATAATATATATGTATTAAATTATGTAAATGTACTAAAAATATTAAATTAAATATAATATATGTACTAAAAGTACTTAAAAATTAAAATAGATCAACGTTAATATATTTTTAAAAATAGAACAACTTTATCATCCGTGCAGCTTTAATCAACGCTACCTGCAACTTCAGCAACTTTTATCATCCGCGTGCAGCTTTAATCAACGCTACATGCATTTTCAACAAATTTTATCATCCGCGTGCAGCTTTAATCAACGCTACCTGCAACTTCAACAACTTTTATCATCCGCGTGCAGCTTTAATCAACGCTACCTGCAACTTCAGCAACTTTTATCATCCGCGTGCAGCTTTAATCAACGCTACCTGCAACTTCAGCAACTTTTATCATCCGCGTGCAGCTTTAATCAAAGCTATCTGTAATCTATCTTCAATCTAACTGTACACAACAATATTGACATTAAAAAAAATGATCCAGAACATCTATAAAAATCCCACAAATTAAGAAAATAACATACAACATTTGAGATACGATGCACCCGTTTGGTAGAGACCCACGTCTTAATCGCTTCAATGGAAAAAAGATTAATGAGGGTCATCCGATATTCAGAAATTTAAAGGTCCTTGGTGATTACTTTTACGACGAACTGTGGACGTACGATATTGAAAGATGGTTCGTTGGAACATTTTCGGCAAAAGAATCTATGGGTGATATCACGAATGAGACATTGTCCGAATGTCTTCAATTCCTTGCGCAACTATACAATCAACGTTACGGAATTCATTTCACCGTACCTTTTCTAACGGAGAAACTTGGTCATTTGAAGCGTCGCTACCTTTTAGGGACAAAACTACGCGCCGAAATGGGAGATTGGGGAGAGTATGGCAGAGGATGGATTCATGCAGATACCGAGCAATGGCTTAAGTGGTTTAAGGTGGTTATTTTACTCAACGTTTTATTCGGATGTAATAAAAATTTTTAATTATGCAATTTGTCATATTCTTGCAGGAGGATCCTCTTTCAACAATTTATTTCTATGAGCCCGAGCCACATGAATATTATCTGTATAAAATTTTCGGCAGCTATATCAACCCAGACATTGTTCCAGACATTGACGTGCTTGCAATTCCTAACAACGAATGTCCAATAGTTCATACTCAGGCGGAAGAATCATCCAAAAGACAGTCGGTAAAACATGTCAGCTCGAGTTCGAGAGTCAAAGACGATACGGGTGACGACGACTTCGTCGACACGCCACCGAAAGTAAACCGAAACAATATGTCGAGTAAGATCGGCAACGCTGGCAAAAACCAAAGCGATGAAGACTTCGTCAACCCACCTCCGAAAGGAAAGAAAAAAGGTATGAATAGAAAGACGCACAACAAATGCAAACATCATGAAATGTCGAGTTCCAGAGTTGAAGAAGATAATAGTGACGATGACTTCGTTGATCCGCCCCCGAAGGGTTGGAGAAAAACTTTTTCAAAGTGATTGTTTGTAACTTCAGTAACCTTTGTCATGCGTGTTTGCAACTAATATGAGGTAAATTCGGACGTAACTGAAAAATTGTAATAATTTACTTAAAGATTTAGTACAACATATGAATACTAAAACTATTTAAAGATTACAATAAATCAACGTTGACCACTGCCTCCGCCTCTTCGACCTTGTCTCCGCCTTGAACCACCACGATCCATTTCGTTCTGTATACGAGTTGTACGGATTCTCCCCGGCCCTCTTCGGGTACGCAGAGCGTCGTTATGTATAAGAGAGAATTCAGCAGGCTCCCAATAACATTCGTCATGTAGAGGATGAAAAAACCCCTCGTATGTTTTACGGTACGCTTGTTTGTTATAGAAATGAGCAATATGATGCATGCTATGAACTCCCCACATACGGCAAGCTGCTTGGGCATGAGAACATGGGATGAAATACGTGTCCCATTTCCGCACGTGCACGTCTTTCCTAAGATGTTTACCACGTGCTTCCTTTGATTCACGGCCGAAGTATAAACTTCAGCTGTTTGCAAACGTGGGTCAAAATTAAATGCGACGTGACTCCAAGAACGACTTGTCCAGTCATTGAACTTATTCCACGCATACGGAGACCAATCGCTTTCGGTGTTAGCCATCGCTGCAGAGCACTCCGTAAATCGATTGCGAAAATATTCAACGCATCGATGAAAGCTAAAGTCCACTATTGATTTCGGAGGCAAACACCTCGCCCCTTTGAAAACTCCGTTAAGGGCCTCGGAGATATTAGTGGTCATCACCCCGCATCGGAATCCACCATCGTAAGCAAACGTCCACTGCTCTTTGTCAATCTTATCTAACCACTTCCAGGCCGGTTCATTGAGAACTTTAATGTGTTCCATAATGCGATTGAACTTCTCCAACGTGTGGGCCATTCCAGCTCTATGGCATAACTGTTTTAGGTCATTGTTCTTGAATTCAGTGTTGAAGTTTGATACGACATGACGTAGACATAACCGGTGTACACCATTCGGCGGCCTAAACGCTGCTAATTCGCTTACCGCAACCAATATTCCTATAACAAATTACGATCAATCGATTAAAAGAGTGTCAAATTAATACAAGAATGTATGTAGAAAATAAAAGTACCTCGATGACGATCAGAAATGAGGCATACACCTTGTTCACCCAACACGTGGATGTTAAGTAAGTTCAGGAACCAACTCAAAGAGTGTCTGCTTTCCGTTGAAACAATGGCAAAAGCAAGGGGGAGAATATTTTGATTTGCATCGAGCCCAGATGCAATTAACATTTTATGCTCGTATTTGGAGTATAAGTGCGTACCGTCAACGCAAACAACTCTACGACAATGCCTAAACCCATCAATACAAGGTTTGAAAGCCCAGAAAACATACCCCAATTTCTTCACACCGGGTGCTTCAGTTGAAAGATTCAACCACTTGACGACCATGTCGGGGTTGTAACGTTTCAGAGCTTTCATGAAGATAGGAAGTTGTTGGACTGAAGTTTCCCAGGTACCGTAAACATTTTCTTTCGCCCTTTTGAGGCCATGCCATGCTTGAATGTATGAGATGTCGTACCCGGTATTGTCCTTCACCAGCTGCTTTACGTTCTTTGGTAGAAATTGAGGTACCCGGTTTGTACCCGAGACGCAACACCCCGGGATACGGTGCGGAATAAAATTTTTTCCGGGTTCCTTCGCAGCTCGGATCGAAAACTCTAATCATGTTGACACGTAATATGGCGGGTCATACCCGTGAGAGATTACCTTTGAAGTGAGTGGCAGCTCCTCGTCGATTGCGTCGTCGGCCGCGGTCGTGTTGGGTATCGTCTAGATCGTCACGCCGACCTCGCAGTGTACCACGGTTTCGATTCTCCGAAGATGGCTAGAGAGAATTGATCCGTCGCTCGGGAGAGTGGTTTGCGTTTGTGTGTTCGTGTTTCGATTCTCGGGTCGAGAAATTTCGCGTCGATTCTCTTCCCGTGTGTCTTTATTTTGACGAGGGTCTCACCCTTATTTATAGTAGGGGAGGACGAAATTTTCAGCCCTAAACAAGGCTAAAATCTCGAAATATTTGTTCCTAAATATGAGAGATATTCTTGCCAAAATATATCTCCTAATTGAATTCAAAATTCTATTAAAGGAACATACTATAAATAGAAAACTAACTAAGATATTAAAATTTCTTCAAATATGGTAAATAAATTTCGAAATTTATATAAAATATAAATTCGAATTTTAGTTTTAATAAATAATATTCCAAATATTTTTATTACCATATTTGTAAATTACGAAAATACCCTTTAAGGCATTTTTCGAATTTCTCGGCTTAGGGTTGAATTCCAATTCTTTCCTCAAGTCTTTCTAAGCACTTAGCCAAGCCTAAGTCTTCAAGTTAGTTTCATATGAAGTCCGACTTCGGTCCACTTAATGACCCCGAGGCCCAATAAGGCGTGGCATAACGACCCGAGGCCCGTTAAGGCCCAAAACACAATCTCTCCTTCTCGGTACACATTGATGATCCTTTTTAAGCCCGACTCTCTAGGTTCGACTCAATCGGCAAGGGAGGAATCCATGAGTCCGGTAGGTGCCTAGCCAATCCCGCAGTACCGGACAGATCCCGACTTGAGCACGAATTTCGAACTAGTCTCATTTCAGAACCTAACTATAGATTATAGTACTACGTGCAAACCCTTCAGCTGTGTCCCGATCGAGTGAGAGCCATGGTATTTGTCAAACTCACTAAACTCGATACTATGATAAAATGACACGAGGCAAATTACCAAACTACCCTCCATGTCTAACATGAGTTAGTTTAATACCTTGGCCAAGGATTTTGTAATTTTCCGTCGTCATTCTCATAGGATACTTGTCTCGATTACTTACGAGACTGTGAATCCGTACTCGGCGGTCTAAGCCCGGCAATCACAAATATCCATCAAGACTGCCCCGCTGACCCATGCAATAGCAAATCGGATCTAGCGAAACCAGTGATAGTCAAGACTTCAAAGTCAACTCCGTCAAAGCCCCTTTCGGTCTAAGGTTCAAGCAGACTACTATAGTTTTGTCGTCGATCATTGACACTCCTTGAGTAATAAGCCATGTTTGATCGTACGACCTGCGAGTCAGTGTCCATGAAACGATTCAATCCCTTGATTCGACTCGTATCACAAGTCATGACTTCCGCTTCCAAGCGGTATATCGGCACACGGTAAGTCATCGACAAATAAGCCATGATTGGTTTTCCAGCACCCAACTGAAACCTAAGGCTTATGGACATTTTATGTTCGAGGTTAAGAGTCCACTGGTGCCTTCCTCTCTCGTACCCATCGAGAACAGTGACTCAACTCGACACATTTGGATTTATTCATTTATTGCTTCACCCGATGCTAAGTAAAGAACTCATATAACTAATAAAAGAATAATGCCTTTATTAATACGCAAAACAATGTTTGATTACATTGACAATCGAATGATAAATAAGTTAATGCCCTATACATATCCAATCCTCGTATAGCATTCGAGGGCATATCCCTAACACATATATCGTAATCTTCCAATAACATTTTTTCGGTTTGAAGAATGCTCGTAACCTCCAGTGACAGTCATGGCTATGGTTGCATTTCACGCCCCATACGGTTTTGTTACTTTCTGAGACGTGAAACTCACGTCTAACCACCCTGTAAGAATAATCGCCAACAACATCTTGTAAGTGAGCTTTGGTACTAAATGTCATACCGACTCTGAACCTGGGATTGTCCCTACTGTAAAAATCACCGCCGCCCTCGTCGGCTTCTGGAGGCGCCATTTGATATGTTGAATAAAAAGGCACGGGTTGGTAAGGCGCACGAGCATCATCCGCCGACAATGGAATGTCATTCTCGGGACCATCATTGTTTCCATCATCGTCGCTATCGTCGTTATCATCTGCGGGATTCGGAAAATCGTCCAGTGCACCACCAACGTCATCAGCTTCAGAGTCGCTAGCGTCACTATTTTGCAAGTCTTCGGACACAGGCTCAGGTTGTGACACATTCGACATATTAGGAACATCACGACTGCTCGAAGGAATGTCTGTATGAGGATGGTGGAGTGAAAATTCACTCATTCCTTGAGTAACTGCCGTGAGATCAGGGAACGAGTGGCTGGAGGTGATGTTGGTGAACACGTCGGGTGCCTCTTGAACGTTCTCGCTGGCCTCGACAAACACTTCAATTAAATTAAGTTCCGCATCAGCATCCAAGAAGTACGATAGTTCCGCGTCGTTTGAAATTTGAAAGAGCCGCTGATAGAGTCGAGAATGCTGATAGTATTCATTCTTACCATGAACGGTTAAGGAGGAAAAATTGTTGTCGAGGGGAATAACCTCATATAGCATGCCCAGAAATTGAGCAAAGCTAGTGTCGCGACGAATTCGTCTAAGAGAAATGGGTGGGATGCTGTAACGGATGGAGTTTGATTCAGTAATGATTTCGCCACCGTAGTAGATAGAGACTTGAATTTTGCGAGATGTCATAATTTGAGGAGAAATTTAAATACTTCAAGTTGTTTTTTTATATATCCATGTATACGAAATTATAGTACTTTATATAGGAAAAATCGTCGCATTTAATGGACGCGACGTCGCATCTATTGGACGCGACGATTCTTCTGCAAAACTCGTGAACGTTACGTCCACATCAGTTCTGCAAAAAGAAAAATAAAATTACAGACAACGCGTGATCGAGTTGTCACATCATCGCGCCCAATGGACGCGTCGTCGCATCCATTAAACGCGACGACGGGCCCAGATACGTTATCGGCCCGTTTAAGGGCCCGTTTAAACGCTTAAACGGGCCATAACGAACGTCGCATGTAATGGATGCGACGTCGCGCCCATTGGGCGCGACGTCGCGGGTAATGCCCGCAAATGGCTCTATTTTAGTAATAGGTGCAAAAAACGCACTATTTTAAAAATTAATCTTTTTTTTCGATTTATTTTGTTAAAAAAGCCATCAAACTTTGATTATTAGCTGCAGTAATGGTGATGACGGCGACGACGTGGTGATTCCTCTTATTGCTAAGATTATTTGCACTGTCTTGGGTTCTTCTGTTTCATGATATCATCATATGTATCTACTAATGCTGAAGACGAGATGTTAGCTAGCTGTAATGATCAGAAAGGAGAAGTCAAATGCTTAATGTTAATTATATATATGATTAGGACAATATATAATTATTACCTCAGAACATAGACGGATGTATAATATAATCCTTTAATGTATTATATGAGCTACTTATAGTTTTACTAAGTAATCTTGCTTTTGTTTAGTTACTTATTTAGTTATAAAATCACATTCTTATCCCCCTCCTTCCATCAATCGTCACTCATCTAGTTGTAAAGTTGTTCAACGTTCGCATCATGTACTGCAGACGTGAACAATTAATGAATATCTGTCAAATGTTAATAAATTAAATATTTAATAGTTAACTGTTAAAACTGATTAAATCTCCCTAACCTTGTCCTGATTAATAGCTGCTTTGTCCGAAATCAAATCCTTGCCAGTTAAATCCACTGTTGTCGTTCGCAAATCCCGGTCCTTGTTGCACAGCAGTGGGGAAGTTTTGAGCAATGTTCAAGTTATCGCCAAACCCGAAACCATATTCCTCTCTGTTACCGTTAAAGTTGACTTGATTAATGGAACCGTTGGAGCTCTGAGAAAGCTTTGGACGGGGAACATATTGTTGAAGGGTTGTTCGTTGGATAAATTGTTGTTGGAATTTCCTTCAGAGGAGCCGCCCGCGATGATGAAGTGGGGGTTGTAGTAATTTTGATGATGATGATGAGGCTCAAGTACAGCAGCAGCAAAGTGTGGATTATTGTACGGTTGATGATCAGTGAAGCCATTCGTGTTTGCACTAAAACCACCACCATTTCCAAGCACAATGGATCTTATTCCTTGATCTCGTGTTGTCTGGTTTATGCCAAAACCAGCTTGATTGCCATGATGATGATTCCGATTTTCAGGAACATGTCCTTCGAAACCTAAATAAGGCGAAGGAGCTTCAACAAAAGGCATGGACCCGAATTTCATTGGCTTTGAACGACGAATTTTGTTCTTCGAAGGTCTACTCGAAATTTCGTGATTCGTGTTGTTCGACTTCGATTTTCTCTCGTTAGGAGGCAGCCACTTTCCATTTCGACAATTCTGTAACGAAAATGTTTACTTTCAACGCGTCAAATTTGGATAAAAACATTTAAAAAAAGAACTTGATAGAATTGTTGAAAAGTATAACGAAATTTAATTAATTACTTGAAGATGGCTTGCAACTTGCATCCTGGTTAGGCCGGGCACGTTCATCAGGTCGAGTATCTCTTTCGGGTAACACCCCAATGTAGATATATTTTCACAGAAAAACACCAAATTATTATTCGTGAGATGATGATGATTAAAACTATTATCAATGGAGAATTAAGAGCGAGAGATCGAATAAATTTATGTTTACTTCCTTCTCCGAGTACTCGAACGACAGCCATGAACTTGTCGTGCAGCTTCTGAGTCCACTCGGTCCACACTTTCTTATTATTCTCGTATATAATAGCATCATCATCTTCTTCATCGTCATCCTCGTCATCTATGGGTTATTAGTAAAATTGCTATCCACGAGCATTTCGATGCGATATTGTCCGATTTCTCGTTGTCTCTTCTCTCTAGCCACGTCTTGCCATAGATACTTAACCGTGTGTGCTTGAAATGGCTTCTTCACACACATATACGCACCTTCTTGCAAAGCCCTAACTGTTGTTGCAGTACCATCTTCTTCTGATACCACTTCACGCGATAAAAATATGAAAAATAATTGAATCAATATTTTGTTATTTTTAAGTGTTTTATTTTTTGAGTGCGTGTGTGAGGACGAGGAATAAAATGGAACTGGAATATATTTCGGGTACTCGGATGGAGGTGTGAGGAGAATTATTTTTTTTTTTAAGGAGAGCAAAATATTTTTCTTGCTTAAGCACACACACCATTACATGATCTATTTATAATACTAAGACATCCACCACAAGACAAGTAAAAAATCACACTCAAGTTTCAATTTTCTTTCTTGAATTCTTCCTTGTTTTACTCCTTGTTTTACTCTAATTTTTCCTTGTTTTTCTCCTCAAATAAAGGATTTTGGTTTTTCTTTGTTTTCTCCTTAAATCAAGTATTTTGGTTTTTCTTTGTTTTCTTTCTTCTTTTTTTTTTTTGTCTCATATTGAGATTAACCAACAAATTCCTCCCTTAAGCTCAATGCCTTCCGGTCTTTCATTCCGAGCATCCTTTTCAAATTTTCGAACGTACTTGTCGGTAGCGGCTTCGTCAAAATATCTGCAACCTGGTCCAGACTCGCAACATGTACCATCCTCACATCTCCGTTTTTCACGTGTTCTCTAATAAAGTGAAAACGAGTATCAATATGCTTACTTCTCTCGTGATGAACTGGATTTTTCGCCAACTCGATCGCCGATTTATTATCTACTCGAATTTCGGTTGGCTCGAGTTGCTGAAGATTTAATTCGAGCAATAAATTTCTCAGCCAGATTGCATGACATACACACCACGATGCTGCTACATATTCTGCTTCGCAGGTTGACAGAGTCACGATTGGTTGCTTTTTCGATAGCCACGTAAATGCAGTGCTCCCGAGAAAAAATACATAGTCGCCTGTGCTTCTTCGATCGTCAATATCTCCACACCAGTCACTATCCGAATATCCGATCAGTTTGTTGTCACTCGTCTTTGAATAGAATAATCCGAGTGATTGTGTTCCTCGAATGTATCGAAGAATCCTCTTGATTGCTTTAAGATGTGACTGCCTCGGTTCTTCCATGTAACGGCTAACAACTCCAACGCTGTAAGCGATATCGGGTCTCGTGCACGTCAAGTATCGCAGACTTCCTACGAGACTTCGATATTCGGTTGAGTTTACTCCTTGTCCTCCCTCAAACTTAGACAATTTTGCTCCGAGCTCCATCGGTGTAGCTACCGGCTTACTTTCCTCCATTTTATTTTTCTTCAATATATCCTTCGCGTACGCTTCTTGTGAGACGAATATTCCCGTGCTTCTTTGTTCGACTTCGAGACCGAGAAAATATTTCATCAGTCCCAAATCCGTCATCTCGAATTCCTTCGTCATCGCCTTCTTGAAGTCTGTGATTATCTTCTCGCTGCTCCCCATGAAAATTAGATCATCAACATAAAGGGCGACGATGATCATTTCCTCTCCTTCTCGTTTGACGTAGAGGGCGTGCTCAAATGGACATTGCTCGAATTTATTCCTTTTGAAGTATCCATCGATTCGGGTGTTCCATGCACGAGGCGCTTGCTTAAGCCCGTAGAGCGCTTTCTTCAACTTCAACACCTTAGTTTCCTCTCCCGGTTTTGAATATCCAGGAGGCTGCTCCACGTAGACTTCCTCCTCGAGCTCACCGTTCAGAAAAGCAGACTTCACGTCCATTTGATAGATCGGCCAGCTTAGTTGCGCAGCTTGGGCCAATAGCAAACGAATTGTCTCCATTCTGGCAACAGGAGCAAACACTTCATCGTAGTCTATTCCCGCTCGTTGTCGATAGCCCTTCGCGACGAGTCTCGCCTTGTAACGCTCGACTTTTCCTTGAGCATTCATTTTCTTCTTATAAACCCATTTTACTCCGATGGATTTATGACCGTGCGGCAATTCAACAAGTTTCCACGTCTCGTTTTTTTCAATTGCCTTGATCTCCTCGTCCATCGCCGCCTTCCATCTCTTGTCTCTTGCCGCTTCTTCGAAACTGATTTGTTCCGAATCGGCCAACAAGCAGATTAAGTGAACTTCTTCAGTTGATTCGTATAGATCCTGCAAGCTTCGCATCTTAGGCTGCCTTGGTTCGTCGTCATCGTTATTTTCTTGAGATACCACCGGGATGGGTATTGGTGCCACGCTCAACGGTTCTCCTTGCGTTGTATTTTCTTCTTCTTTCCAGTTCCACGAGCCTTCTTCATCTACACGAACATCTCGACTGACCGTCACCTTTTTATTTTCTGGATCGAACAGTCGGTAAGCCTTCGTCTTCTCATCGTAGCCAATGAAAATAAGCTTTTTGCTTTTGTCATCAAGCTTGGTTCTCTTCTGATCAGGAACATGAGCATACGCCACGCTTCCAAATATTTTGAAGTGTGCTACGGTCGGTTTATGGCCACTCCATGCTTCCTGTGGTGTTTGACTCCCGAGGTTGCTGTGTGGACACCGATTTTGAATATATACAGCACAATGTACCGCCTCGGCCCAGAACTCTTTTGGCATTTCCTTGCTCTTCAACATTGATCGAACCATGTCGAGTATGGTTCGGTTCTTTCTTTCAGCGACGCCGTTTTGTTGTGGTGAATACGGCGCGGTGAGGAACCTCCTAACGCCTTGTTCCTCGCAGAAAGTAACGAAAGCACCTGATATGTATTCTCCACCCCTGTCTGATCGGAGTGCTTTGATATTTGATCCCGTCACCTTCTCGACCCTAGTCTTGAATTTTTTAAACGTCTCAAGTGCTTCTGATTTTTCTTTCAAGAAATATACCCATGTTTTTCTCGAGTAGTCGTCTGTGAAAGTAATGAAATATCTCTTTCCGGTGAATGATTCTGGTGTGATCGGGCCGCATATATCTGTATGTATGAGCTCGAGAGGTTTGCTTGCTCGATATCCGGCCTGCTTTTGAAACGTCGTTCTTGAATGTTTTCCGATCACGCAGCTCTCGCAAAGCTTCTTTCCTCCCTCGATCTTTGGAACTCCGTGCACCATGCCCCTTTTTGAGAGCTCTTTTAGTCCTCCGTAGTGTAGATGTCCGAATCGCATATGCCACAAATGACCTTGGTCCTCCAAGTTGACTTGCAAGCATTTTTCTTGAATCATCTTCAGGTTGAGTTTGAACATTCGGTTCCTTTCCATCTCGACCCGTGCGATTATTTTGCCATCTTTATTTCTTAGTTGTAACGAGCGATCCTTCATGAACACCGAACACCCCTTTTCAAGCAATTGCCCCATGCTTAAGATGTTCGTCTTCAAGTCTGGTACGAAATAAACGTCCTCGACCGATCCTTGTTTGCCGTCGTTTTGAGAGAAACATATTTTCCCTCGGCCTTTGACTTCTATCTTCGATGCGTCGCCAAAAGATACGTGTCCGTGCTTGATCATCTTCATATCCGTGAAGAGATGTTTGTGCCCGCTCATATGATTGCTGGCACCGGTGTCAAGATACCACACCATATCGTTGCTCGGATTTTTATCTTCGAGCGCCATTAGAAGAACGCCTTCGTCTTTTGGCTCTTCTTGTGCGAGTAGGTTCGCATTTTCTTCCACCTTCTTGTTGGACCAGCAGTCTTTTGCGAAGTGCCCGTACTTCCCGCAATTGTAGCATTCGACGCTCGGTTGATTTGAGCGACCGCCTCGTCCTTGGGCTCGACCTCGTCCCCTCCAATTTTGATTGTTGGTTTGTCCTTGTTTCTCTTGAGTATATCCTCGTCCTCGACCTCCAGTTTGGCCGAAACTTCGTCCTCGTTGGCCACGTCCTCTTCCACGACCGTGGTGCGTATACAACGCCTTGTCCTCTTTGAGTGACAATTTCGTCTGTAGAGCCTCGTCCAGTGACTCCTGCTTCTTCTTTTTCTTTCGTTGCTCGTGAGCTTCGAGCGAACCGGAGAGTTCATCGACCGTCATTTTCTCGAGGTCTTTTGACTCCTCAATCGCGCACACCACGTTCTCGTACTCGTTTGTTAATGAGCGGAGAATTTTCTCGACAACTCGGGCATCTGTAAGGGCCTCGCCGTTTCTCTTCAACTGGTTGGCGATGGTCTGCACTCTTGTTATATATTCTGACACGCCTTCGCCTTCTTTCATTTTCGTCATTTCGAATTCGCCACGGAGTGTTTGCAACCGAACTTGTTTTACTCGGTCGGCACCTTTGTATGCTTTCTCCAGCTTATCCCATGCTTCCTTCGAATTTTTCGCCCAGGCTATCTTTTCGAAACCGGCCTCGTCTAGCGATTGGTAGATGATGGCGAGCGCGGCATTGTCTTGTCCGCGGGAGTCTTTCAGCATCTTTTGTTGGGCTTCTGTGTATTCTTTCGTATCTTCAGGTTCGATATACCCGTTTTTAACAATTTCCCATACATCCCGCGAGCCAAGAAACACCTTCATCTGGATGCTCCAATTGTCGTAGTTGGATTTGGTGAGGCGCGGAACGGGCAGACCACTAGTTGCTCCGACGTACGACATGGCTCTGATACCAATTTGTTATTTTTAAGTGTTTTATTTTTTGAGTGCGTGTGTGAGGACGCAGGAATAAAATGGAACTGGAATATATTTCGGGTACTCGGATGGAGGTGTGAGGAGAATTATTTTTTTTTTAAGGAGAGCAAAATAATTTTCTTGCTTAAGCACACACACCATTACATGATCTATTTATAATACTAAGACATCCACCACAAGACAAGTAAAAAATCACACTCAAGTTTCAATTTTCTTTCTTGAATTCTTCCTTGTTTTACTCCTTGTTTTACTCTAATTTTTCCTTGTTTTTCTCCTCAAATAAAGGATTTTGGTTTTTCTTTGTTTTCTCCTTAAATCAAGTATTTTGGTTTTTCTTTGTTTTCTTTCTTCTTTTTTTTTTGTCTCATATTGAGATTAACCAACATATTTTACGATATCTATATATATGAATACTTATGGATCATTATAGGAAAAGGGTTGAGTTTTTATATTAAAACCTCTTGAAATGTGGCTTAGTAGTGTTCAAGCCATCGAATACCTAGTTGCAATACCGCCTTCACTTAATTTTTTCCATTGAAAGAAAAACATTGAAAGCAATTATTTTAATGACTATATAAGTACAACATGTGTGTTGTGCTCAACATTTAATGATTTAAGACACTTACGTATCACAAGAATGCCCATCTTCGAAGCATCTTGGAAGAGCTTGAAGCCACAAGAATCAGGCGACTCCGCGTTCGCAATCACAGCGTTGAGTTGGGTTTTGCGCTTTGATATAAGCGATAGACCCGTAGATGCAAGCTTGACTGCGGTGACTGAAATTAAAACAAAACCAAGTAATAAGCCCCGAACGTTACGTATATATATAGAATCAACTCTAAGTAAGACAGCAAACCATCTACTGAATTTTCGAAAACAAAATTTGAAATCTAAAAGATCCAGTGCCTCATGATTTAAGCTTCTTTAAATACGATACGACTAGTACATTAACCTAATCTATCGGAATTATAAGTTCCATATATGTATGTATGTACCTTTGTAGGAAAAAAATTCCAAGATTTGCTTAGTATTATCACGAGCAAGAGTGTCATGCTCAACGAGCAAAACATGAGTTACATTTGCCATTGTAATAGACGTTGATGAGGAACCTTCTAACGAAAGATCGTTCATGCTTATTGAGGCAGTTCAATGCAGTTTAAGAAAAGTCACCGCTTGCTTGCACTGTGAAAAATTATACACACCGAGAGGTGGTAATTTGTGCAAGGGAACATTTACTTCATCCGTTGATTAAATCTCACTTTACATTTAAAAAAGACAAATATTTGTTGAATATTAATTTATTGGACTGTGGCTTTATTTATTCAACTTTTGACCAACAAATGTGGCTTTTTTAACAAAATAAATCAAAAAAAATATTAATTAATCAAATAGGGCGTTTTTCGCACCCATTACTAAAATAGAGTCATTTGCGGGTATTACCCGCGACGTCGCGTCCATTAGGCGCGACGTCGCATCCATTAGGCGCGATTCTCTATTTGGCCAATTTAATCGCTTTAAATGGGCCGATAAGCGTATTTGGGCCCGTCGTCGCGTTATTAAATTGGCCCATTTTATCCAGTATTTATATAAAATAAATTGCCCGCTTAGGCCCGCTCCCCGACGGGCCTAAAAAATCCAGGCCCAGCCCGCACTTTTGGCGGGCATGGGCGGGCCGGTCCGCGGGCTTCGGGCCTTTTTGACGGCTCTAATAATTCTATAACATCCAATTTTATAAATATCCACGATAAAGATACGCATAATAAGATAATAACATCGCTAAAATAAAAACGTAAGTTATAATAACATAAAACATGAAAACATCGTAAGCTATGGCATATAATGCCCTCCAGTACCGCATCTACGAGGGCGTTGTTCTCTACGTAGATGACGTCCCATATCCACGTCATCGAGTGCCTTTATGGTGATGTTATTATCAGATTCCACTTCCACGTCAGCAACATCGTCGTCATCTGCGTAGAGAGCAGCGTCCTCGTAGATGCGGTACTGGAGGGCATTATATGCCATAGCTTACGATGTTTTCATGTTTTATGTTATTATAACTTACATTTTTATTTTAGCGATGTTATTATCTTATTATGCGTATCTTTATCGTGGATATTTATAAAATTGGATGTTATAGAATTATTAGAGCCGTCAAAAAGGCCCGAAGCCCGCGGGCCTGCCCGCCCATGCCCGCCAAAAGTGCGGGCTGGGCCTGGATTTTTTAGGCCCGTCGGGGAGCGGGCCTAAGCGGGCAATTTATTTTATATAAATACTGGATAAAATGGGCCAATTTAATAACGCGACGACGGGCCCAAATACGCTTATCGGCCCATTTAAAGCGATTAAATGGGCCAAATAGAGAATCGCGCCTAATGGACGCGACGTTGCGGGTAATACCCGCAAATGACTCTATTTTAGTAATGGGTGCGAAAAACGCCCTATTTGATTAATTAATATTTTTTTTTGATTTATTTTGTTAAAAAAGCCAACAAATGTCATAGATTTCAGAAAGAAAATTAATGAAAAAGTGAATTATCAGGAAATCATCATTCAACCAAAAAAAAAAAACTTTTTGACTGCTTTTTAATAATGAAAAAACTACATTTTTTTCTCATATATATAAATAAGATATTACGAATTCGAAAGTGTTTGTTGTGATTTCCCCGCGGCACGATTTGGGTTTCCTTTTTTCTTCAATTATTAATTTGGTACGGCACATCCGGTCTTTTTCATTTTTAGCCAAATTCAACCGGCCAACTAGATTTGGCATGTACAATATAATAACCATTTTACCCTCTTATTTATTTTAATTTGAGGGATTATCATTTTACCTTTCACTTTTTGATTTATTATAAGTATATTCTCGAAGATCAAAATTTTATTTGTATATACTTAAAGTAATAAATTATTAAATTTTGAATTACAACTTCATCTATTAAATGTTTTAAACTAAAACAAATCGAAATGTACTATAATATTATTTATACATATGATTGAGCAGACACATCAAGTGAGCATAAGATGCTAGTATGCTTTACACTTCATACAATAATCATTTAACATAAAAAATATTTTTATATGGGAAAATATATTAACCTTCATGTATTTAAATAAATTTTATAACTTCATGTTTTTACCATATCTATTTTATTTTATAACTTATATTACTTAAGTAATTTAAAAGAGATAACTCACATAATTTATTATGATACCATTTAAAATTCATAAATACTTTAAAAATTTCCTTTTTTATTGAGTATTGTACAAGGTCGAAGGATTTTAAATAAAGTATAATAAATGTTGAATAAATAAATGGCTATCAACCGCAACCTGATTTGGGTTGGTTGGATCGACGGGTTGACAAAAGTTCTTTTTTTGTGAGTTTTCATTTTTTATTCACATGCCAAGTATTTTTCATACTAGTCTTTTGCCCGTGCAATGCACGAGTTTTACATATGTATCACTAATAACGTAAGTGTGCGGGTTTTATTTATGTATAACTAATGTAAATTAATAAGATCTTTAAATCCTTTATCAAAAGTAACGATAAAATCGACGGAAGAAAAATATAAGAACAACAATAAGGCTCGATTTTCACCAGTAAAATTAAACTGAGCATTCGACTTGCTAAACAAGGCAATGAACTTGGTCAACAAGGCATTCGACTTGGTAAAAAAGGCATTCGACTTGTTCAACAAGGCAATAATACTTGGTGGTAAGGCATTATATGGTGAATAAGGCATTCGACTTGTTCAACAAGGCATAGACTCTTTCAACAAGACATTCAACTTGGTCAACAAGGCATTCGACTTGGTGAACAAGACATTTGACTTGTTTAACAAGACATTCGACTTTTTTACAAGGAATTTGACTTGTTCAACAAGGCATTCGACTTGGTGAACAAGACATTCAACTTGTTCAACAAGGCATTCGGCTCTTTCAACTAGACATTCGACTGTTTAACAAGGCATTCGACTTGGTGAACAAGGCATTTGACTTGGTTAACAAGGCATTCGACTTTTTTAACAAGATATTTGACTTGGTCAACAAGACATTCGACTTGGTGAATAAGACTTTTGTCTTGGTAAACAAGACATTCAACTTGTACAACAAGACATTTGACTTGGTCAACAAGGTATTCGACTTGGAGGTCAACAAGGCATTCGACTTTGTCAACAAGGCATTCACTTTATAACAAGACAGTCGACTTGGTGAACATGGCATTCGACTTGTTCAACTAAGCATTCAACTATTTTAACAAGGCATTCGACTTGGTCAACAAGACATTCGACTTGTTCAACAAGGCATTCGACTTGGTGAACAAGGCATTTCAATTGGTCAACAAGACATTCGAGTTTTTTACAAGGAATTTGACTTGTTCAACAAAGCATTCGACTTTTTTACAAGGAATTTGACTTGTTCAACAAAGCATTCGACTTTTTTACAAGGAATTTGACTTGTTCAACAAGGCATTCGACTTGGTGAACAAGACATTCGGCTGTTTCAACTAGACATTCGACTGTTTAACAAGGCATTCAACTTGGTGAACAAGGCATTTGACTTGGTTAACAAGGCATTCGACTTTTTTAACAAGATATTTGACTTGGTCAACAAGACATTCGACTTGGTGAATAAGACTTTTGTCTTGGTAAACAAGACATTCAACTTGTACAACAAGACATTTGACTTGGTCAACAAGGCATTCAACTTGGAGGTCAACAAAGGCATTCGACTTGGTCAACAAGGCATTCACTTTATAACAAGACATTCGACTTGGTGAACATGGCATTCGACTTGTTCAACTAAGCATTCGACTATTTTAACAAGGCATTCGACTTGGTCAACAAGACATTCAACTTGTTTAACAAGGCATTCGACTTGGTGAAAAAGGCATTTTAATTGGTCAAAAAGGCATTCAGGCATTCGAATTGCACAACAAGGCATTTGACTTGGTCAACAAGGAATTCATTTTGGTCAACAAGACATTGGACTTAGTCAACAGGGAATTCGACTTGGTTAACAAGACATTCGATCGTTCAGCAAGGTATTCAACTCTTTCAACAAATCATTCGACTTAGTCAATAAAGCATTTAATTTGTTTCATAAGGCAAAGACTTGGTGAAATAGGCATTCGAATTGGTTAACAAGGCGTTCGACCTTTTCAACAATGCATCTGACTTGGAACTAGGCATTTGACTTGATGAATAAGGCTGTCGATTTGAAAAACAAGCCATTCGACTTGTACAACAAGGTATTCAACTTGGTGACCAAGGCATTCGACCTGCCCAACAAGGCATTTGACTATTTAAACAAGGCATTCGACTTGGTCAACAATGTATTCGACTTGGTGAACGAGGCATTTGACTTGGTTAACAAGGCATTCGACTTGGTAAACAAGACATTCAACTTGTAACAAGGCATTTGACTTGGTGAACAAGGTATTTGACTTGTTCAACAAGGCATTCAACTCTTTCAAAAGGCATTCGACTTGATCAACAAGACATTCGACTTGTTTAACAAAGCATTCGACTTGGTGAACTAGGCATTCGACTTGGTCAACAAAGCATTCGATTTTTTTAATAAGGTATTTGACTTGGTCAACAAGGCATTCGACTTGGTGAACAAGACTTTCGACTTGGTAAAAAAGGCACACGACTTGTACAACAAGGCTTTTGGCCTGGTTAACAAGGCATTCGACTTAGTCCACAAGGCATTCAACTTGGTCAACAAGGCATTCGACTTGGTAAAAAAGGCATTCGACTTGTTCAACAAGCCGACAATACTTGGTGATAAAGCATTACATGGTGAATGAGACATTCGACTTGGTCAACATGGCATTTGAGTTGTTCACCAAGGCATTTAACATGGGCAACATGGCATTTGACTTGGTGAAAAATGAATTCGACTTGGTGAACAAGAGATTCGACTTGGTCGACAAGACATTCAACTTGGTGAAGGCATTTGACTTGTTCAACAAGGCATTCGATTGATTCAACAAGGCATTCGGCTTGGGCAACAAGGTATTCGACTTGTTTAACAAGGCATTTGACTTTGTTAACAAGAAATTAGACTTTTTAACAAGGCATTTGACTTGGTCATCAAGGCATTCGACTTGGTGAATAAGGCTTTCAACTAGGTAAACAAGGCATTCAGCTTATACAACAAGGCATTTGACTTGGTTAACAGTGCATTAGACTTGGTCAACAAGGCATTCGACTTGCTGATCAAGGCCTTCGACTTGTTCAGCAAGACATTCGACTCTTTTAACAAGGCATTTGACTTGTTTAACAAGGTATTTGACTTGTTTAACAAGGCATTCGACTTGGTCAACGTGTCATTCGACTTTTTAAACAAGGCATTTGACTTGGTCAACAAGGCACTTGACTTGGTGAAGAAGGATTTTGTCTTGGTAAACAAGGCATTCGACTTGTACAACACGGCATTCGACTTGATTAACAAGACATTCGATTTGTTTAACAAGGCATTCGACTTATTGAACAAGGCATTCGACTTTTTGAACAAGGCATTTGACTTGGTGAACAAGACATTCGACTTGTTCAACAAGGCATTGGACTTGTTCAACAATGCATTCGACTCTTTCAACAAGGCATTCGACTTGATCAACAAGACATTTGACTTGTTGAACAACGCATTGGACTTGGTGAAAAAGGCATTCGACTTTCTTACCAAGGCATTCGAATTGGTGAACAAGGCTTTCGACTTGGTAAACAATGCATTTGACTTGTACAACAACGCATTTGATCAAGTTAACAAGGCTGACTTGGTCAGCAATGCATTCGAATGGTCAACAAAGCTATCGACTAGGTAAACAAGGTATTCGGTTTGGTCAAGAAGACATTCGACTTGTTCAACAAGCCGACAATACTTGGTGATAAGCCATTACATGGTGAATAAGGCATTCGAATTGGTCAACAAGATATTTGACTTGTTCACCAAGATAGTCAACATGGTTAACATGACATTTGACTTGGTGAACAAGGCCTTCGACTTGGTCAACAAGGATTTGACTTGGTTGACAAGACATTCGACTTGGTGAAGGCATTCTACTTGTTCAACAAGTCATTCGACTATTTCAACAAGGCATTCGACTTGATCAACAAGGTATTCGACTTAATTAACAAGGTATTCGACTTGTTGAACAAGGCATTTGACTTGGTTAACAAGGCATTAGAATTTTTTAACAAGGCATTTGACTTGGTCAACATGGCATTCGACTTGGTGAATAAGGCTTTAGACTAGGTCAACAGGGCATTCAACTTGTACAACAAGGCATTTGACTTGGTCAACAAGGCTGACTTGGTGAACAAGGTGTCCGACTTGTTCAACAAGGCATTCGACTCTTTCAACAAGACATTTGACTTGTTTAACAAGGCATTGGACTGCAAGGCATTCGATTTTTTTAACAAGGCAGTTGACTTGGTTTTCAAGGCATTTGAATTGGTGACAAGGCTTTTGTCTTTGTTAACAAGGCATTTGACTTGGTCATTAATGCATTGCATTTTGGTTAACAAGGAATTCAAGTTGGTTAATAAGGCATTACTTGGTCAACAAGGCATATTTGACTTGGTTAACAATGCAATCGACATGGTCAACAGGGTAATCGACTTGGTGAACAAGGCATTCGACTTGGTAAACAAGACAATGGACTTAGTCAACAAGGCATTCAACATGTTAAACAAGGCATTCGACTTGTTCAGCAAGGCGGCATTACTTGGTGACAAAGCATTACATGGTGAATAATGCATTCAACTTGATCATCAAGGCTTTCGACTTGCTCAACAAGGCATTCGACTTTTTCACCAAGGCATTGAACATGGTCAACATGACATTTAACTTGGTGAAAAATACATTCTACTTGGTAAACAACGCATTCGACTTAATTAGCAATGATTCGACTTGGTCGACATGACATTCGACTTTGTGAACAAGGCATTTGACTTGTTCAACAAGGCATTCAACTATTTCAACAAGGCATTCGACTTGCTCAACAAGGTATTCGACTTGTTTAACAAGGTATTCCACTTGGTGAACAAGGCCTTGACTTAGTTAACAAGGCATTTAATTTTTTTAACAAGGCATTTGACTTTTGTCAACAAGGCATTGGACTTGGTGAACATGGCTTTCGACTTGGTAAACAAGGCATTTGACTTGGTTAACAAGGCATTCGACTCGTTTAACAAGAGATTCGACTTGGTGAACATGGCATTCAACTTGGTCAATAAGACATTCAACTTTTTTAACAAGGCATTTGACTTGTTCAACAAGACATTCGACTTGGTTAACAAGGCTTTCGACTTGGTAAACAAGACATTTGACTTGTATAACAAGGCATTTGACTTGGTCATCAATGTATCCCACTTGGTTAACAAGGCATTCGAGTTGGTTAACAAGGCATTGAACTTGTTCAACAAGGCATTACTTGGTGAACAAAGCATATTTGACTTGGTCAACAAGGCAATCGACTTGGTCAACAAGGTATTAGACCCGATGAACCCATTCAACTTGGTAACCAAGACAATGGACTTTGTCAACGAGGCATTTGATATGGTAAATAAGGCATTCAACTTGGTCAACAAGGCGACATTACTTGGTGATAAGGCATTACATGATGAATAAGGCATTTGACTTGATCACCAAGGTATTCGACTTTGTCAACAAGATCGACTTGTTGACCAAGGAATTCAACATGTTGAACATGGCATTTGAAATGGAGAAAAATGCATTTGACTTGGTAAACTAGGCATTCGACATGGTCATCAAGGATTCAACTTGGTCGACATGGCATTCAACTTGGGGAACAAGGCATTCGATTTGTTCAACAAGGCATTCGACTATTTCAACAAGACATTCGACTTGGTCAACTCGACTTTTTTAACAAGATATTCGACTTTTTTAACAAGGCATTTTGCTGAACATGCTTTTTGACTTGGTGAATAAGGCTTTCGACTTAGTAAACTAGGCATTCAACTTGTACAACAAGTCATTCGACATGTTCAACAGGATAGTCGATTTGGTCAACAAGACATTTGGCTTGCTTAATAAGGCATTTGACTTAGTGAATAGCCATTCAACTTGGTCAGTAAGGCATTCGACTTTTTTTACGAGGCATTTAACTTTGTCAACAAGGCATTCGACTTGATGAACATGGCTTTCAACTTGGCAAACAAGGCATTCGAAATGCACAACAAGGCATTTGACTTGGTCAATAAGGAATTCATTTTGGTCAACAAGGCATGCGACTTGGTGAACAAAGCATTCGATTGTTCAATAAGGCATTCGACTCTTTCAACAAGGCATTCGACTTTTTTCAATAAAGCATTCGACTTGTTTAATAAGGCATCGACTTGGTGAAATAGACATTCGACTTGGTTAACAAGACGTTCGACTACTTCAACAATGCATTGACTTTATCAACAAGGCATTCGGCTTGGTGAACAAGGAATTCGACTTGTTCAACAAGGCATTCGACTCTTTCAAAAAGGCATTCGTCTTGATCAATAAGACATTCTTGTTTAACAGGGCATTCGACTTGGTGAACAAGGTATTCGACTTGTTGAACAAGGCATTCGACTTGTTTAACAAGACATTTGACTTTTTTAACAAGGCATTCGACTTTTTAAAAAGGAATTCAACTTGGTGAAGGAGGCTTTCGACTTGGTAAATGAGGCATTCGACTTGTACAACAAGGCATTTGACCTGATTAACATGGCATTCGACTTCGTCAACAAGGCAATCGACTTGGTAAACAAGGCAATGGACTTAGTTAACAAGGCATTCAACCTTGTAAACAACGCATTCGACTTGTTCAAAAAGCCGAAAATACTTGGTGATAAGGCATTACATGGTGAATAAGGCATTCGACTTGGTCAACAAGGTATTCAACTTGTTCATCAAGGCATTCAACATTGACATTATGACGTTTGACTAGGTGAAAAATGCATTCGACTTGGTGAACAAGTTATTCAATTTTAAACAAGTGTTCGACTTGGTCGACAAGACATTCGACTTGGTGAAGGCATTGGACTTGTTCAACAAGGCATTCGACTATTTTCACAAGGAATTCGACTTAATTAACAAGGTATTCGACTTGGTGAACAAGACATTTGACTTTTTTAACAAGGCTTTTGACTTGGTCAACAAGGCATTTAACTTGACTCGACTTGCAGAACAAGGCATTCGAAAATTTCAATAAGGCATTCGACTCTTTTAACAAGGCATTCGACTTGTTTAACAAGGCATTCGACTTGGTGAATGTGGCATTTGACTTGGCCAACAAGGCAGTTGACGTTTTTAACAAGGCATTTGACTTGGTCAACAAGGTATTTGACTTGGTGAACAAAGCTTTCGTCTTGGTAAACAAGGCATTCAACAAACAAGGTATTACTCTGTGAACAAGGCATATTTGAATTGGTCAACAAGGCAATCGACTTAATCAACAAGGTATTCGACTTGGTGAACAAGGGATTCGACTTGGTAAACAAGACAATATACTTGGTCAACAAGGCATTCAACATGGTAAACAAGACATTCGACTAAGTCAACAAGGCATTCGACTTGTTCAACAAGGCGACATTACTTGGTGATAAGACATTACATGGTGAAAAAGAATTCGACTTGATCATCAAGGCATTCGACTTGTTCAACAAGACATTCGACTTGTTCACCAAGACATTCAACATGGTCAACATGGCATTGGACTTGAGAGAATGACAAAAGTAATGTTATTTTAGAACTCTAATTACAAAACTAGATAACATTGTACACTTATGACAAAACTAGTTAACTTTTTAAACTTGAACTATACTTATATTTATTTTTACCACTAAATTGTTTAAAACTGCATTGTTTAACTAACATTATTTCAAATAAACAAAACAATTACTAGTAATTATATTTGCCACCACAATTATTTCAAATGTCCCTCGCACGTGAATTATCCCTCGAGCATCTCCACATGCATGCGTGTGAAAGCGATTAGCCACCAATAAAAGTACATGCTTTCTCATTCTTGTATTATTATTATTATTATTATTATTATTATTATTATTATTATTATTATTATTATTATTAGTAGTAGTAGTAGTGGTGGTGTTTTTTTTCATTGAGAATTGATCATTAGTATGAACGACAAGCAACAAGCATGCTAAGAAATAACCCAAGAATAACATGTAATACTTCTTAAAATATCCGAATGATCATTATCTAACACAATTTGTAGAAAAGGTTTCACAACTGATCAACATTATTTTCTCTTGAGTGTTTCTTGCGAGTCTTTCGATCCACTTCACATGGATATCGTCGTGTTCGCTTACGTCATACTTTTCTTTCCGAACGTAAATAAGGATTATTTACCAGATGAAAAGAAGGCTTCCAACATGACTCCTCTAATGGGCACTCAAACCAGGGGCAGATCCAGGATTTTTTAACTGGTGGAGCCGCAAGATTTTTTTTGAGTATCCCAACACAGTTGGGTATGAGCTTGCACCGTATACGAGGAGGATGAAACTAATTCCCAAGTCAGGTGAAAAAAATTCAAGTTACGGGGACTGTAATAAAAATATGTATATTTGTGTTGGTAATGAGGTCAAGGTGGATGATAAAGATATACTTCAAATGGACTATCAAAAGGATTTAAAAAAAGGTAAAAAAGAAAAAATATTAAGTAAATATTTTATTAACTAATATTAATATTAGTTAAAATAACTAAAAAGAAAAAAATGAGGAAAATAACGGATGTGATAAAATACTTGAGAAATAACTAAAAAGAATAAAAAAGAATAACAGAGAAGTAAAACCAATAAAAAGTGCTTAATCAGAATAACTAAAAAAGAGCTACGAAGAAAATAAACAAGAGGAAAAAAAAAGGAAACGAGTAAGAAAATGAAAAAGTTGCAACTGGGCCGATTTGAACCCACAACAATTCAGTGAAAATAAATATTAAAACTGCAACGTAGATCCGCCCCTGACTCAAACGGATAAGAATATGTTGTCTCCAACATTTCAATTCTAAAATCATCTGGAACATATTCACATGGATCAACTTTAAAATACTTGCAAACCTGAAGAAAAGAGCAATACACATTCAAGTATAATAATAATAATAATAATAATAATAATAATAATAATAATAATAATAATAATAATAATAATAATAATATTAATAACAATGATAAGTATAACTTCGACCATAGAAAAGTATGATAAGAAATATAACATCAACAACTTACATACATGCATTGCATGTGAGCATGGGATCTTGTAGACTAACCACTTGCCACATGAACAAGAACGATATGTGAGATTGACATGGTGAAATCGAGGATGACGATCAGGTTTACCTGGAGCAATAACAGTCGCTATCATAGTGACAATATTGTATGGCGAATAGAATGTTTGCTTTTATATCCCAACGACTATATTTCAAATGAACTTTTTCAGGCCTAAATGTCGTTCATGTTTCAAGCGAGCTATCTCTCTCCGATGTTCATGGAAGTAGTCTAGACCGCCGAGTACGGATTCACAGTCTCGCAAGTAATCGAGACAAGTGTCCTATGAGAATGACGACGGGAAATTACAAAATCCTTGGCCAAGGTATTAAACTAACTCATGTTAGACATGGAGGGTAGTTTGGTAATTTGCCTCGTGTCATTTTATCATAGTATCGAGTTTAGTGAGTTTGAAAAATACCATGGCTCTCACTCGATCGGGACAAAACTGAAGGGTTTGTACGTAGTACTATAATCTATAGTTAGGTTCTGGAATGAGACTAGTTCGAAATTCGTGCTCAAGTCGGGATCTGTCCGGTACTGCGGGATTGGCTAGGCACCTACCGGACTCTTGGATTCCTCCCTTGCCGATTGAGTCGAACCTAGAGAGTCGGGCTTAAAAAGGATCATCAATGTGTACCGAGAAGGAGAGATTGTGTTTTGGGCCTTAACGGGCCTCGGGTCGTTATGCCACGCCTTATTGGGCCTCGGGGTCATTAAGTGGACCGAAGTCGGACTTCATATGAAACTAACTTTAAGACTTAGGTTGGCTAAGTGCTTAGAAAGACTTGAGGGAAGAATTGGAATTCAACCCTAAGCCGAGAAATTCGAAAAATGCCTTAAGGGTATTTTCGTAATTTACAAATATGGTAATAAAAATATTTGGAATATTATTTATTAAAACTAAAATTCGAATTTATATTTTATATAAATTTCGAAATTTATTTACCATATTTGAAGAATTGTAATATCTTAGTTAGTTTTCTATTTATAGTATGTTCCTTTAATAGAATTTTGAATTCAATTACGAGAGATATTTTGGCAAGAATATCTCTCATATTTAGGATCAAATATTTCGAGATTTTCCTTGTTTAGGGCTGAAAATTTCGTCCTCCCCTACTATAAATAAGGGTGAGACCCTCGTAAAAAAAAAGGGGACACAGGAAGAGAATCAACGCGAAATTTCTCGACCCGAGAATCAAAACACGAACACACAAACGCAAACCACTCTCCCGAGCGACGGATCAATTCTCTCTAGCCATCTTTGGAGAATCGAAACCGTGGTACACTGCGAGGTCGGCGTGACGATCTAGACGATACCCAACACGACCGCGGCCGACGACGCAATCGACGAGGAGCAGCCACTCGCTTCAAAGGTAATCTCTCACGGGTATGACCCGCCCTATTACGTGTCAACGTGATTAGAGTTTTCGATCCGAGCTGCGAAGGAACTCGGAAAAAATTTTATTCCGCACCGTATCCCGGGGCGTTGCGTCTCGGGTACAAACCGAGTACCTTTCCCAATAGTGGTATCCGAGCCAGGGCTCGTGATCGGAATCATAACATGATTAAATCGAAATGAGGCTCGTGGGAGACGATCAAAAGCCAACGCATAGGCGCGTGGGGCTGCTCGATGCGTCGCTTGCCAACCCACGACCACAATACCGCTCGACGGGGTCGAAGGCACCACCGTCGAGACGCTGCGACACGCAGACAGCCGCACGCGCAACCGCGGGTTCGGGCAACGAAGACCCGAACCACCTTGTCGCTGTCCGATGGTGGTGGCACCCCTGACGGCAGCGCCAGCGGCGCGCGGACAGCCGCGCACCGCGCGGACAGCCGCGTACCCGCACGAAACTGCAGCCTCCGGGACATGACGGCCGCCTAGGGTTTTTCGCCCAAAAACCCTAACGGCTTTTTATCGGGCCTGGCCCATTTAAGGCCCAAATTGTCGGTTTTGGTTAGAATTCATTAAATTGTCAACGTGCTCGTTATGATTATGATTTAAGGCACACTTACGGGTTTAGGATTTCTATTTGGTTTTCCGGGTATTTGTTAAGGGCCTCGTCCCCCCGGGTTGTATTTGTCTTTTACGGGTTGTTTGGGACTGATGATCCCCCCGTGTTGTACTTCAAAGTCTTTATTAGATTAGGCTTAGTTTAGAATACACGAAGCTGTTCGACGGTTGACGACTCCCCGGGAGAAGATGACTTGGTGGACGATCGACGACTTGGAGGCCGTTCGAATGATGAAGGGCGATTGTCGACTTCAAAGCCCATACGGAGAACCGATGATTTTTTGAAGCCACATACACATAATTCACGTAATAGGGCTAGAATATAAATAACCCGTTCGTGTTGCCTTGTAGTTTATTTTCCTAGGGTTTATTTACTACTTACGTGCGTGTCGATTTGTGAAATGATATGCATGCTTTATGTGCTCTTATGTGAAAAAGGTTTTTTCTCCCGTTTGATAAATACTAAGTGAGAAAAGAATTGGTGTCTGTCTCTCTATCTATCATGCTTGAGATGTCTGGTGTTAGGGAGTTTGTACGGTTTGTTCCGAGTAAGTTGGCGCCGTACATCAAGCCCTAACATTAGCGTTTCGGGTTCGTTTGACGACGCTCACCATAGCATATTCCGCCCCACGAAGCGTAAGGCAGCAAGGCGGAATTCAAATGTGCGGTTAGAGCATAAGTTGATTAGGTTGCACTTAGACAGTTATACCCAAAATGCAGGGTTAGCCGTGAGGGTCACTGACTGAGACAAAGATAGTTGAAATACTCATAGGATGGGTTCGAGTGAAACTCGACTTCGATCGATTAGGCAGGCCAAATATTGCGTTAAAGGCTGAGGCATGTCTAATCGAGTCGGGGACCTCAACTCCACTATGAAACTACTCAACGAAGTTTCCGAAATTCTTAAATCGGGAGAATAGAATTTCGAGAAAAATAGTGGGAGTCAAGCGAAACGAAAAGTCCGTGTTTGCGCTTGATGAATGATAGAATAAACCTAACTATGTGATCTTTATCTTCTGCAGAGTTATTTTCTTTCTAGTTACTATGACGAATCTTTTAAACATGCTGCTTGAAAAGAACCGTTTGGTAGGACCAAACTACGTGGACTGGCTCCGTAACCTCAGGATAGTTCTAGGTATGGAGTCTTTGACTTATGTCCTCGATTCCCCTACACCGCAAGTCCCAGGGACTGATGCGAGTGACGACGACCGGGCTGCGTATGTCAAGTGGCAAATAGACGAGCCAAAGGTCAAGGGCTATATACTCCTATCCATGAGCAATGAGTTGCAGCGAAGCCACTCGGAAATGGAAGTGGGCGCCATTTTGCTTCATTTGAAGGAGCTCTTTGGTGAACACTCCAGGAGTGCTCGCTACTCTTTGACAGAGCAACTGTTTCATTGCAAAATGGATGAGGGCAGGACGTTAGAGAACATGTGCTGAAAATGATCGGTTTGATCGAGAGACTCGATGCACTCGACTTCTCATGGACAATGAGCTCCAAAACGATCTCGTGCTCCAGTCACTGCCGGCTTCCTTTAATCCCTTCATTGTGAATTATAATCTGAATAGGGTCGAGATGACATTAACTGAGTTGATGAACCAGTTGTCAACGGCCCAAACTCAGATGAAAAAGATAAAGGGAAAGGAAGTGGCTCTTGTTGCGACTTATAAGACTCGGAAGTCGATTAGAAAGAAAAAGTCGGACAAGCCCATTAAGCCCAAGGGAGGAGTTTCAAAAGGCAAGGCCAAGAAAAACGTGTCTAAAGGCGCCAAGCCCACGGACAAATGCCTTCACTGCAATGAGCTCGGCCATTGGAAGCGCGATTGCCCGAAGCTAGCCGCCTCAGGTAAAGAACTTTATGTTTTAGAAACTAATTGTTCTATGACTGTGTACTCCACTTCATGGATCCTAGACTCAGAGCTAGCGCTCACATTTGTGTTTCAAACCAGGGTCTGGAACGAAGTAGGAGGTTGGCGGATCGAGAGGTCATGATCAACGTAGGAAGCGGACATAGTGTGCCGGCGACCCACATTGGATCAAGAACTCTTGTTTTATCTAGTAGACATAAGTTATTGCTTTCTGATTGTTTAGTATTGCCCAGAGGGCTTAAGAATATTATTTCTATTCCCGTTTTGAGCGGAAACGGATATGAGTTCCGCTTTAGTAATAATATTTGCGATATTTATTTTGGAAATAAATGCGTCGGAAGTGCAACTTTACTTAACGGATTATATTATCTAAATGTCAAAGATAAAACTGAATCTGTGAACACAATTACCAACAAACGAAAATTAGAGACCAATATGAGACAATTGTGGCATCTTCGACTTGGTCATGCAGGAGATCAAAAGATTCGTGAGTTGGAGAAAAATGGCATGATTAAGCCGTTGGGTTCGGACCCTTATCCGACTTGCGAATCGTGTATCCTTGGAAAGATGACTAAGTCTCCCTTTACCGGGACTTTCCAAAAAGCCACAGAACTTCTCACTTTGATTCATACAGACGTTTGTGGGCCATTTGGGGAAGCGGCTCGAGGTAATTTCCACTACTTTATTACCTTCACCGATGATCATTCAAGATTTGGGAAGGTATATCTTATGAGATACAAGTCTGAAGCCCTTGATAAGTTCAAGGAATATAAGGCTTTAGTAGAAAAACAAACTGGGAATCATATAAAGGCCATTCGATCTGATCGAGGTGGCGAGTACATGAGTCTCGAGTTTGACGAGTTCTTGAAAGAGAACGGGATCATTTCACAGATGACACCGCCGGGAACACCACAATTAAATGGTGTGTCCGAACGCAGAAATCGAACGCTGTTGGACAAGGTTCGATCAATGCTAAGTTACACAGACCTGCCACTGTCGCTGTGGGGTCATGCATTATTAACCGCAACGCACGTTTTAAACCGAATCCCTTCTAGTTCTGTCGACCAGATCCCTTATGAAATATGGACTGGTAGAAAGCCGAGCTTGAACCATAAGAATATGGGGTTGCCCCGCTTTTGTGAAAAAGCTCAAGACAGAAAAATTGGAATCGAGAGCTGTGAAAGACGTTTTGTCGGGTATCCTGAGGATTTCATGGGATACCAATTTTACTTCCACGACGATCAGAAAATCGTTGTAGCCCTTCAGGCTCACTTTCTCGAAGAAGAGTTCGTTCGAGAAGGTGTAGTGGGTCGTGAAGTAACTCTTGGAGAAACGACAGAAACGATTTCACAAACTCCAGTGTTAGAAGACACCGTAGAGCAGTCCAAGACGCAATCAGAGTTGCGCAGGTCTGGTAGAGTATCTCGCCAGCCTGAGAGATATGAAATGGTACACGTCGAGCACGGGGATGCTGCGATGGGGGGTAACGTTGGGGACGATCCGCTACCTATGACCAGGCAATGACGGATATAGACTCCGTAAGATGGCTTGAAGCTATGCAAGTCGAAATGGATTCAATGCACGAAAATCAGGTCTGGACACTTGTTGATCTCCCCGATGGTTTTAGACCCATTGGGTGTAAGTGGATCTTCAAGAAAAAGATTGGATCAGACGGACTGGTGGATACATACAAAGCTAGGCTTGTAGCGAAAGGTTATAGTCAAAAAGAAGGAATTGACTATGAGGAAACCTTTTCGCCCGTTGCGATGATGAAGTCCATTCGGATATTACTTGCGATAGCAGCGTATAACGATTATGAGATCTGGCAGATGGATGTGAAAACCGCGTTCCTAAATGGATACCTCAAGGAGGAAATATATATGGAACAGCCAAAGGGTTTTACATCACAAAAGGATGCTCATAAGTATGCAAATTGAATAAGTCAATTTACGAACTTAAACAAGCCTCTAGGAGCTGGAATCTTCGGTTTGATGAAGTAGTTAAGAGCTACAGATTCATAAAGAACGAAGATGAACCATGCGTCTACAGAAAAAGCACTGGGAGCAAGATATCGTTCCTCGTATTGTACGTCGATGACATCCTTTTGATAGGAAACGATATTGGGATGCTCTCGATGGTGAAAGCATGGCTTTCGACCGAATTCTCCATGAAAGACTTGGGAGAAGCGACCTACATCCTAGAAATTCGTGTCTATAGGGATAGAACGAATAAGATGTTAGGGCTCTCCCAAGCCCTGTACTTAGAAAAGGTCCTGAAACGATATAACATGGACAATTCTAAGAAAGAGTTCTTACCTATGGGGTATGGGATACATCTCTTCAAAGCTATGTGTCCTCAAAGTGAGGCAGATAGAAAAGAGATTAATGGAATCCCCTATGCATCCACAGTGGGTAGCTTGATGTACGCGATGCTTTGCACGCGATCGGACATAGCATACGCTGTGAGTGCAGTCAGTCGATTTCAAGCCAACCCTGGTAAAGAACACTGGACAGCAGTCAAGAATATCCTCAAGTATCTTAGAAGAACAAAGGATATGATGCTGGTCTATGGAAATGGAGAATTAGAAGTGGAAGGATATACGGATTCGGATTTCCAGTCAGACGTGGACGATCGAAAATCCACTTCAGGTTTCGTCTTTACACTCAACGGTGGAGCAGTATCTTGGAAAAGTTCCAAGCAGAGCACAACTGCTGATTCCACCTGCGAGGCTGAGTACATAGCCGCCTCAGAGGCAGCTAAAGAAGGAGTTTGGATGAGAAAGTTCTTGGAAGAACTGCAAGTGGTTCCGATTGCCGAAAAACCACTGCCACTGTGGTGCGACAATAGTGGTGCAATCGCGCAAGCGAAGGAACCAAGATCTCACAGTAAATCCAAACACATAGAAAGAAAATACCACGTGTTACGTGGATTCTTTGAGAGTGGCTACATAGCTGTCCAGAAGATTGCGACTGCGGACAACGTGGCCGACCCATTCACCAAGCCTTTATCTCAGGCAGTGCTGAACAAACATCTCGAGAAGATGGGTATTAGACACAACAGCGCATGGCATTGAGTGCAAGTGGGAGATTGTTAGGGATATGCCCTCGAATACTATACGAGGATTGGATATGTATAGGGCATTAGCTTATTTATCATTCGATTGTCAATGTAATCAAACATTGTTTTGCGTATTAATAAAGGCATTATTCGTTTATTGGTTATATGAGTTCTTTACTTAGCATCGGGTAAAGCAATAAATGAATAAATCCAAATGTGTCGAGTTGAGTCACTGTTCTCGATGGGTACGAGAGAGGAAGGCACCAGTGAACTCTTAACCTCGAACATAAAATGTCCATAAGCCTTAGGTTTCAGTTGGGTGCTGGAAAACCAATCATGGCTTATTTGTCGATGACTTACCGTGTGCCGATATACCGCTTGGAAGCGGAAGTCATGACTTGTGATACGAGTCGAATCAAGGGATTGAATCGTTTCATGGACACTGACTCGCAGGTCGTACGATCAAACATGGCTTATTACTCAAGGAGTGTCAATGATCGACGACAAAACTATAGTAGTCTGCTTGAACCTTAGACCGAAAGGGGCTTTGACGGAGTTGACTTTGAAGTCTTGACTATCACTGGTTTCGCTAGATCCGATTTGCTATTGCATGGGTCAGCGGGACAGATGCGGTCTTGATGGATATTTGTGATTGCCGGGCTTAGACCGCCGAGTACGGATTCACAGTCTCGTAAGTAATCGAGACAAGTATCCTATGAGAATGACGACGGGAAATTACAAAATCCTTGGCCAAGGTATTAAACTAACTCATGTTAGACAAGGAGGGTAGTTTGGTAATTTGCCTCGTGTCATTTTATCATAGTATCGAGTTTAGTGAGTTTGACAAATACCATGGCTCTCACTCGATCGGGACACAGCTGAAGGGTTTGTACGTAGTACTATAATCTATAGTTAGGTTCTGGAATGAGACTAGTTCGAAATTCGTGCTCAAGTCGGGATCTGTCCGGTACTGCGGGATTGGCTAGGCACCTACCGGACTCTTGGATTCCTCCCTTGCCGATTGAGTCGAACCTAGAGAGTCGGGCTTAAAAAGGATCATCAATGTGTACCGAGAAGGAGAGATGTGTTTTGGGCCTTAACGGGCCTCGGGTCGTTATGCCACGCCTTATTGGGCCTCGGGGTCATTAAGTGGACCGAAGTCGGATTTCATATGAAACTAACTTTAAGACTTAGGCTTGGCTAAGTGCTTAGAAAGACTTGAGGAAAGAATTGGAATTCAACCCTAAGCCGAGAAATTCGAAAAATGCCTTAAAGGGTATTTTCGTAATTTACAAATATGGTAATAAAAATATTTGAAATATTATTTATTAAAACTAAAATTCGAATTTATATTTTATATAAATTTCAAAATTTATTTACCATATTTGAAGAAATTTTAGTATCTTAGTTAGTTTTCTATTTATAGTATGTTCTTTTAATAGAATTTTGAATTCAATTAGGAGAGATATTTTGGCAAGAATATCTCTCATATTTAGGATCAAATATTTCGAGATTTTAGCCTTGTTTAGGGCTGAAAATTTCGTCCTCCCCTACTATAAATAAGGGTGAGACCCTCGTAAAAAAAAGGGGACACGGGAAGAGAATCGACGCGAAATTTCTCGACCCGAGAATCAAAACACGAACACACAAACGCAAACCACTCTCCCAAGCGACGGATCAATTCTCTCTAGTCATCTTCGGAGAATCGAAACCGTGGTACACTGCGAGGTCGGCGTGACGATCTAGACGATACCCAACACGACCGCGGCCGACGACGCAATCGACGAGGAGCAGCCACTCGCTTCAAAGGTAATCTCTCACGGGTATGACCCGCCCTATTACGTGTCAACGTGATTAGAGTTTTCGATCCGAGCTGCGAAGGAACCCGAAAAAAATTTTATTCCGCACCGTATCCCGGGGCGTTGCGTCTCGGGTACAAACCGGGTACCTTTCCCAACAATTACATGCCGCATACAAAATCTGTAGGAACCCTCTGGTTTAGAAAATGCAGGAATATATGGTAGAGCTCCTATTAAGCCAGTTCCTCGATCAAATATCAAACATGTCTTCCGTTGCCCTTGAATAATATGCATGGTAAGGAGATCAAGAAACCGGTGCCATGAGTATTTTGATTCCTCATCTACAAAAGCAAAAGCTAATGGCAAAATATGGCCACCAGCATCAAGAGCAGTAGCAATTAGAAGCTTGCATTCATAGTTTGAGTGCAAGTGTGTCGCATCAACTGTAATAACAGTCCAACAATGCTTGTATGCATCAACACACGGACCGAAAGCCCAAACCACATAATTCATCATAGCTTGATGGCATGATCTCCCTTAATATCACTAAGTATTTTAGAGGCTATCAATCTCACGAAATTCTTATGATCTAAAGATAAATTAATACTAATATAACACTTGTGCTCTTCTTCCTACATAGAGACCTTCCAAACTTGTGACTTTTTCTTCAATATACCTCTAATTCTCCAATCGCAAGGTCGTATACCTTTCTCTTGTGGACAACACACCCTCCCACACTTTTCGAGTACTAGTTTTCACAATATACGGCCTTCGAGTTACGTCGATACAGTGTTTGAACTGCCATCTGAAAAGCCTCTTTAGATTCAAAGCATGCAGTTGTATCAAATAATAATCCCTTCTCAATAGCACAATTGTTGACCTTGTTTGGAATGCTAATGGAATCTGCTAATATCGGAGGCACAAATGACGTAAATAAATTTCTTGAATTCCATGATTGATGATTCTCTGTTGTAGCATTGTAGGTGTCTCCACTTGTGGTTCACTTTCAATTGGTTGATCTTCAACGGAAACGTCCAAGTGACCACACTCTACAATAAAATTATGTTAAAATTAAGTTTATAATTTTAAATAAGTCAGAAAAAAATCCAACTAAAACATTTCACCTGGAATCGCTGTCAAAGAAACTACTTCAATATATATATTTATTCTAGTTGTATTCCGTTGCATATAAAAGACATTCGTAAGCATGTCATTACTATCTATGATGTGGAAGAAAGACGCAAGACGATTTGTATCATCCGTTGCCATATACTGCACATATATCTTCAATAAAGTGTCATGTAATCCGCTATTTTTTTGCAAATGCGTTAACATCTCATCCAATGAAATATCACGTGAAAATATTCCACTATCTTTTGGAGCTTGATCATAAACCGTGTGATTACCGATCGTGATTAAATTGCCACCCCAATATAGCGCTAGAATAACTAAATTCGACATATTATGCACTGAAACAATATAAAAAGAATTATGTAACACATAGTCGAAACAAAATCAATTACCGAAAGAAAAATAAAAAACAGTCACCTACACAGAGAAACGAACCAGATAAAAGAGATGAAGATGCTGAGGAAGAAAACGAGATACCGATCCACAAAAACATTTTTTGGGATGTCCCTCTTCGTCTCTGCTCACCTAGCTTTTAGGGTTTCATGCGTTGGATTATTCCTCTTTATCATTTATTAATAAATAGATAAAACAATATTAAATAATAAAATAATAAAATAATAAAACGTAATGATTGACGAGAATAGTGTGGCGGTGAAGTTCACGTGTGACGGTGTGAGGCTAATTCTTATTGTGATGGCGAGAATATTGTGAAAATAATTGTGGTGGCAAAATTACTAGTAATTGTTTTGTTTATTTGAAATAATGTTAGTTAAACAATGTAATTTTAAACATTTTAGTGGTGAAAAGTGAAATAAGTATAGTTCAAATTTGAAAAGTTAACTAGTTTGTTATAGTTGCACAAAGTTATCAAGTTTTGTAATAAAATTCTAAAATAACATTACCTTTGTCATTCTCTCCATTTGACTTGGTGAAAAACGCATTCGACTTGGTCAACAAGGATTTGACTTGGTCGGCATGACATTCAACTTGGTGAACAAGACATTTGACTTGTTAAAAAAAGCATTCGACTATTTCAACAAGGCATTCAACTTGGTCAACAAGGTATTCGACTTGTTTGACTAGGTATTCGACTTGTTTAACTAGGTATTTGATTTGGTGAATGACACATTTGACTTGGTCAACAAGGCATTCGACTTGCTGAATAAGGCTTCGACTTGGTAAACTAGGCATTCCACTTGTACAACAAAGTATTTGAATTGGTCAACAAGGCATTCAACTTGGTGAACAATGTACTCAACTTGTTCAGCAAGTCATTCGACTCTTTCAACAAGGCATTCGACTTGGTCAACAAGACATTTGAGTTGTTTAACAAGACATTTGACTTAGTGAACATGACATTCGACTTGGTCAACATGACATTCGACTATTTTTACAAGGCATTTGACTTTGTCAACAAGGCATTCAACTTGGTGAACAAGGCCTTTGACTTGGTAAACAAGGCATTTTCCATGGTCAACACGGCATTGGACTTGGTGAACAAGACATTCGACTTGGTAAACAAGCCATTCGAACTTGTAAACAAGGCATTAGACTTGGTAAACAAGCATTCGACTTTGTCAACAAGCCGACATTACTTCGTGATAAGGCATAACATGGTGAATAATGCATCGACTTGATCATCAAGGATTCGACTTGGTCAACAAGGCATTCAACTTATTCACATAGGCATTCAACATGGTTAACATTTAATATTCAGATTAATAGCTCACTGATGCCCCTCTCTCATCCCATGAGAATTGGTGACTAAACTCGCAATATTTGGGATTCATTTATATACCTTCTTATCGGATGCCAAGTAAGAACTGATGGTAAATAAATAATATGCCTATATGAAACGTAATGTTCAAAAGAAATAAAATATTTATCCCATAAATTATATTCGAATACAAATTCAAATATACAACGACTAATACATTGATAGAATATGTTTCCTATTCATTTCATCCTCGAATGGCATTCCGAGGGCACATTCCTAATAAGTACATGGACAACAAGGCATTCGACTCGGTTAACAAAGCATTCGACTTGTTCACCAAGGGATTCGTCTTGGTCAACAAGGCATTGGACTTGATGAACAATGCATTTGAGTTGGTCAACAAGGCACTCGACTTTCTCACCAAGGCGTTTGTCTTGGTCAACAAGGCATTCGTCCTTGTGAACATGGCATGCAACTTGGTCAACAAGAAATTCGACTTGTTCAAGAAGACAATAGACATGGTTAACAAGGCTTTCAACTTGGTCAATAAGGCATTCGACTTGGTGAGCAAGACAATCGACATGGTTTGCAAAGCTTTCAACTGGGTCAATAAGGCACTCGACTTGGTGAACAAGACAATCGACATGGTTACCAAGGCATTCGACGTGATTAACAAGGCATTCAACGTGGTCATCAATGCATTCCACATGGTAAGCAAGGCGTTCGAGTTGGTTAATAAGGCATTCAACTTGTTCAACAAGACATTACTTGGTAAACAAGACATATTTGACTTGGTCAACAAGGCAATCGACTTGGCGAACAAGGCATTCGACTTAGTAAGGCAATGGACATGGTCAACAAGGCATTCAACTTGGTCAATAAGGCATTCGACTTGGTGAAAAAGACATTCGACTTGGTGAACAAGACATTCGACTTGGTCAAGAAGGATTCAACTTAGTCGACAAGGCATTCGACTATTTCAACAAGGCATTCGACGTGGTCAACAAGGTATTCGACTTGTTAACAAGGCATTCGACTTTTTTAACCAGGCATTTGACTTTGTCAACAAGGCATTCGACTTGAAAACAAGGTACTATCTTGGCGAAAAAGACATTTGACTATGGGAACAAGGCATTCGACTTGTTGAACAAGGCAATCGACTCTTTGAAAAAGGCATTTGACTTATAGTCAACAAGGCATTCGATTTGGTGAAAAAGGCATTCGACTTGATTAACAAGGATTCGATTTTTAACAAGACATTTTACTTGGCCAACAAGGCTTTCAACTTGATAAACAAGTAATTCAAATTGTACAACAAGGCATTCGACTTGGTCAACACGGCATTCGACTTGGTAAACAAGACATTCGACGTTGTTAAGGCTTTCAACTTGATAAATAAGGCATTCGAATTGTACAGCAAGGAATTCGACTTGGTCAACATGGCATTCAAATTGGTCAACTAGGCATTCGACATGGTTAACAAGGTCTTCAACTTGTTTAACAAGGCATTTAACTTGGTTAACAAAGCATTCGACTTTTTTCACCAAGCATTCGACTTTTCAACAAGACATTCAACTTGGTCAACAAGGTATTCGACTTGGTCAACAAGGCATCGACTTGTGAAAATGAAATTTGACTTGGTGAACGAGACATTCGACTCTTTCAAAAAGGCATTCGACTTAATCAACAAGGAATTCGACTTGTTTAACAGGGCATTGGACTTGGTGAAAAAGGCATTCGACTTGGTCAACAAGGCATTCGAGTTTTTTAATAAGGCATTTGACTTGGTCAACAAGACATTCGACTTAGTGAACAATGCTTTCCACTTGATAAAAAAGGCATTTGACTTTGTCAACACGACATTCGATTTGGTAGACAAGGCATTTGACATGGTTAACATGGCATTCGACTTTTTCACCAAGGCATTCAACATAATCAACATGGCTATTGACTTGGTGAAAAATGCATTCGACTTGGTGAGCAAGGGATTCGACTTGATCAACAAGGATTCGACTTAGTCGAAAGGACATTCGACTTGGTCAACAAGGATTAGACTTAGTCGAAAGGGCATTCGACTTGGTGAACAAGACATTCAACGTGGTCAGCAAGGTATTCGACTTGGTTAATAAGGCTTTCGACTTTTTTAACAAGGCATTTGACTTGGTCAACAACGCATTCGACTTGGTCAACAAGGCATTTGCTTGGTGAAAAAGACATTTGACTTAGTGAACAAGGCATTGACTTGTTAAACAAGGCATTCGACTCTTTCAAAAAGATATTCGACTGGTTTAACAAGGCATTCCACTTGGTCAACAAGGATTCGAGTTTTTTAACAAGGCATTTGACTTGGTCAGCAAGGCATTCAACTTGGTTAACAAGGCATTCGACTTGGTTAACAACGCTTTCAAGTAGATATACAAGGCATTCGACTTGGTCACCACGACATTCGACTTGGTCAACCAGACATTTAACTTGGTCAAAACAAGGCATTCGACTTATTCAATAAGGCATAATGACTCTTTCAACAAGGCTTTCGACCTGGTCAATAAGGCATTCAACTTGTTTAACAAGGCAGTTGACTTGGTGAACAAGACATTCGGCTTGATTTACAAGACAATCAACTTTTTCAACAATGCATCGACTTGGTCAACAAGGCATTCGACTTGGTCAACAAACCATTCGACTTGTTCACCAAGGCATCGTCTTGGTCAACAAGACATTGGACATGGTGAACAATACATTCGACTTGGTCAACAAGGCATTTGTCTTGTTTAACAACGTAATTGACTTGGTGAGCAAGGCGTTCGACGTATCAACAAGGCATTCAACTTGGTCATCAATGCATTCCACTTGGTTTACAAGGCATTCGAGTTGGTTAACAAGGCATTCAAGTTGTTCAACAAGGCATTCAACTTGTTCAACAAGGCATTACTTAGTGAACAAGGCATATTTGACTCGGTCAACAAGACAATCGACTTAGTGAACAAGGTATTCGACTTGGTGAACAAGACACTCGGCTTGGTAAATATGGCAATTGACTTGGTCAACAAGGCATTCGACTTGGTCAACAAGGCGACATTACTTGGTCATTAGGCATTACATGGTGAATGAGACATTCGACTTAATAATTAAGGCATTCCACTTGGTCAACAACGCATTCGACTTATTCAACAAAGCATTCAACATGGTCAACATTTTATATGACTTGGTGAAAATGCATTCTAATTGGAGAACATGACATTCGACTCGGTCAAATAGGATTCGACTTGGTCGACAAGGCCTTCGACTTGGTGAACAAGGTGTACGACTTGTTCAACAAGGCATTCGACTATTTCAAAAAGGCATTTGACTTGGTCAACAAGGTATTCGACTTGTTTAAAAAGGTCATCGATCTGTCAACACGGCATTCGATTTGATCAACAAGGTATTCGACTTGGTCAACAAGGTATTCGACTTACTCAACAAGGTATTCGACTTTTTCACCGAGGCATTAAACATGGTCAACATGGCATTTGACTTGGTGAAAAATGCATTCGACTTGGTGAACAAGGCATTCGACTTGGTGAACAAGGATTCGACTTAGTTGAAAGGGCATTCGACTTGGTGAACAAGGCATTTGACTATTTTGACAAGGCATTTGACGTGGTCAACAAGGGATTCGACTTGCTTAACAATGCATTTGACTTGGTTAACAAGGCATTAGACTTTTTTAACCAGGTATTTGACTTGGTCAACAAGTTACTCGACTTGGTCAACAAGACATTGGCTTGGTGAAAAGGCATTTGACTTAGTGAAAAAGGAACTGAATTGATCAACAAGCCCATTCGACTCTTTCAAAAAGGCATTCGACTTAGTTTACAAGGCCTTCGACTTTTTTAAGAAGGCATTCCACTAGATCAACAAGGATTCGAGTTTTTTGACAAGGCATTTGACTTGGTCAACAAGGCATTCGACTTGGTGAACAAGGCTTTGAACTTGATAAACAAGTAATTCGAATTGTACAACAAGGCATTCGACTTGGTCAACACTTCACTCGACTTGGTCAACAAGGCATCGAATCGGTCAAACTAAGGCATTCAACTTGTTCCACAAGGCATTCGATTTGGTCATTAAGGCATTCGATTTGTTTAACAAGGCATTTGACTTGGTGAAGAAGGCATTCGCCTTGGTTAACAAGATATTGAACTTTTTCAACAATGCATCTGACTTGGTCAAAGAGACATTCGACTTTGTCAACAAAGCATTCGACTTGTTCACCAAGGCATTCATCCTTGGTCAACAAGGCATTGGAGTCGGTGAACAATGCATTTGGTCAACAAGGCATTCCATTTTATGAACATGGCATTCAACTTTCTCACGAGGCATTTTACTTGGTTAATAAGGCATTCCACTTGGTCAACAAGGCATTCGAATTTGTCAACATCGCATTCGACTTGGTGAACACGTCATTTGAATTTGTCAACAAGACATTCGACATGGTGAACAATGCATTGAACTTGATAAACAAGTCATTCGAATTGTACAACAAGGCATTCGACTTGGTTAACCCTTCACTCGACTTGGTCAACAAGGCATCGACTCGATCAAAACAAGGCATTCGACTTGTTCAACAAGGCATTCGATTTGGTCATTCTCGACTTGTTTAACAAGGCATTTGACTTGGTGAAGGAGGCATTCGCCTTGGTCAACAAGATATTGAACTTTTTCAACAATGCATCTGGCTTGGTCAAGAAGGCATTCGACTTGGTTAACAAAGCATTTCGACTTGTTCACCAAGGCATTCATCTTGGTCAACAAGGCATTGGAGTCGGTGAACAATGCATTTGGTCAACAAGGCATTCCATTTTATGAACATGGCGTTCGACTTTCTCACGAGGCATTTTACTTGTTAATAAGACATTCAACTTGTTCAACAAGTCATTCGAATTTGTCAACAACGCATTCGACTTGGTGAACAAGGCATTTAACTTGTTTAACAAGGCATTCAACTCTTTCAATAAAGCATTCGATTTGGTCAACAAGACATTGATCTTGTTTAACAGGGTAATTGACTTGGTGAGCAAGGCATTCAACGTATCAATAAGGCATTCAACTTGGTCATCAATGCATTCCACTTGGTTAACAAGACATTCGAGTTCGTTAACAAGGCATTTAACTTGTTCTCCAAGGCATTATTGGTGAATAAGACATTCAACTTAATAATTAAGGCATTAGACTTGGTCCACAACGCATTCGACTTATTCACCAATGCATTCATCATGGTCAACATTGCATTTGACTTGGTTAAAATGCATTTGACTTGGAGAACATGACATTGGACTCGGTCAAAAAGGATTCGACTTGGTCGATAAGGCATTAGACTTGGTGAACGTGGCATTCGACTTGTTCAACAAGTCATTCGACGTGGTTAACAAGGTATTCGACTTGCTTAACAAGGTATTTGACTTGGTTAATAAGGCATTCAACTTTTCTAACCATGCATTTGACTTGGTCAACAAGTTATTCCACTTGGTACACAAGGCATTGACTTGGTGAAAAAAGCATTTGACTTAGTGAACAAGGCATTGACTTGCTCAACAAGGCATTCGGCTCTTTCAATAAGGCATTCGACTTAGTCAACAAAGCATTCAACTTTTTTAACAAGGCATTCCACTTGATCAACAAGGATTCGAGTTACTTAACAAGGCATTTGACTTGGTCAACAAGGCATTCGACTTGGTAAACAAGGCTTTCATCTTGATAAATAAGTCATTCGAATTGTACAACAAGGCATTTGACTTGGTCAACACGTCATTTGAATTTGTCAACATGGCATTCGACATGGTGAACAACGCTTTAAACATGATAAACAAGTCATTCGAATTGTACAACAAGGCATTCGCTTGGTCAATTCTTCACTCGACTTGGTTAACAAGGCATCGACTCGGTCAAAACAAGGCATTCGACTTGTTCAACAAGGCATTCAATATGGTCATTCTCGACTTGTTTAACAAGGCATTTGACTTGGTGAAGAAGGCATTCGCCTTGGTCAACAAGATATTGAACTTTTTCAACAATGCATCTGGCTTGGTCAACAAGGCATTCGACTTGGTTAACAAAGCATTCGACTTGTTCACCAAGGCATTCATCTTGGTCAACAAGGCATTGGAGTCGGTGAACAATGCATTTGGTCAACAAAGCATTCCATTTTATGAACTTGGCATTCAACTTTCTCACGAGGCATTTTACTTGGTTAATAAGGCATTCAACTTGGTCAACAAGGCATTCGAATTTGTCAACAACGCATTCGACATGGTGAACAAGGCATTTGACTTGTTCAACAAGGCATTCAACTCTTTCAACAAGGCATTCAACTTGGTCAACAAGACATTCATCTTGTTTAACAAGGTAATTGACTTGGTGAGCAAGACATTCGACGTATAAATAAGGCATTCAACTTGGTCGTCAATGCATTCCACTTGGTTAACAAGACATTCGAGTTCGTTAAAAAGACATTACTTTGTGAATAAGACATTCAACTTAATAATAAAGACATTAGACTTGGTCCACAACGCATTCGACTTATTCACCAAGGCATTCAACATGGTCAACATTGCATTTGACTTGGTGAAAATGCATTCGACTTGGAGAACATGACATTGGACTCGGTCAACAAGGATTCGACTTGGGCAACAAAGCATTCGACTTGGTCAACACGTCATTCGACTTGGTCAACAAGACATCGACTCGGTCAAAACAAGGCATTCGACTTGTTCAACAAGGCATTCGACGTGGTCAACAAGGTATTCGACTTGCTTAACTAGGTATTTAACTTGGTTAATAAGGCATTCAACTTTTCTAACCATGCATTTGACTTTGTCAACAAGTTATTCCACTTGGTACACAAGGCATTGACTTGGTGAACAAGGCATTTGACTTAGTGAACAAGGCATTGACTTGCTCAACAAGGCATTCGACTCCTTCAATAAGGCATTCGACTTAGTCAACAAAGCATTCAAATTTTTTAACAAGGCATTCCACTTGATCAACTAGGATTCGAGTTTCTTAACAAGGCATTTGACTTGGTCAATAAGGCATTCAACTTTGTAAACAAGGCTTTCATCTTGATAAACAAGTCATTCGAATTGTACAACAAGGCATTCGACTTGGTCAACACGTCATTTGAATTTGTCAACAAGTCATTCGACATGGTGAACAAGGCTTTGAACTTGATAAACAAGTCATTCGAATTGTACAACAAGGCATTCGACTTGGTCAACCCTTCACTCGACTCGGTCAACAAGGCATCGACTCGGTCAAAACAAGGCATTGGATTTTGTCATTAAGACATTCGACTTGTTTAACAAGGCATTTGACTTGGTGAAGAAGGCATTCGCCTTGGTCAACAAGATATTGAACTTTTTTCAACAATGCATCTGGCTTGGTCAAAAAGGCATTCGACTTGTTCACCAAGGCATTCATCTTGGTCAATAAGGCATTCGACTTTTTCACCAAGGTATTCAACATGGTCAACATGACATTTTTGAAAAATGCATTCGACTTGGTGAACACGGATTCGACTTAGTCGAAAGGGCATTCGACTTGGTGAACGTGGCATTCGACTATTTCAACAAGGCATTCGACGTGGTCAATAAAGTATTCGACTTGATTAACAAGGCATTTGACTTGGTCAACAAGTTATTCCACTTGGTACACAAGGCATTGACTTGGTGAAAAAGACATTTGACTTAGTGAACAAGGCATTGACTTGCTCAACAAGGCATTCGACTCTTTCGAAAAGGCATTCGAATTAGTCAACAAAGCATTCAGCTTTTTTAACAAGGCATTCCACTTGATCAACAAGGATTCGAGTTTCTTAACAAGGCATTTGACTTGATCAACAAGGCATTCGACTTGGTAAACAAGGCTTTCATCTTGATAAACAAGTCATTAGAATTGTACAACAAGGCATTCGACTTGGTCAACACGTCATTTGAATTTGTCAACAAGGCATTCGACATGGTGAACAAGGCTTTGAACTTGATAAACAAGTCATTCGAATTGTACAACAAGGCATTCGACTTGGTCAACTCTTCACTCGACTTGGTCAACAAGGCATCGACTCGGTCAAAACAAGGCATTCGATTTGGTCATTAAGACATTCTACTTGTTTAACAAGGCATTTGACTTGCTGAAGAAGGCATTCGCCTTGGTCAACAAGATATTGAACTTTTTCAACAATGCATCTAGCTTGGTCAACAAGGCATTCGACTTGGTTAACAAAGCATTCGCCATTTTCACCAAGGCATTCATCTTGGTCAACAAGGCATTGGAGTCGGTGTACAATGCATTTGGTTAACAAGGCATTCCATTTTATGAACATTGCATTCGACTTTCTCACGAAGCATTGGACTTGGTCAACAAGGCATTCAACTTGGTCAGCAAGTCATTCGAATTTGTCAACAACGCATTCGACTTGGTGAACAAGGCATTTGACTTGTTTAACAAGGCATTCAACTCTTTCAACAATGAATTCGATTTGGTCAACAAGACATTGATCTTGTTTAACAAGATAATTGACTTGGTGAGCAAGGCATTCGACGTATCAATAAGGCATTCAACTTGGTCATCAATGCATTCCACTTGGTTAACAAGACATTCGAGTTCGTTAACAAGGCATTACTTGGTGAATAAGACATTCAACTTAATAATTAAGGCATTAGACTTGGTCCACAACGCATTCGACTTATTCACCAAGGCATTCAAAATGGTCAACATTGCATTTGACTTGGTGAAAATGCTTTCAACTTGGAGAACATGACATTGGACTCGGTCAACAAGGATTCGACTTGGTCGACAAGGCATTCGACTTCGTGAATAAGGCATACGACTTGTTCAACAAGGCATTCCACTATTTAAAAAAGGCATTTCACTTGGTCAACAAGGTATTCGACTTGTTTAAAAAGGTAATCGATTTGGTCAACACGGCATTCGATTTGATCGACAAGGTATTCGAGTTTCTTAACAAGGCATTTGACTTGGTAAACAAAGCATTCGGCTTGGTGAACAAGGCTTTCATCTTGATAAACAAGTCATTCCAATTGTACAACAAGGCATTCGACTTGGTCAGCACGTCATTCGACTTGGTCAACAAGGCATCGACTCGGTCAAAACAAGGCAGTCGACTTGTTTAACACGGCATTCGATTTGGTAAACAAGATATTGAACTTTTTCAATAATGCATCTGACTTGGTCAACAACGCATTTGACTTGGTCAACAAAGCATTCGACTTGTTCACCAAGGCATTCATCTTGGTCAGCAAGGCATTGGAGTCGGTAAACAATGCATTTGTTCGACAAGTCATTCCATTTTATGAACATGGCATTCGACTTTCTCACGAGGCATTTTACTTGGTTAATAAGACATTCAACTTGGTCAACAAGTCATTCGAATTTGTCAACAACGCATTCGACTTGGTGAACAAGGTATTTGACTTGTTCTACAAGGCATTCAACTCTTTCAACAAGGCATTCGACTTGGTCAACAAGACATTCATCTTGTTTAACAAGGTAATTGACTTAGAGAGCAAGGCATTCGACTTATCAATAAGGCATTCAACTTGGTCATCAATGCATTCCGCTTGGTTAACAAGACATTCAAGTTCGTTAACAAGGCAATAACTTGTTCAACAAGGCATTACTTGGTGAATAAGACATTCGACTTAATAATTAAGGCATTAGACTTGGTCCACAACGCATTCGACTTATTCACCAAGGCATTCAACATGGTCAACATTGCATTTGACTTGGTGAAAATGCACTCGACTTGGAGAACATGACATTGGACTCGGTCAACAAGGATTCGACTTGGTCGACAAGGCATTCGACTTCGTGAATAAGGCATACGACTTGTTGAACAAGGCATTCGACTATTTTGAAAAGGCATTTGACTTGGTCAACAAGGTATTCGAATTGTTTAAAAAGGTAATCGATTTGGTCAACACGACATTCGATTTGATCAACAAGGTATTCGACTTGGTCAACAAGGCATTTAAATTGTACAACAAGGCATTCGACTTGCTCAACACGTCATTCGACTTGGTCAAAAGAAGGTATTCGATTTGGTTAATAAGGCATTCGACTTGTTGAACAAGGCATTTGACTTGGTGAAGAAGGCATTCGGCTTTCTTAACAAGATATTCGACGTTTCCAACAATGCATCTGACTTGGTCAACAAGGCATTCGACTTGGTCAACAAAGCATTCGAATTGTTCACAAAGGCATTCGTCTTGGTCAATAAGGCATGGGACTCGGTGAACAATGCATTCGACTTGGTCAACAAGGCATTCCACTTTAGGAACATGGCATTCGACTTTCTTACGAGGCATTGGACTTGGTCAACAAGGCATTCAACTTTGGTTAACAAGTCATTCGAATTTTTCAACAACGCATTCGACTTGATGACAAAGCATTTGACTTGTTCAACAAGACATTCAACTCTTTCAACAAGGCATTCGACTTGGTCCAAGACATTCATCTTGTTTAACAAGGTAATTGACTTGGTGAGCAAGGCATTTGACGTATCAATAAGGCATTCAACTTGGTCATCAATGCATTTCACTTGGTTAACAAGACATTCGAGTTCGTTAACAAGGCATTAAACTTGTTCAACAAGACATTACTTGGTGAATAAGACATTCGACTTAATAATTAAGGCATTAGACTTGGTCCACAACGCATTCGACTTATTCACCAAGGCATTAAACATGGTCAACATTGCATTTGACTTGGTCAAAATGCATTCGACTTGGAGAACATGACATTCAACTCGGTCACAAGGATTCGACTTGGTCGACAAGGCATTCGACTTGGTGAATAAGGCATACGACTTGTTCAACAAGACATTCGACTATTTCAACAAGGCATTTGACTTGGTCAACAAGGTATTCGACTAGTTTAAAAAGGTAATCGATTTGATCAACAAGGTATTCGACTTGGTCAACAAGGCATTCGAAATTTTTACCATGGTATTCAACATGGTCAACATGACATTTGAGTGTGTGAAAAATGCATTCGACTTGGTGAACAAGGATTCGACTTAGTCGAAAGGGCATTCGATGATGGCATTCGACTATTTCAACAAGGCATTCGACGTGGTCAACAAGGTATTCGACTTGGATAACAAGACATTTGACTTGGTTAATAAGGCATTCGACTTTTTTAACCATGCATTTGACTTGGTCAACAAGTTATTCGACTTGGTCAACAAGGCATTGGCTTGGTGAAAAAGTCATTTGACTTAGTGAACAAGGAACTGACTTGCTCAACAAGGCATTCGACTCTTTCAAAAAGGCATTCGACTTAGTCAACAAGCCATTCGACTTTTTTAACAAGGGATTTCACTTGATCAACAAGGATTTAAGTTTTTTAACAACGCATTTGACTTGGTCAGCAAGGCATTTGACTTGGTGAACAAGGCTTTCATCTTGATAAACAAGTCATTCGAATTGTACAACAAGACATTCGACTTGGTCAACAAGGCATTCGACTTGGTCAAAACAAGGCATTCGCTTTGTTCAACAAGGCATTCAATTTGTTCAATAAGGCATTCAAATTGTTTAACAAGGCATTTAAACTTGGTGAAGAAGGCATTCGGTTTGCTTAACAAGATATTAGACTTTTTCAACAATGCATCTGACTTGGTCAACAAGGCATTCGACTTAGTCAACAAAGCATTCGACTTGTTCACCAAGGCATTCATCTTGGTCAGCAAGGCATTGGACTCGGTGAATATTCCATTCGACTTGGTCGACATGGCATTCCACTTTAGGAACATGTCATTCGAGTTTCTCACGAGGCATTTGACTTGGTCAACAAGGCATTCGACTTGGTCAACAAATCATTCGAATTTTTTAACAACGCATTCGACTTGATGACAAGACAATTGAATTGTTCAACAAGACATTCAACTCTTTCAACAAGGCATCGATTTGGTCAACAAGACATTCATCTTGTTTAACAAGGTAATTGACTTGGTGAGCAAGACATTCGACGTATCAATAAGGCATTCTACTTGGTCATCAATGCATTCTACTTGGTTAACAAGACATTCAAGTTCGTTAACAAGGCATTAACTTGTTCAACAAGGCATTACTTGGTGATTAAGGCATTCAACTTAGTAATTAAGGCATTAGACTTGGTCCACAATGCATTCGACTTATTTCACCAAGGCATTCAACATGGTCAACATTGCATTTGACATGGTGAAAATGCACTCGACTTGGAGAACATGACATTCGACTCGTTCAACAAGGATTCGACTTGGTCGACAAGGCATTCCACTTTGTGAATAAGGCATACGACTTGTTCAACAAGGCATTCGACTATTTCAAAAAGGCATTTGACTTGGTCAACAAGGTATTAGACTTGTTTAAAAAGGTAATCAATTTGGTCAACACGACATTCGATTTGATCAACAAGGTATTCGACTTGGTCAACAAGGTATTCGACTTGGTCAACAAGGCATTCGACTTTTTCACCAAGGTATTCAACATGGTCAACATGACATTTGACTTGGTTAAAAATGCATCCGACTTAATGAACAAGGATTCGACTTAGTCGAAAGGGCATTCGACTTGGTGAACATGGCATTCGACTATTTCAACAAGGCATTCCACGTGGTCAACAAGGTATTCGACTTGGTTAACAAGGCATTTGACTTGGTTAATAAGGTATTCGACTTATCTCACCATGCATTTGACTTGGTCAACAAGTTATTCCACTTGGTACACAAGGCATTGACTTGGTGAAAAAGCCATTTGACTTAGTGAACAAGGCATTGACTTGCTCAACAAGGCATCCGACTCTTTCAAAAAGGCATTCGACTTAGTCAACAAGGCATTCGACTTTTTTAACAAGGCATTCCACTTGATCACTAAGGATTCGAGTTTTTTAACAAGGCATTTGACTTGGTCAACAAGGCTTTCATCTTGATAAACAAGTCATTTGAATTGTATAACAAGGCATTCGACTTGGTCAACACCTCATTCGACTTGGTTAAAAGAAGGCATTCGATTTGGTTAATAAGGCATTCGACTTGTTTAACAAGGCATTTGACTTGGTGAAAAAGCCATTCGGCTTGCTTAACAAGATATTCGACGTTTTCAACAATGCATCTGACTTGGTCAACAAGGCATTCGACTTGGTCAACAAAGCATTCGACTTGTTCACAAAGGCATTCGTCATGGTAAATAAGGCATTGGACTCGGTGAACAATGCATTCGACTTGGTCAACAAGGCATTCCACTTTAGGAACATGGCATCGACTTTCTCAAGAGGCATTTGACTTGGTCAACAAGTCATTCGAATTTTTTAACAACGCATTCGACTTGATGACAAGACATTTGACTTGTTCAACAAGGCATTTAACTCTTTCAACAAGGCATTCGATTTGGTCAACAAGACATTGATCTTGTTTAACAAGATAATTGACTTGGTGAGTGAGGCATTCGACGTATCAATAAGACATTCAACTTGGTCATCAATGCATTCCACTTGCTTAACAAGACATTCGAGTTCGTTAACAAGGCATTCAACTTGTTCAACAAGACATTACTTGGTGAATAAGACATTCGACTTAATAATTAAGGCTTTCGACTTGGTCCACAACGCATTCGACTTATTCACCAAGGCATTCAACATGGTAAACATTGCATTTGACTTGGTTAAAATGCACTCGACTTGGAGAACATGACATTCGACTCGTTCAACAAGGATTCGACTTGGTCGACAAGGCATTCGACTTGGTGAATAAGGCATACGACTTGTTTAACAAGGCATTCGACTATTTCAACAAGGCATTTGACTGGTCAACAAGGTATCCGACTAGTTTAAAAAGGTAATCGATTTGGTCAACACGACATTTGACTTAGTCAACAAGGTATTCGACTTGGTCAACAAGGCATTCGACTTTTTCACCAAGGTATTCAACATGGTCAACATGACATTTGAGTGTGTGAAAAATGCATTCGACTTGGTGAACAAGACATTCGACTTGGTGAACAAGGCATTCGACTTGGTGAACAAGGATTTGACTTAGTCGAAATGGCATTCGACTATTTCAACAAGGCATTCGACGTGGTCAACAAGGTATTCGACTTGCTTAACAAGACATTTGACTTGGTTAATAAGACATTTGACTTGGTTAACAAGACATTTGACTTGGTCAACAGGTTATTCGACTTGGTCAACAAGACATTGACTTGGTGAAAAAGTCATTTGACTTAGTGAACAAGGAACTGACTTGCTCAACAAGGCATTCGACTCTTTCAAAAAGGCATTCGACTTAGTCAACAAGGCATTCGACTTTTTTAACAATGGATTTCACATTATCAACAAGGATTCGAGTTTTTTAACAGCGCATTTGACTTAGTCAACAAGGCATTCGACTTGGTGAACAAGGCTTTTATCTTGATAAACAAGTCATTCGAATTGTACAACAAGGCATTCGACTTGGTCAACACGTCATTCGACTTGGTCAACAAGGCATTCGACTTGGTCAAAACAAGGCATTCGATTTGTTCAACAAGGCATTCAATTTGTTCAATAAGGCATTTGACTTATTTAACAAGGCATTTGACTTGGTGAAGAAGGCATTCGGTTTGCTTAACAAGATATTAGACCTTTTCAACAATGCATCTAACTTGGTCAACAAAGCATTCGACTTAGTCAACAAAGCATTCGACTTGGTCAACAAAGCTGTCGACTTGTTCACCAATGCATTCGTCTTGGTCAGCAAGGCATTGGACTCGGTGAATATTCCATTCGACTCGGTCGACATGGCATTCAACTTTAGGAACATGGCATTCGACTTTCTCATGAGGCATTTGACTTGTCAACAAGGCATTTGACTTGGTTAACAAGGCATTCGACTTGGTCAACAAGTCATTATTCGAATTTGTCTTTAACGCATTCGACTTGGTGAACAAGACATTTGACTTGTTCAACGAGGCATTCAACTCTTTCAACAAGGCATTCGACTTTGTCAACAAGACATTCATCTTGTTTAACAAGGTAATTGACTTGGTGATGAAGGCATTCGGCGTATCAACAAGGCATTAAACTTGGTCATCAATGCCATTCCACTTCGTTAACAAGACATTCAAGTTGTTCAACTAGGCATTACTTGGTGAACATGACATATTTGACTTGGTCAACAAGGCAATCGACTTGGTGTACAAGGTATTCGACTTGGTGAAGAAGACACTCGACTTGGTAAACAAGGCAATAGACTCGGTAAACAAGGCAATAGACTTAGTCAACAAGGCATTCGACTTGGTCAACAAGGCATTCAACTTGGTCAACAAGGCAGCATTACTTGGTGATAAGGCATTACATGGTGAACAAGGCATTCGACTTAATAATTAAGGAATTCGACTTGGTCAACAACGCATTAGACTTGTTCATCAAGGCATTCAACACGGTCAACATGGTATTTCACTTGGTGAAAATGCATTCGACTTGGAGAACCTAACATTCGACTCGTTTGACAAGGATTCGACTATTCAACAAGGAATTTGACTTGGTCAACAAGGTAATCGACTTGTTTAACAAGGTAATCGACCTGGTGAACAATGCATTTGACTTGGTAAACAAGGCATTCGATTTTTTTATCAAGGCATTTGACTTGGTCAAGAAGACATTCGACTTGGTGATTAAGGCTTTTGACTTGGTAAACAAGGCATTTAACTTTTACAACAAGACTTTTTACTTGGTCAAGAAGGCATTTGACCATGTCAACAAGGCGTTCGACTTGGTAAACAAGGTATTCGACTCTTTCAAATAGGCATTCAACTTGGTCAATAAGGCATTCGACTTTTTTTTAATAAGTCACTCGAACTTGATGAACAAGGCATTCGACTTGGTTAATAAGGATTTCGACTTTTTCCACAATGCATTTAACTTGGTCAACAAGGCATTCAACTTGGTGGAAAAAGGCTTTCGACTTTGTAAACAAGGCATTCACCTTGTACAACAAGGCATTCGACTTGGTGAAAAATGTTGACCAAGTAAAGCCCTGTTGAAAAAGTCGAATGTATTGTTGACAAATTCAAATACCAAGTTGACCACGTCGAATGCCTCTTGGAATAAGTCAAATGCCTAACTGAACAAGTCGAATGCCTTGTTGATAAAGTAGAATGCCTCGTTGAACAAGTCAAACGCCTTGATGACCAAGTCGAATGTCTTGTTGAACAATTTGAATGCCTTGTTGACCAAGTAGTGCCATGTTGACCAAGTCGATGCCTTGTTGAACAAGTAATGCCTTGTTGAACAAGTCGAATTCCTTATCAGTAAGGCCTTGTTGACCATGTTGAATGCCTGCTTTGTTGAACAAGTCGAATGCCTTGTCGAACAAGTAAAATGGCTTGTTGCACAAGTCGGATGCCTTGTTGACTAAGTAATGCCTTATTGACCAAGTCGAATGCTTGTTGACCACGTCGAATGCCTTGTTGACAGTGTCCAATGCCTTGTTCAACAAGTTCAATGCCTTGTTGACCATGCAATTCCTTGTTGATACAGTCGAATGCCTTGTTCAATAAGTCGTATGCCTTATAAAACAAGTTGTATGCCTTGGTGACCAAGTCAAATGCCTTGTTGAACAAGTCAAATGCCTTGGTGAACAAGTAGAAAGCCTTGATGAACAAGTGGAAAGCCTTGTTAACCAAGTAATGCCTATTAGAACCAGTGTAATGCCTTTTTGACCAAGTGTTGCCTTGTTGAACAATTCGAATGCCTTGCTCAACAAGTCGAATGTGTTATTGACAAGGTCGAACGCCTACCAAATACGGACAGGGTAATCACGATTCGAGCGGAGTATGAATGAAAACCGCCGCGGTGTTCGACTATGGGTCATTCGACTGGCGCATGCCCCATGATCGCCCCGAGGCCCCGAAGGTCCCGAAGGCTACGAAAAATCGGGCAGCCCCTACTATTACGTGGATCTGGCGTCCAATCGCGAGGGCCAAGATTAAGGGTGATACACACCGAGTATCCAGTGAGCAACGGAACATGCCTCTCGAGCAGAAGGGAGAATGTTCCACACAGCCTCATCGTGTTTCTTCTCCAGACTCGGCGAGTACTGGAGGCGTGATTCGGCCAACCCTCGAAAATAGCAAGGTGGTGGCGCCAACTTCCCATACGCCATCACCTCCTACGAATCCGTTTGACATGCTCCACCTCATTGATGATGATGGGGACTTCCTACATCCGGGCCCTGATACTGACGCAGCCCTTAACGGGGTTGTTTTATTATACCATTTGGATGCTGGAATGTACATGGTCTCAACAAGCGAGACCGTGGGAGAGCGGTGGGGGATTTAATTCGTCGTGTTGATATTAAGCTTGTTGGATTGCTGGAGACACGAGTGACGGTGGCAAATGCTGATTCAATTGCCAACAATATTAAGCAGTGGACATGGTTATTTGATTATGATCTAGGTCTTGGGAAGCGTATATGGCTTGGTTGGGACGCACGATATCTTCGTGTTGATGTTATCGGGATGACAACGCAAGCACTACATTGCAAAGTTATATCGTTGGAGACTCGCATGTCATTCTTTCTGACGTTCATATATGGGCTTAATCAGCGGTAGGAGCGTTGCGCCTTATGGGATGAGTTAGTTACGGTTTCTGAAGCTCGCGTGGAGGATGCTAGGTTAGTGCTCGGTGATTTCAATGCGATTGCAGATCCTAATGAGGCACGGGGAGGAACTCCACATCTAGAAGACTACTAGGATTTGATCCGATGCCTCACCTCGACTGATCTACGTAACTTACCATGCTTTGGTCATTACTTCACGTGGTTTAATCAATGGCGCGGTGACGCGGGTACTTGGCGTCGTTTGGATAGGATGGTCTCTAATCCGATGTGGTTTACTAAGTTTGGGGACCTTGGATATCGATGCGAGCTACCACCCACCTCTAACCATTCTCCTCTTATTTTGGAGCCGAAACGATCGACGAGTTAGGTACGGTGTTTCGATTTGATAATTTTTTCACATCAGATCCACAGTTTGACACTGTGGTGAGTTCAGGGTGGCGGTTTCCTATTTCGGGTCCTTGCACGTCTAAAGGCCCTCAAGCGAACATTCAAAGAGACGAGGCATGCTAATGGAATCTGGCGCGAAATGTGGTGGAGGCGCGGAATTCCGTCGACACCACTCAGGAGCTGCAATCATTATTCCGACGTCTCTATTCAGCTGCGGTAGCAATGGAGCAATCGGCCCTAGCACAACGGGCCAAAATGACATGGCTCAAAGAGGGCGATTGCTGCTCTGCGTTTTTCTTCAAGAAGGTTGCCATGCGTCGGGTGGCAAACCGTATTTTCTCGCTAGATGATGATGCTCAGAACTTAATTGACGGGGAGCTACAGGTAAAAGGCGAGCTTATTAGGCACTACAAGCACCTCTTGGGCACGATAGTGCGGAGTATCCCGCTGGACCGCTCGGCTATCTCTGCGACTATATCTCACACACTACACGATCGCGCACCGGACGATTTACTTCGGATAGTCCATGAAGGCAAGATTCAGATGACACATTCTCCTATTGCGGATGAGAAAGCCCCGGGTCCGGATGGTTTTATATCGGCTTTCTATAAAGCCGCTTGGCCTACTATTGGAGGGGTATCATTTCTGCTATTCAGGAATTCTTTCGTACAGGCCATCTTCTAAGGGAGCTAAATGTTACACTTCTCACGCTGATCCCTAAACGTGATTCCCCGCGACGACCTGCTGACTTCCGGCCGATATCATGCTGTAATGTCTTGTACAAGATTATTTCGAAGATCTTGGCTAATCAACTGAAGACTTATCTCCCAGGCTTAGTGGATGTTTCCCAGACGGCATTTATCCATGGTCCCAGAATCAGTGATAATATTCTCCTAGCCCATGAGTTATGTTCTGGCTACTGGAATCAAAGTTTGCCGGCACGGGCCACATTGAAGGTTGACTTGGAAAAGGCATACGATCATGTCGAATGGGAATTTTTATTGTGTATGCTGGAGGCCATGGGGTTTCCATCCAGGTGTGTTGCATGGATCCAGGTGTGTCTGACGACTCCTTATTACTCGATCAATATCAATGGTCGGGCAGAGGGGTATTTCCGGGGACGACGGAATCTTCGTCAGGGAGATCTATCTCTCCGTATCTGTTTACGTTGACTGGTGCTTTATGGTATTCTTCGGAACAAGATACTTTCGGAGGAAAGATTTACTTTCCATTGGAGATGCAAGCCATCCCGCCGTTTCATGCTGACATTTGGCGAAGATCTTCTTCTTTTTAGCCACGCGGACACTGACTCGATCCAGACCTTCAGAGTGGGGTTGGATGAATTTGCGATACTTTCGGGGTTACATGCTAATCCCGAAAAGAGAGAGACGTTTCTTTCGAAACAGTCGAGCGACAGCCAACCCTTATTATCTATTATGGGTTTTCCTTTGGGCCATTTACCAGTGAGGTATTTGGGTTTTCTGGTGGACGAGGACGGTTTGGGCATTCGCTCGCTCGTGGACGATAACAAGGCCCTTATTCTTAAGTACCTATGGAGTATTTTGACCAAGGATCCCAACTCTATTTGGGGCTTATAGCTTCTCCAGACACGGCTGCACAATTGCTTGTTTTGGACTATATCGGGAACCGCCCAATCGGCGTGGAGTTGGAGGAAGCTGTTACAGCTACTCCCTATGCTTCGATCGAAGGTTAATTTCCGTATTGGAAATGGCGAGACTATTTGGTTGTGGCAGGACACATGGATCGATGATAGGCCGCTTCTGGAGCGATTTCCATGAGGACCGGTGATTATGGGCCTTTATGATGTTTCACGATTGAGTCGAGTCATTGCTAGTGACGGTTGGAGGTGGCCGGCGACTTCCTCGACGGAATTCCTGATGATTGAGCCCATACTGCCAGAGGTTCATCCACTGGAAGCTGACTCTTACGGGCTATCGTCTCCAACATGCCTATTCACCACGGCATCTGCTCGGGATGCTTTTCGCAGAGACGCCCTTCGATTCATTGCGCAGCCCTATTTGGGGGGGGGGGTGCTTTGGGTCCCACGATACGAGTTTATCCTATGGCTTGCTATCCGTGCATGCCTCGCCACCAGAGACAAGCCGTGGGTTGCACTCAAGGCCGCTTCGAGCACTTGCTTATTGTGTGACTCGGATGAGACAGAGACGATCAACCACATATTCTTTGATTGCCCATACACATCTTGATGCTTACGACTTCTTAGGCGGCAGCTTCGTTTCTCTGGCCCTACCGCGATTGCAACAGGGGATCAGGTGGGCTGCCCAACGGTGAAAAGGTATCCATCTCCTGCATCTTGCATTTCGACATGTTCTGGCATCGACTATTCATCACATTTGGACTGAGCGAAACCACCGTTGGACTGATGGCCGACAACAACATCCCCAGCAACTCGTTGAGGACATCATGAGGGTATTTCTTATGCACTTGTCATTAATACCGCGTAGATATGAGCTACAGTAATGTGCCATGCGTCGCATGTGGCACATTGTTTGGTAGATAGTTCGTAGTTATCTATTGTTTCTATTGACGATAGTTTGGTAGTTTGATTGATGGATAGAGTTTGGATCCATCTTCTACACAGTGCTCTGTCACTGGTTTTTGCGACATGACCCATATCATTGTGCTTTACTGTCCTTTATTTCATTTTTCAGTGAACGTTCTCCAAAAAAGAATGCCTTGCTGAACAAGTCGAACGCGTTATTGTCCAAGTCGAATGTCTTGCTAAACACGTCGAATGCCTTGTTGACCAAGTAATGCCTTATTGGACAAGTCGAATGCCTTGTTGACAAAGTCGAATGCCTTGTTAAACAAGTCGAATGTATAGTTAAACAAGTCAAATGCCTTGTTTACCAAGTAATGCCATGTTGACTAAGTCGAATGCCTTGTTGAAAAAGTCCAATGTCTTGTTCAACAAGTCCAATGCATTGTTGATCAAGTAAGGCTTTGTTAAACAAGTCGTATGCCTTGGTGACCAAGTCAAAAGCCTTATTGACAAGTCGAACGCCTTATTGAACCAAACGAAAGCATGGTTGAACATGTCGAAAGCCTTGTTGACAAAGAAATGCCCAATAGAACCAGTCAAATGCCTTTTTGAACAAGTATGGCCTTGTTGAATAAGTCGAATGTCTTGCTTAAAAAGTCTACTGCCTTGCTCAACAAGACGAATGTGTTATTGACCAAGTCGAATGCCTTGTTGAACAAATAAATTAAATATCTTGTAGACCAAGTAATGCATTGTTGAACAAGTCGAATGTGTTGTTGACAGAGTCAATCGCCCCTTTGAATAAGTTGAATGCATTGTTAAACAAGAACTACATTGTTGACTAGGTAATGCCTGTTTGAACAAGTCGAATGCCTTCGAATGTCTTTGAATAAGTTGAATGCCTTGTTGACCACGTAATGCGTAATAGAACAAGTGGAATCCATTGTTGAACAATTCGAATGTCCTGTTAAAGAAGTCGAATGCCTTGTTGACCAAGTAATAACCATTTGAATAAGTCAAATGCCTTGTTGACCAAGTCGAATACCCCTTTGAACAAGTCCCGTGCCTTGGTGAAAAAGTCGAATGCATTGTTGACCAAGTCGAATGTCCCTTTGAACGAGTCCAAGGCCTTGTTGACCTAGTAATTCTTTGTTGAACAAGTCGAATGCCTTGTTGACCAAGTCGAATGTCCTTTTGAACAAGTTGAATGCCTTCTTGACCAAGTAATGCCTTGTTGGACAAGTCGTATGCCTTGGTGACCAAGTCAAAAGTCTTGTTGAACAAGTCGATGCCTCGTTGAACAAGTAGAAAGCCTTGTTGACAAATTAATCCCTATTTGAACTAGTCAAATGCTGTTTTGACGAAATATTGCCTTGTTGAACAAGTCGAATGCCTTGCTCAACAAATCGAATGACTTGCTCAACAAGTCAAATGCCTTATTGACCAAGTTGAATGCCTTGTTGAACAAGTCGAGTGCGGTTTTGACCAAGTCAAATGCCCCTTTGAACAAGTCGAATGCATTGTTGACAACGTAATGACCTTTTTAACAAGTCGAATGCCTTGTCTACCAAGAAATTTCTTGTTGAACAAGTCGAATGCCTTGTTGACCAAGTTAAATACCCCTTTGAACAAGTGTAATGCCTTGGTGAACAAGTCGAATGCCTTGTTGACCAAGTCCAATGCCTTGTTGACCAAGTCGAATGCCCCTTTGACCAAGTCGAATGCCATTTTGACTAAGTCGAATGCCCCTTTGACCGAGTCAAATGCCTCCTTTTGAACGAGTCCAAGACCTTGTTGACCTAGTAATTCCTTGTTGAACAAGCGAATACCTTGTTGACCAAGTCGAATTTTCTATTGAACAAGTTGAATGCATTCTTTACCAAGTAAGGCCTTGTTGAACAAGTCGTATGCCTTGGTCACCAAGTCGAATGCCTTGTTGAACAAATATGTTAAATATCTTGTTGACCAAGTAATGCATTATTGAACAAGTCGAATGCGTTGTTGACAGAGTCAATCGCCCCTTTGAATAATTCGAATGCCTTGTTGAACAAGTCGTATGCCTTGGCGACCAAGTCAAAAGTCTTGTTGAACAAGTCAATGCCTCGTTGAACAAGTAGAAAGCCCTTTCGACAAAGTAATCTCTATTGGAAGTAGTCAAATGCCGTTTTGACAAAATATTGCCTTATTAAACAAGTCGAATGCATTGCTCAACAAATAGAATGACTTGCTCAACAAGTAGAATGCCTTATTGACCAAGTTGAATGCCTTGTTAAACAAGTCGAATGCAGTTTTGACCAAGTCAAATACCCCTTTGAACAAGTCTAATGACTTGTTGATAAAGTTGAATGCATTGTTGACCACATAATGCCTTATTGATCAAGTCAAATTACTTGTTAGTAATGCCGTGTTGACCAAGTCGAATGCCTTTTTGAACAAGTCAAATGCCTTGTTGAACAAGTCAAATGCCTTGGTGACCAAGTTGAATGCCTTGTTGAACAAGTCAAAGGCCTTGTTGAAAGAGTCGAAGCCTTGTTCAACCAGTGTAACACTTTGATGAAAAATTCAAATGCATTGTTGACAAGTTCAAATGCCTTGGTGAACAAGTTGAATTCTTTGTCTGTAATGCCTTGTTGAACAAGTCGAATTCTTTGTCTGTAATGCCTTGTTGACCAAGTTGAATTGCCATTGGAACAAGTCAAATGCCTTGTTGAACAAGTCGAATGCCTTGTTGACAAATTAGAATGCCTCCTTTAACAAGTCAAACGCCTTGTTGACCAAGTCGAATGTCGTGTTGAATAAATCGAATGCCTTGTTCTACAAGTGGAATGCCTTAATGACCAAGTATTGCCTTTTTGAACAAGTCGAATGCATTGTTAACAAATTTGAATGCCTTGTTGACCAAGTAATGTCATATTAAATAAGTCGATTTCGTTGTTAGTAATGCCTTGTTGACCAAGTCGAATGCCTTGTTGACAAAGTAATACCTTGTCGGACAAATCGAATGCCCTGTTGAACAAGTCGAATGCCTTGTTGACCAACTCGAATGCCGTTTTGAACAAATCGAATGCCTTTTTCAACAAGTCCAATGGCTTGTTGACCAAGTAGTCCGTTGTTGAACAAGTCGAATGCCTTGTTGACCAAGTTGAATGCCTTTTTGAACAAGTCGAATGCCTTGTTGACCAAGTAATGTCATGTTGAACAAGTTGTATACCTTGGTGACCAAGTCAAATTGCTTGTTGAACATGTAGAAAGCCTAGGTACCAAGTAATGCATATTAGAACATGTCAAATGCCTTTTTGACCAAATATTGTCTTGTTGAACAATTCGAATGCCTTGTTTAAAACATCGAATGCTTTGCTCAACAAGTCGAATGCATTATTGACCAACTCGAATGCCTTCTTGAACAAATAAGTCAAATGCCTTGTTGACCAAGTAATGCGTTGTTGAACAAGTCGAATGCGTTGTTGACCAAGTAAAATGCCCCATTCAACAAGTCGAATGCATTTTTTATAAGTCAAATGCACTGTTGACCAAGTAATGCCTTATTTAACAAGTTAAATGCCTTTTTCAACAAGTCGAATGCCTTGTTGAACCAGTCGAATGCCTTGTTGATCAAGTTGAATTCCTCGTTAAACAAGTCGAATGCCTTGTTGACAAATTCGAATTCTTTGTTGACCAACTAATGCCTTGTTGAACAAGTCAAATTAGTTGTTAGTAATGCCTTGTTGAACAAGTTGAACAAGTCCAATGCCTTGTTGAACAAGTTGAAGGCCTTGTTGAAAGAGTCGAATGCCTTGTTGACCAAGTCTAATGCTTTGTGCAACAAGTCTAATGCCTTGTTGAACAAGTTGAATGCATTGTTGAGCAAGTAATTCCTTGTTGAACAAGTCAAATTTCTTGGTAGTAATGCCTTGTTGACCAAGTCGAATGCCCCTTGGAACAAGTCAAATGACTTGTTGAATAAATTGAATGCCTTCTTAGACAAGTCGAATGCCTTAATGAGCAAGTTATTGCCTCTTTGAATAAGTCGATTGCATTGTTGACAAATTTGAAATGCCTTGTTGACCAAGTAATGTCTTATTGAATAAGTCAAATTAGTTGTTTGTAATGCCTTTTTGACCAACTCGAATGTCTTATTGAACAAGTCGAATGCCTTTTGGACCAAGTAATGCCTTGTTGAACAAGTCGTATGCCTTGGTGACCAAGTCAAAGGCCTTGTTGAACAAGTATAAAGCTTGGTGGCCCAATAATGCCTATCAGAACCTGTCAAATGCCTTTTTGACCAAATATTGCCTGGTTGAAGAAGTAGAATGCCTTGCTCAACAAGTCGAATGCGTTATTGACCAAGTCGAATGTCTTGTTGAACAAATAAGTCAAATGTTAGGAATATTTTATTGTGTCCAAATTAATTATGTTATCTTGGTCTTGTAATTTAATTCAGTGAATTAGACTTTATTTTTTTTTTTGGGAAAAGGTCATTAAAATAAAATGTGGAAAGATACAATGTTCAGCAGCAATAAGCTGCACCGCTCGATAACATGCTACCTATAATCAACGCAAGCAATCCAATCGAGCAAGCAAACATCAAAAGCAAGCAAGCAGACTGTAAGCAAGTGACTACGTGCTCGGCCACGCAATGCGCCAAACACGTCGAAGCGCACAGGACTGTAGCTGATACTTCCCTCCAAGGGTAGAGAGCCGTATACAGAGTGTAGTCTCGACGTCCGCAACGATATGAGTAGGAGGTCTTCGTCTTCCTTCCCGCCATCGTAGGTTGCGCTCGGCCCATAGGTGATAGACAAGTGATGCAAGCGCATGTCGGGGCCCCATCCATGCGAGGTGCTTGCCCCGCCACCTTTGAGCAGCCCAGTGAACCCCTTCGATCCAGTCCGTGTAAGGCCATCCAAAACGTAACTTTCCCTGCAAAGATTGTAGGCAATGTCTGGAAAATGAACACTCAAAGAAAAGATGCCGTGTTGTCTCTATAGCATGGCCATCATCACACAAGAGGCAAGCTGAACTTCCTGCTGCCGCGGCCACCCATGGCTTGTCCCTCGTCGCCAGGCGTTCCCTAATCGCCAGCCATAGAATGGCTTCATGCCGTGGTATCGAGATAGGGCCTCCGAACAGGTTGGTCCAGAATGCAGGCGGAGAATGTTGGCGTATGCAATTTCTCGCGTTGTGAGTAGAGAAGACGCCATTGGGAGTCCCCCGCCATCGAATCGTGTCCATCTCACCGTGTTGAATGGGAGGTAGGAGACCAGCAAAATCCATGAACTCCACCGTTGTCTGTCCTGGCCAATGCCATCCCGACTCATCAATCACCGCGCTCAATCGTGAATCAAGTGGGAGGCCCATAACAGATGGACCACGCGGGTACCGTTCCACCAGCGAAATCGTGAGTAGCCATGGGTCAGTCCAGAGGCGTGTATTCGCTCCATTCCCAATGCGGAACTCTAGAAGTTGCCGGATGATGGGTCTGAGCTTGAGGAGCTTCTTCCAGCTCCATGAGGTATTAGCCGTGGATCTGATGGTCCAGAAGGATGTGTTGTGCAGCCGCGTCCGTCGTATTCATGTGGCCCATATCGAAGACTCATCTCCCCTGAGAATGTTCCAAATAAGACGCATCATCAGCGCCTTGTTCTCCACCCCAATCGATCTCAGTCCAAGTCCCCCTTCGTCCCTTGGTGCGCATACGTCGGTCCATGCCACCTTCGCGCTAGATCCCTTCCACAAGAAAGCTCGAAGACGCTTCTCGATACTGCGGATGATTCCCTTGGGGAGTAAGAAGACTCCCGCCCAATACACATGGATAGTCATAAGGACCAATCGAATGAGCTGTACCCTCCCGGCGTATGAGAGCGAGTGGTTGGTCCAAGAACCAAGCCGACGATCAATAGAACGTAATAAGGGGGCGCAATCATCGATAGTCAATCACGATGTGATAAGGGGGACCCCCAGGTACCGCACAGGAAGAGGCCCGATAGGGAAGCCCATAACAGCCTGGAGTGTACCCTTCAGTCGTTCTGCCCGTTTCGAGATAAACATCTCGCTTTTACTGGAGTTTGCCCGTAGCCCTGAAAGCGAAGCAAAAAGCTCGAGGCTGTCGCGGAAGATACTGACTGATTGAACGTCCGCCTGCGAGAAAAGAAGAAGATCATCGGCGAAGGTCAACATGAAGAGGGATGTGGCCTCGCATCGCCAATGGTATCGGAAGCTGCTGCTAAGGTTGATGCGGGACGCTATGATTCCATGTAAAGCCTCCATCACCAACACAAAGAGATAAGGTGATATGGGGTCGCCTTGTCTGAGACCCCGCCGTCCTTTGAAGAAACCCTCCGGCCTACCGTTGATGTTGATGGAAAAATGCGTCGACGTGAGGCATGACCGGACCCACCCAATGAAGGTCGGGTGAAAGTGAAGTGCCTGAAGTGTGGCAAAGATAAAATCCCACTCAATCTTATCATATGCCTTGGCGAGGTCGACCTTAAGAGCTACCCGTTCAGGCAGCCCGGCTCTATTGTATCCATGACAAATCTCTTGGGCTAAGAGAATGTTGTCGGAAATACGCCTTCCAGGGATGAATGCCATCTGTGTAGGGTGGACAAGTTTCCCCAAGCTGTCTCGTAGCCGATTAGCAATGATCTTGGAGATGATCTTATAGAGAACGTTGCAGCAGGCAATCGGTCGAAAATCCTTCGCCATGCGTGGATTATCCCCTTTTGGAATGAGGGTGATAAGGGTCGAATTCAGCTCCCCTAGGAGGCGTCCCGTCCGGAAGAAATCCCGGATGGCGAACGAGATATCCTCCCCGATGATGTGCCATGCCCGCTTGTAGAAAACCGCGGAGTACCCGTCTGGCCCTGGCGATTTGTTATCTCCCATTGCATGCAGCGCGTTGTTGATTTCCACATCAGTGACCGGCTGAACCATTGGCTCAGCGTCGGTTGTGCTGAGCGCTGCCCCGAAGTAAGGCGCGATGTCAGAGGCGGATATTGGGGTTGTCCGCATGGATTGCCCGAGAAGTTCCGAGTAATATCGGACCAATTCAGCCCGCACTTGTGCACCACCCACGAATGTGTTTCCCGCCTTATCCTCCAAGTGGAAGATACGATTTCCAACCCGCCGTGTGGCCACTTTCTTGAAGAAAAAAGAAGTGCATTGGTCACCGTCCTTGAGCCATGCCACTTTCGCCCGCTGAAGGAGTGCCGAATGCTCCAATTCGACCGCTTTGGCATACACAAGCCGACATTGCTTCTCCAAGATTAGTAATTGATCCTCCAATGGATAGTTTGCCGCCATGTCCTGAGCAATCTCTAGAAATTTGCGCGCCTCGAGCACGTTACGATTGAGATCACCCTTGTCTCGCCGTAGTTGTCGTAGTTCCCTCTTCATCGCTTTCAGTCTCTGGACGACTACATACATCGGGTATCCATTTGCTTGCAGACTCCAAGTTTTCGCCACGATAGTTAGAAAACGAGGATCCTGCGCCAAAAAATTATCAAAACGAAAAGAATTATTCCTCTCAGAAGCCCTAGCTGTAGTCGCGAGGATGAGTGGAGAGTGGTCCGATGTAGCAGGGGTTGCGCAATGATAAGTAAGGTCCCCAAATCTAGCGAACCAAGAGGGGTTGCCAAGCATCCTATCGAGGCGTCGCCATACACCCGACGTGCCCCCTTGCTGGTTATACCACGTGTAGAGTTGCCCCGTACATGGTAGGGTTGCGAGGTCCGATGTAGTCATGCATGCAATCATCTCCGGACAGCCCCCCGTGGCCGATCCTCCCCGCGCGTCCGTGTTTGCCATGATCGCGTTGAAATCCCCCATAACAAGCCATGGTGAGTTTGCGTGCAGCTGTGAGGTCTCGATGAGATCCGTCCAAAGGTTGCGTCGGGACACCCTCTAATTATGACCGTATGCGAATGTGATGAAGAAATCCTCACGCTCCGCAAGGATCGTCGCCTTACAGTGAATGGTCTGAGTGGTGTACGCAAGAATTGTGACAGTAACTAGGCGGGCATCCCAGCCCACCTAGATACGAGATGCCGGCCCATTATCGTATTCAAAGAACCAACTCCAAGCCCTGGTAGAATGTGAAAGGGCAGCCGCATTCTGCTCGGAGACCCGTGTCTCGTACAGCCCGATAATCAACAGCTTATACTTAGTAATAATATCCCCCACCGCCCATCTGTGGTCTACCTGTTTAGACCACGTACATTCCAAACGGCGATTGGGATCATGGGCACACGTCGAGAAGGGCTGCTTCAGGACCCTTAAGTGTGTTCGCGTGTCCAAGTCGTCCAAGTCCGCAAGAACCTCGAATGGGTTAATGCTAGCTAGTACAATAGCTCCCTGCTGCGCGTTGACTGAACTTGTTGAACATCCATCTACAGGCTTCGGGTACTCCTGCAGCCGCGGCTCGTGATCTTGCTCCATGTTGGTGGGTGGAACAACAACCTCCTTGCCCTTGTCGGGATGACCAACTCTTCTCCATTCGCGTCGTGTGTGTGGGCCATTCTGGGGTTTCTTCGGCATCGTCGATGTGCGCTGCCCCGTGGATTGCCTCGGTCCCGTATTTGATCGTGGCTGTTGGGTTCGACGAGAGGGACATGTTTCCGCCCCGTGGGTCCATGCACCGCATAAGGAGCACTTCCGCGGCCTCCATTCGTACTCGACACGAACTGTAACCGCGCCGTCAGATCCTCCACCTTCACGTGGAATGCGAATATTGAAGCTTTCAAGAAAAGGCTCATGGAGATTCTTTGATATGCATACCCGAGCGTAGTCAATACGTTCCGCTGAAATCGTCATAGAATCTGCGAAGAGTGGCTTCCCGACGACGCTAGCGACAATGCCTAACCCCTCCTGTGTCCAGAACTCGCCCGGAACGTTACGCAATTTCACCCATAGCGGAACATGGGTGTGCTGAATTTTCTCGAGAGACATCCCGTTCGCCAAGCCTCGAGAAAAATGGGTTGACCTTGCATGAGCCACGGTCCTCCTTCAAGAACCGCATTGGCTGCTGCCGCGGTTGCAAATTGAATTTGAAAAAACCGTTGGCCGTTGCGCGTACCTCCAACAGTTCCTCCCAAATTGAACGGAAATGCCGTTCAACAAACGGGAAATATGGTTTTTTCCCCAGAAAATACCCTACGAGGGTATTGTCCAAACGTGCCGCACCCCTCTTTGCGACCTCCCATGATGGGCAGGCCTCCGCGACACCGTCCTTGAGAGTTGGGGCTGTATATGTCAAGGTATAGCGTGTAGGGCTTAGTTTGCGAGGTGCTTCTTCGTGCACCGTCCCGCGAGTTACCGCAGCAAACGATGGCTGAGGGTTTACGTGCGGCGAGGTAGACACCTCCTTGCGCGTCGGCAATGGTGCCATGGTTTGCAGCCCATGAGGTACAGCCGGGTGAGTTATTAACGGCGAAACCCTAGGATTGATAACCCTAGGCCCATAAGTGGAAACCCGAGACGGCGAGATCCTAAACGTTGAAGCCCTAGTTCCTTCCGCCGCAGCCCTAGACGGCGAAACCCTGGGCGGCGACTCCTTGGGCCCATCAGCAACCCGGGACAGTGAAACCCTAGGCCCATCAGCATCGGCCCTAACCTCGTTCCTCGCAGCCGTCGTGGTCGGTGACTGCGGCTTCATCGTTGGATCATCTGACGCATCATCGTTGATCAAGGCCATGCCAGATGGCGGCGGTGGTGTGCCTGGGCGTATAGGGCGGTCATTTCCAATCCGTGGGTCACGTAGCGGGCCGATAATGTTCGGGTAGCGCCGTTGGCGGCGGGTCCACGGGCGCATAGGATTATTCCGTGTGTCCGGCCTGTATAGCGATCCGCTAGCCATATGTGTCGACGGTGGTGGTTGCTGCTCCGGTGGAGCTCCATGAACGCGCCCAATTAGATCTTCGAACGCTGCCACATCAAATCGTTCGCTAAATCCGGGAATATTTTCTGAAAGCGAATTGTAGAGAATGGATCCAATCTCAGCCCAATCCGTCGTTGAGGAATCCATACAAGGCATTCTATTTTTGGGAACCCGATCTTGGTGTAACGAACCTGGACGAGATGTTCCCATATCTGCCCGAAGATATGCAAGGATCTTTGCCATAATTGGATTATTCTCTGTTTGCTGCTCCAGATGCGCCAAATCTTCGCCGGAGATAGATGAATCCATACAAGGCATTCTATTTTTGGGTGCCCGATCTTGGTGCAGATACATCGAACCTGGACGAGATATTCCCATATCTGCCCGAAGGTATGCAAGGATCTTTACCATAATTGGATTATTCTCTGCTTGCTGCTCCAGATGCGCCAAATCTTCGCCGGAGATAGATGAATCCATACAAGGCATTCTATTTTTGGGTGCCCGATCTTGGTGCAGATACATCGAACCTAGACGAGATATTCCCATATCTGCCCGAAGATATGCGAGGATCTTTACCATAATTGGGTTATTCTCTGCTTGCTGCTCCAGATGCGCCAAATCTTCGCCGGAAATAGATGAATCCATAGCCCGATCTTGGTGCAGATACGTCGAACCTGGACGGGATATTCCCATATTTGCCCGAAGATACGCAAGGATCTTTACCAAAATTGGATTATTCTCTGCTTGATGTTCCAGATGCACCAAATCTTCGCCGGAAATAGATGGATCATGCAAAAACGTCGTCATCTCCGCCGATGCATCCATCGTCGGGTCGTGATCCTGAACCCGTGCCTTCAAAGATGCAAACGTCGATAATTGCGTGGCAAACTCCGGGTATGCAGAACGTAGTCCATCAAGATCTGGTTGTTGCAAGCGTGGATCGCATGAATTAGAAGATGCCGAGAGCTTTGAACCATCCATGGAAGAAGAAGATGCCATAACTAGGATCCTAAAAAATTCAAAAATTCAAAGAGTAAAAGCACGTGGTGTAACCCTCCAAACGCCGGACTAACGCCGGTGATGGAGGTCCCTGCCACCGGCTGGTCACGCCCTATCCGGGAGTGGCCAAAAAACGGCGGTGGTAGGCGATGAAAACAGCCCCGGCGGCCGAACACGTTGGGTTTACGAATTCTCTCTAGTTTCTCTCTCTAGCGAAAATTTTATATGATGCTATTGATTTTGGAGGTAGTTTGTAATGAATCTGGACTATATTATGGATGATATTCGTTAAGGAACTCTAGAGAGAGATGAGAGAAAAATCCCCTAGAGAGAGAAAGTAGCTCGTGTTGTTTTGTAGAGTTTAGTGATCTTTTTAGTTGTAATGGGCTTACAAGGGCCCCAATATTATATACCAACATGTTGTATAAATACTAAAACCCTAACACGTGGTTAGGTGTGCTTGTGTGTAAAAACATTAATAAGAGATCACATTTTGGAGAGAGGAGCCGCCCAACACCTCTCAAGAACACAACACCCCACGTCAAATCTTATACTTTCGATCTTCAAAAGTGGTAAAATCGCTTTAATTATTACTTAGTTGGCTAAATCTGGGTTTTCAATTGGTATTAGAGCCAAACGCGCTCATATTTGAGAAAAAAAATTCGAAATTACTTTTTGGTGTTCATCGTGTGCTTCAAAAATTTTCGAAATTTTTTAGATGTTTTGGTGTTTTGGGTTTCATCGTGTTTTTCGTTGTGGTACGGCTCCCATTTTCGCATAACGTTTCAAAAATCCATTTTCGCATAACGTCTCGAAAATCCATTTTCGTAAAATGTCTCGTAAATCCATTTGCGCAAAAAGTCTCGAAAATCCATTCGAAAATCAAATTTTCGCAGTCCAACTCTAAATTTTTTTATTTTCGCACCCAAGCACTCCGAAAATCTATATTCGCATCGTAACACTTAGAAAATTAATTTTCGCATCATGTCACAACGAAAATCTAAATTTTCGTACACTACTTCGAAAATCTAAAATTTTTACACCGTTTTATTAAAGACTTTTCCTCTCTCGCTCCTATTAAAATAGAATCTCTTAAAGAAGAAGTTTGAAGCTCAAGCAAAACGAACTTTTCAAGCTTCCAAAATTTCTAATTCTTTAAATAATGAAGAAATGAATTTGCTTACCTGTCCAACAATGTTCATTGTTTTAGTAAGCAAAATTCCATTAAACCTCATCATTATAAAGTGAATCGTGTGATGTCTTCTCGTAGGATTCACCTGCTATACATGCTTACAATGCTATAGCCTCGTATTCCTATATGAAATATCCGGTCAAAGTCTATTCAGAAAAGCACCCTTTGCGACTGGCCAAAGAGAAGCTTTCAATCTAGTAAACCTAGACACACGTTCACCCGAGCTGTTGTCTTTTCCGTGTCAAATCGATCCAAAATGGGTTCCTAAGTCAACAATTAAGTTAGGTAATCCCAAACGAAGTCGGGTACCTAAAAGAACGTTAATGGCTGATTTATTACCAAAATCTAATTTGACACATTATATGCTTAACTCATTTTATGCTAATAAGGGAGGACCCATACAAACATGGGTACCAAAGTTCCAATAAGATTTTGCAGATATTCCAACATGGGTAGGTACATAGAGATAGTTGCTCCACACCCATGACTGGTATGCGACGAGAGCAACTACATCATCCCAGCACGTATGATATCTCAGGTTGCTTCACATTCGTGACTGGTAAGCGATGCGAGCAACCAAATGAAGGTACATTTTAATTATGCGTATGATAAAAGAGTTTTCAAAATTAATTGCGTACGTATACGAGCTGAAATGAAAATACCATTTCAAAATGGTACATTTTTAAATATGCATTTTCAAAACTATATGAGATTTTGAAACTCAAACCGCATATTACACACGGAAATGACAAATATCATTTTTTTTTCGTAAAACGAGCTTAATTTGGGGAGCTGCTCTTTAACTTTTAAAAGAGAAGCAACTCTTATGTTTGTTTAAGGGGAGCAATAGTTAAATTTTTAAGGGGGAGCAAACCTTAAACGCGTGAATTTAAGGGAAGAAATTTGAAATTCTTTTTTGATCCGATTATGCATCTTTAAGGGGAAGCACTACTACAATATGAAGCATGATTTGAGGGGGAGGAACAAAAATATATACATATATATTAGTACATAATAAAAATATAAATATATTATTCTATTACTAATACAATAAAGATATATACATAAACTATAATATATATATGTATATATATATAAGAAAAAGGGAGAAAAAAAAGAGAGAAAAAGAGAGAAAAATACAAAAAAAAAATGAAGAAAATCCCCTCCCATTATCAAGCTTCATGGACATCTCCTCATACATCAAAAGACGGACTTTAATAAAGAATCTCGAGCTCACAAGTTCAAGAATTTCTATAGGGAAATGTGGCTCACTTACACTACCTTGGTGCTCACTTCAACCGACCTGCTCCGAATTGCTGACACAAACTAAGCAGCACTCATTAAGTTCTAACCGGATGCACGGAATTTCAGGTTCCCATGATACAGTCAAACCCAACTGAATCTAACCTCAGAACATGACCGAGCCGATCTTAAACGTATAACCACATATCCTACATCATCCGAACACACCACGATAGATGATTTCGATGATGAATTAGAAATTTTCGAAGATATACTTCCCTTATCTCACAAATCATTCGGACCAACACCCATAGTTACATGTGCTAATTTTATTAGGTCCCAGGTAGAAGACGCCACATTAGGTCTAACGGCGCATGAACATCCGAGCCTAACTCACTCGTCTATCTCACAAAAGAAAGGTGTTTCAAGAAATCACGTGGAACGGGTCTACTATCACCGCTTCACTCGGAAGTGGGAGATATTGAATTAAGTGGTACTCAGCCCCACCACCACACTTTCTTGTGCACAATAGAGTTTAATGTGTCCTCACTCCCCATATGTTTAATATTTTCTAGGACACATACACTTTTATAACACCTGATCTTTGTGATCACGTTAGAACTTCTGTAGAGATGTCATTCTTAGACATGGTTCGATGATCGGTGAGAACTCATGCCGTTGCAACATAAAAACAACAACGGTTTCAGGCCATCGTCTACGAGTATAGCTCCTAGATCGATGCAAACGGGAAGTCTTTGTGACCCCAGATCTTTACACGACGGATCGCCTTTGTGGCTCCGTCAGGTTATTTCAAATCTGAATCCCTACGATCTCCATCTTCTTGTCTCGACGACGCGAACATCTTGCCAAACCATCGCGCCATTTCACCCACTTCCATGATGATCTCCTCAATTCGATCATCATGAGGGGGGGTAGTAGTAAATAAAGAAAATGGGAGCCGTACCACAACGAAAAGTGCAAGATTGATCGTAAACGCCAAATCCTCAAGCGTCGTCGAATCAAGCGAACAACGCCGACCTTAAAAAATCGAAGTTGTCGCCACATGTACGTCTCTCCAAATTTAAAGAGAACTCCCAATCCCAACACAAGGTTGAACAAACGTAGGGGGAGTTGTGCCATTATCGAAGGGAGAGATCGAACACAAAAAGAAGAAATCCAGCAAGCAACCAAAAATTTCTTCATGCCTCTCCAAGACAAGCTTCAAGAAAATACTTGAAGGAAGAGGAGGTTAAGAAACGGTGAGCATGAAGATCTCCTAAAGAAGAGATCACAAAACAAGACAAAGGAGGAGGAAATTTGAAGAAGAACACAGACGCGCCCGCTTCCGCCGACGCATATGCTGATACGTGTTCTTAGAGGACTAGAGACAACATTTTTACAAGACCAAGATAACCAACACTGAATTGCAAATTGAACACAAAGGGGAAAATTATTAGGATTATTTTATTGTGTTCAAATTAATTATGTTATCTTAGTCTTGTAATTTAATTAAGTGAACTAGGCTTTATTTTGTAAAGTCTAGTGATGTTTTTATTTGTAATGGGCTTATAAGGGCCCAAAGTATTATATACTAACATGTGGTATAAATACTAAAACCCTAACACATAGTCAGGTGTGCTTGTGTGTAAAAAATTAATAAGAGATCACATTTTGGAGAGAAGAGTCGCCCAACACCTCTCAAGAACACAACACCCACGTCAAATCTTATAATTTCAATCTTCAAACTTGGTAAAATCGCTTTAAGTATTACTTAGTTGGACAAATCTGGTTTTTCGTCAAATGCCTTGTTGACCAAGTAATGCCTTGTAGAACAAGTCGAAGGAGTTGTTAACCAAGCCAAATGCTCCCTTGAACAAGTCGAATGCCTTTTTGATAAAGTCGAATGCATCGTTGACCACGTAATGCCTTGTTCAACAAGTCAAATACCTTGTTTAACAAGTCGAATGTCTAGTTGAAGAAGTCGAAGACCTTGTTGATCAAGTTGAATGCCTCGTTAAACAAGTCGAATGCGTTGTTGACAAATTCGAATTCCTTGTTGACCAACTGATGCCTTGTTGAACAAGTCAAATTAGTTGTTAGTAATGCCTTGTTGACCAAGTCGAATGCCATATTAAACAAGTCAAATGCCTTGATGAACAAGTCGAAGGCCTTTTTGAAAGAGCTGAATGCCTTATTGACCAAGTCGAATGCTTTGTTCAACAAGTCTAATGCCTTGTTGAACAAGTCAAATTCATTGCTGACAAATTCGAATGCCTTGTTGAACAAGTCGAATTCCTTGTTATTAATGCCTTGTTGAACAAATCGAATGTCTTGTTCAACAAGTTGAATGCCATAATTACCAAGAAATGCCTTTTTGAACAAGTCGAATGCATTGTTGACAAATTTGAATGCCTTGTTGACCAAGTAATGTCTTATTGAACAAGTCGAATTCGTTGTTAGTAATGCCTTGTTGACCAAGTAGAATGTCTTATTAAACAAGTCGAATGTCTTGTTGACCAAGTAATACCTTGTTGGACAAGTTGAATGTCGTGTTGCCCATGTCGAATGCCTTGTTGAACAAGTCAAATTATTTGTTAGTAATGCCTTGTTGACCAAGTCGAATGTCTTTTTGAACAAGTCGAATGTCTTGTTGACCAAGTAATACCGTGTTGGACAATTCGAATGACTTGTTGACCAAGTCGAATGCCTTGTTGAACAAGTCAAATTAGTTGTTTGTAATCCTTGTTGACCAAGTCGAATGCCTTGTTGACAAAGTAATGCCATGTTGACCAAGTTGATGCCTAGTCGAAAAAGTCCAATGCCTTGATCAACAAGTCCAATGCATTGTTGACCAAGTAATTTGTTGTTGAACAAGTTGAGTGCCTTGTTAACAAAGTCTAATTCCTTAATGACCAAATAATGCCTTTTTGAACAAGTCGAATGCATTGTTAACAAATTCGAATGCCTTGGTTACCAAGTAATGCGTTATTGAACAAGTTGAATGCCTTGTTGACCAAGTTATACCTTGTTTGACAAGTCGAATGTGTTGTGGACTAAGTCGAATGCCTTGTTGAACAAGTCGAATCTCTTGTTAAACAAGTGGAATGCCTTATTGAACAAGTGGAATGCCTTGTTGACAAAGTCGAATGCCTAGTTGAAAAAGTTAATTGCCTTGTTCAAGAAGTCCAATGCATTGTTGACCAAGTAATTGGTTGTTCAACAAGTCGAATGCCTTGTTCACCAAGTCAAATGCCGTTTTTAACAAGTCGAATGTCTTGTTGACCAAGTAAGGCTTTATTAATCAAGTCGTATGCTTTGGTGACCAAGTTAAATGCCTTGTTGAACAAGTGGATGCCTTATTGAACAGGTCAAAAGCCTTGTTGAAAAAGTCAAATGCATTGCTCAACAAGGCGAATGTGTTATTGACCATGTCGAATGCGTTGTTGAATAAATAAGTCAAATGCCTTGTTGACCAAGTAATGCCTTGTAGAACAAGTCGAATGCGTTGTCGACCAAGTTAAATTCCCTTTTGAACAAGTCGAATGCGTTGTTGACCAAGTTAAATTCCTATTTGAACAAGTCGATTGCCTTGTTGAACGAGGCAAATGAATTGCTGACCAAGTAATGCCTTGATAACAAGGCAAATGCCCTGTTGAACAAGTCGAATGCCTTGCTGACCAACTAATGGTCTGTAGAACAATTTGAATACCTTGTTAAAGAAGTCGAGTGCCCTGTTTACCAAGTAATAACTATTTGAACAAGTTGGATGCCTTGTTAACCAAGTAGAATGCCCCTTTGAACAAGTGGAATGTCTTGTTGACAAAGTCGAATGTCTTGTACACCAATTTGAATACCTTGTTAACTAAGTCGATTGCCTTGTTGACCAAGTCCAATGAATATTTCAACAAGTCCAATGCCTTGTTTACCATGTAATTCCTCGTTGAACAAGTCGAATGCCGGTTTCAACAAATCGAAGTCCTTTTCCAATAAGTCCAATGTCTTGTTGACCAAGTATTTCCTTGTTGAACAAGTTAAATGCCTTGTTGACCAAGTCGAACGCCCTTTTGAACAAGTCGAACACCTTGTTGACCACATAATGCCTTGTTGAACAAGTTGTATGCCTTGGTGACCAAGTGAAATGCCTTGTTGAACAAATAGAAAGCCTTGTGACCAAGTAATGTCTATTATGACATGTTAAATGCCTTTCTGACCAAATATTGCCTTGTTGAACAAGTCGAATGCCTTGCTCAACAAATCGAATACATTGCTCAACAAGTCGAATGCGTTATTGACCAAGTCGAATGTCTTGTTGAAGAAATAAGTCGAATGCCTTGTTGAACAACTCGAATGTGTTGTTGACAAAGTCAAATGCCCCTTTGAACAAGTCGAACGCCTTTTGGATAAAATTGAATGCATTGTTGACCAAGTAATGCCTTGTTGAACAAGTCGATTGTCTTGTTGAACAAGTTGAATGTCTTGCTAATCAAGTTGAATGCCTTGTTAAACTCGTCGAATGCCTTATTGACAAATTTGAATTCCTTGTTGATCAACTAATGACTTGTTGAACAAATCAAATGCATTGTTCAACATGTTGAATGCGTTAATGACCAAGAAATGCCTTTGTGAACAAGTGAAATGCATTGTTGACAAATTGGAATGTCTTATTGACCAAGTAATACCTTGTTGGACAAGTCGAATGATTGTTGACCAAGTCAAATGCCTAGTTGAACAAGTCAAAATAGTTATTAGTAATGCCTTGTTGACCAAGTCGAATGCCTTGTTGACCAAGTAATGCCTTCTTGACCAAGTCGAATGCCTAGTTGAAAAAGTCAAACGCCTTGTTGAACACGTCCAATGCATTGTTGAGCAAGTAATTCGTTGTTCAATAAGTCGAATGCCTTGCTGTCCAAGTCGAATGCCTTAATAGCCAAGTAATGCCATTTTAAACAAGTCGAACGCATTGTTGACAAATTTGAAAGCTTTGTTGACCAAGTAATGCCTTATTGAACGAGTCGAATTCGTTGTTAGTAATGCCTTGGTGACCAACTCAATGCCTTCGCGAACAAGCCGAATGTCTTGTTGACCAAGTAATACCTTGTTGGACAACTCGAATGTCTTGTTGACCAAGTCGAATGCCTTGTTGAACAAGTCGAATGTCATTGTGAACAAGTCAAATGGCTTGTTGACCAAGTAATGCCTTATAGAACAAGTGAAATTCGTTGTTAGTAATGCCTTGTTGACCAAGTCGAATGTCTTATTGAACAAGTCGAATGCCTTGTTGACCAAGCAATACCTTGTCGGAAAATCGAATGCCTTGTTGACCAAGTCGAATGCCTTGTCGAACAAGTCGAATATCTTGTTGAACAAGTCGAATGCCTTGTTGACCAAGTAACGCCTTGTTGACCAAGTCGAATGCCTAGTTGAAAAAGTCCAAAGCCTTGTTCAATAAGTCCAATGCATTGTTTACCAAGTAATTTGTTGTTGAACAAGTCGATTGCCTTGTTGACCAAGTCGAATGCCTTAATGACCAAGTAATGCCTTTTCGAACAAGTCGAATGCATTGTTGACAAATTCAAATGCCTTGTTGACCAAGTAATTTCTTATTGAACAACTCAAATTCATTGTTAGTAATGCCTTATTGACCAAGTCGAATGCCTTTTCGAACAAGTTGAATGCCTTGTTGACCAAGTAATACCTATTTGGACAAGTCGAATGTCTTGTCGACCAAGTCAAATTACTTGTTAGTAATGTCATGTTGACCAAGTCGAATGCCTTTTCGAACAAGTCAAATGCCTTGTTGAACAAGTCGAATGCCTTTTTGAACAAGTTGAATGCCATGTTTATCAAATTGAATGCCTCGTTAAACAAGTCGAATGCCTTGTTGAAAATTCGGATTCCTTATTGACCAACTAATGCCTTGTTGAACAAATCGAATGTGATGCTCAACAAGTTTAATGACTTAATGTTTAATAAATGCCTTTTTGAACAAGTCGAATGCATTGTTGACAAATTTGAATGCGTTGTTGACAAAGTAATGCCTTATTGAACAAGTCGAATTCGTTGTTAGTAATGTCTTGTTGACTAAGTCGAACGCCTTCTCGAACAAGTCGAATGCCTTTTTGACCAAGTAATACCTTGTTGGGCAAGTTGAATGTCGTGTTGCCCAAGTCGAATGACTCGTTGAACAAGTCAAATTAGTTGTTAGTAATTGCTTGTTGACCAAGTCGAATGCCTTTTTGAACAACTCGAATGTCTTCTTGAGCAAGTTGAATGCCTTGTTGACCAAGTCGAATGCCTTGTTGAAAAAGTCTAATGCATTGTTCAACAAGTCCAATGCATTGTTGACCAAGTAATTGGTTGTTAAACAAGTCGAATGCCTTGTTGACCAAATCGAATGCCTTAATGACCAAGTAATGCCTTTTTTAACAAGTCGAATGCATTGTTAACAAAATTCGAATGTCTTGTTGCCCAAGTAATGCCTTATTGAACAAGTCGAATTAGTTGTTAGTAATGTCTTGTTGAGCAAGTCGAATGTCTTCTCGAACAAGTCGAATACCTTGTTGACCAAGTAATACCTTGTTGGACAAGTTGAATGTCGTGTTGCCCAAGTCGAATGACTTGTTGAACAAGTCAAATTAGTTGTTAGTAATTGCTTGTTAACCAAGTCGAATGCCTTTTTGAACAACTCAAATGTCTTATTGAACAAGTCGAATGCATTGTTGACCAAGTCGAATGCCTAGTTGAAAAAGTCCAATGCCTTGTTCAACAAGTCCAATGCATTGTTGACCAAGTAATTGGTTGTTAAACAAGTCGAATGCCTTGTTGACGAAATCGAATGCCTTAATGACCAAGTAATTCCTCCTTGAACAAGTCGAATGCATGGTTGACAAATTCGAATGCCTTGTTCACCAAGTACTGCCTTATTGAACAAGTCCAATTAGTTGTTAGTAATGTCTTGTTGACCAAGTCGAATGCCTTCTCGAACAAGTCGAATGTCTTGTTGACCAAGTAATACCTTGTTGGACAAGTTGAATGTCGTGTTGCCCAAGTCGAATGACTTGTTGAACAAGTCAAATTAGTTGTTAGTAATTGCTTGTTAACCAAGTCGAATGCCTTTTTGAACAACTCAAATGTCTTATTGAACAAGTCGAATGCATTGTTGACCAAGTCGAATGCCTAGTTGAAAAAGTCCAATGCCTTGTTCAACAAGTCCAATGCATTGTTGACCAAGTAATTGGTTGTTAAACAAGTCGAATGCCTTGTTGACGAAATCGAATGCCTTAATGACCAAGTAATTCCTCCTTGAACAAGTCGAATGCATTGTTGACAAATTCGAATGCCTTGTTCACCAAGTACTGCCTTATTGAACAAGTCCAATTAGCTGTTAGTAATGTCTTGTTGACCAAGTCGAATGCCTTCTCGAACAAGTCGAATGTCTTTTCGACCAAGTAGAATGCCTTGTTGAAGAAGTCCAATGCCTTGTTCAACATGTCCAATGCACTGTTGACCAAGTTATTGTTGTTGAACAAGTCGAATGTCTTATTGACCAAATCGAATGCCGTTTTGAACAAGTCAAATGCATTGTTGACCAAGTAAGGCTTTGTAAAACAAGTCGTATGCATTGGCGACCAAGTCAAATACCTTGTTGAACAAGTAAAATGTCGTGTTGAATAAGTCGTAAGCCTTATTGAACAATTCGAATGCATTGCTGAACAAGTCGAATGTGTTAGTGATTAAGTCGAATGCCTTGTTAAATAAATAATTCAAATGCCTTGTTGACCAAGTAATGCCTTGTTGAACAAGCGAATGCGTTGTTGACCAAGTCAAATGCCTCTTTGAACAAGTCGAATGCCTTGTTGAACAAGTCAAATGCATTCTTGACCAAGGAATGCATTGTGTAACAAGTCGAATGCCTTGTTGAACAAGTCAAAAACCTCGTTGACCAAGTTGAATTCCATTTTCAACTAAGTTCAATGCCTTGTTGACCAAGTATTTCCTTGTTGAACAAGTCAAATTCCTTGTTGACCAAGTCGAATGCCCTTTTGAACAAGTCGAATGCCTTGTTGCAAGTCGTATGCCTTGGTGACAAAGTCAACTGCGTTGTTGAACAAGTAGAAAGCCTTGTGACCAAGTAATGCATATTAGAACCTATCAAATGCCTTTTTGACAAAATATTGCCAAGTTAACAAGTCGAATGCCTTGCTCAACAAGTCGAATTCATTATTAACAAAATCGAATGCCTTGTTGAACAAATAAGTAAAATGCCTTGTTGAACAAGTCGATTGCGTTGTTGACCAAGTCAAATGCCGCTTTGAACAAGTCGAATGCCTTTTTTATAAATTCGAATGCATTAATGTCCAAGTAATGCCTTCTTTAACAAGTCAAATGCCTTGTTTAACAAGTCGAATGCCTTGTTGAACAACTTGAATGCCTCGTTAAACAAGTCGAATGCCTTGTTGACAAATTTGAATTCCTTGTTCACCAACTAATGCCTTGCTCAACAAATCGAATGCTATGTTAACCAAATTGAATGCCTTAATGACCAAGAAATGCCTTTTTGAATAAGTCGAATGCATTGTTGAAAAATTCGAATGCCTTGTTGACCAAGTAATGCCTTATTGAACAAGACGAATTCATTGTTAGTAATGCCTTGTTGACAAAGAAATACCTTGTTGGACATGTTGAATGCCGTATTGCCCAAGTCGAATGACTTGTTGAACAAGTCAAATTAGTTGTTAATAATGGTTTGTTAACCAAGTTGAATGCCTTTTTGAACAACTCGAATGTCTTCTTGAACAAGTCGAATGCGTTGTTGACCAAGTAATGCCTTATTGACCAAGTCGAATGCCAAGTTGAAAAAGTCCAATGCCTTGTTGAAAAAGTCCAATGCATTGTTGACCAAGTAATTCGTTGTTAAACAAGTCGAATGCCTTGTTGACCAAATCGAATGCCTTAATGACCAAGTAATGCCTTGTTGAACAAGTTGAATGCATTGTTGACAAATTCGAATGCCTTGTTGACCAAGTAATGCCTTATTGAACAAGTCGAATTCGTTTTTAGTAATGTCTTATTGACTAAGTCGAATGTCTTGTTGACCAAGTAATACCTTGTTCGACAAGTCGAATGTCTTGTCGACCAAGTCGAATGCCTTGTTTAAGAAGTCAAATGCCCTTTTCGACATGTCCAATGCATTGTTGACCAAGTGATTGTTGTCGACCAAGTCGAATGCCGTTTTGAACAAGTCAAATGCCTTGTTGATCAAGTAATGCTTTGTAAAGCAAGTCGTATGCATTGGTGACCAAGTCAAATGCCGTGTTGAACAAGTAGAATGCCGTGTTGAATAAGTCGAAAGCCTTGTTGAACAAGTCGAATGCATTGCTGAACAAGTCGAATGTTTTATTGACCAAGTCAGATGCCTTGTTGACCAAGTAATACCTTGTTGAACAAGCTGAATGCATTGTTGACCAAGTCAAATGGCTTTTTGAACAAGTCGAATGCCTTGTTGAACATGTCAAATGCATTGTTGACCAGTAATGCATCGTGTAACAAGTCGAATGTCTTGTTGAACAAGTCAAAAACCTTGATGACCAAGTCGAATTCCTTTTTCAAAAAGTCCAATGCCTTGTTGACCAAGTAATTCTTTGTTAAACAAGTCGAATTCCTTGTGACCAAGTCAAATGCCCTTTTTAACAAGTCGAATGCCTTGTTGAACAAGTCATATGCCTTGGTGACCAAGTCAAATGCATTGTTGAACAAGTAGAAAGCGTTGTGACCAAGTAATGCCTATTAGAACCTATCAAATGCCTTTTTGACAAATTATTGCGATGTTCAACAAGTCGAATGCCTTGCTCAACAAATCGAATGTCTTGCTCAACAAGTCGAATGCGTTATTGACCAAGTCGAATGCCTTGTTGAACAAATAAGTAAAATGCCTTGTTGAACAAGTCGAATGCGTTGTTGACCAAGTCAAATGCCTCTTTGAACAAGTTAAATGTATTGTTAAAGAAGTCGAATGAGTCGAATGACCAAGTAATACCTTGTTTAACAAGTCGAATGCCTTGTTGAACAAGTCGAATGCCTTGTTGAACAAGTCGAATGCCTTGTTGATCAAATTGAATGCCTCGTTAAACAAGTCGAATGCCTTGTTGACAAATTCGAATTCCTTGCTGACCAATCAATGCTTTGTTGAACAAATTGAATGCGGTGTTCAACAAGTTAAATGCCTTAATGACCAAGAAATGCCTCTTTGAACAAGTCGAATGCATTGTTGACAAGTTCGAATGCCTTGTTGACCAAGTAATGCCTTATTGAACAAGTCGAATTCGTTGTTAGTAATGGCTTGTTGACCAAGTCGAGTGTCTTATTGAACAAGTCGAATGCCTTGTTGACCAAGTAATACCTTGTTTGACAAGTTGGGTGCCGTGTTGCCCAAGTCGAATGCCTTGTTGAACAAGTCAAATTAGTTGTTAGTAATGCCTTGTTACCAAGTCAAATGCCTTCTTGAACAACTCGAATGTCTTCTTGAACAAGTCGAATGCTTTGTTGACCAAGTAATGCCTTGTTGACCAAGTCGAATGTCTAGTTGAAAAAGTCCAATGCCTTGTTCAACAAGTCAAATGCATTATTGACCAAGTAATTTGTTGTTAAAGAAGTCGAATGCCTTGTTGACCAAATTGAATGCCTTAATGACCAAGTAATGCCATTTTCAACAAGTCGAATGCATTGTTGACAAATTCGAATGCCTTGTCGACCAACATGCCTTATTGATTTAGTCGAATTCGTTATTAGTAATGCCTTGTTAACCAAGTCGAATGCCTTCTCGAACAAGTTGAATGCCTTTTTGACCAAGTAATACCTTGTTGGACAAGTCTAATGTCTTGTTGACCAAGTCGAATGCCTTGTAGAACAAGTCGAATGTCTTTTTGAACAAGTCGATTGCCTTGTTGACCTAGTCGAATGCCTAGTTGAAAAAGTCAAATGCCTTGTTCAACAAGTCCAATGCATTGTTGACCAAGTTATTGTTGTTGAACAAGTTCAATACCTTGTTGACCAAGTCGAATGCCGTATTGAACAAGTCAAATGCTTTGTTGACCAAGTAAGGCTTTGTTAAACAAGTCGTATGCATTGGTGACCAAGTCAAATGCCTTATTGAACAAGTCGAATGCCTTATTGAACATATCGAAAGCCTTGTTGAACAAGTCGAATGCATTGCTCAAGAAGTCCAATGTGTAATTGACTAAGTCGAATGCCTTGTTGAATAAATAAGTCAAATACCTGTTAACCAAGTAATGCCTTGTTGAACAAGTCTAATACGTTGTTGATCAAGTCAAATGCCTCTTTCAACAAGTCCAATTCCTTGTTTAACAAGTCAAATGCATTGTTGACCAAGTAATGCATTGTATAACAAGTCGAATGCCTTGTTGACCAAGTAATGCGTTGTAGAACAAGTCGAATGCCTTGTTGAAAAATTTGAATGTCTTGTTAAAGAAGTCGAATGCCTTGTTGACCAAGTAATAACTATTTGAACAAGTCGAGTGCCTTAATGACCGAGTAACGATGTAGAACAAGTCGAATGTCTTGTTGAACAATTTGAATGCCCTGTTAAAGAAGTCGAATGCCTTGTTGACCAAGGAATAACTATTTGATCAAGTTGAATGCCTTGGTGGCCAAGTAGAATGCCCCTTGGAACAAGTTGAATGCCTTATTGACTAAATCAAATGCCTTGTTGACAATGTCCAATGTCTTTTTCGACAAGTTCAATACCTTGTCAACTAAGTAATTCCTTGTTGACCAAGTTGAATGCCCCTTGGAACAAGTTAAATGTCTTGTTCAACAAATCGAATGCCTTGTTCAACAAGTCGAATGCCTTAATGACCAAGTAATGTGTTTTTGAACAAGTCGAATGCATTGTTGACAAATTCGAATGTCTGGTTGACCAAGCAATGCCTTATTAAACTAGTCGAATGTCTTATTGAACAAGTTGAATGACATGTTGACCAAGTAATACCATGTTGGACAAGTCTTATGCCTTGGTGACCAAGTTAAAGGCCTTGTTGAACAAGTAGAAAGCCTTGTGACCAAGTAATGCCTATTAGAACCTGTCAAATGCTTTTTTGACAAAATATTGCGTTATTGAACAAGTCGAATGCCTTGTTGAACAAATAAGTCGAATGCGTTGTTGACCAAGTCAAATCCCCTTTGAACAAGTCGAATGCATTGTTGACCAAGTAATGCCTTCTTTAACAAGTCAAGTGTCTTGTTTAACAAGTCGAATGCCTTGTTGATCAAGTTGAGTGCCTTATTAAACAAGTTGAATGTCTTATTAGCAAATTTGAATTCCTTGTTGACCAACTAATGCGTCGTTGAACAAGTCAAATTAGTTGTTAGATATGCCTGGTTGACCAAGTCGAATGCCTTGCTGAACAAGTTGAAGGCCTTGTTGACCAAGTAATATGTTGTTAAACAAGTCGAATTCCTTATTACTATGCCTTGTTGAACAAATTGAATGTATTGTTCAACAATTTGATTGCCTTAATTACCAGGAAATACCTTTTTGAACAAGTCGAATGCATTATTGACATATTCGAATGCCTTATTGACCAAGTAATGTCTTATTGAACTAGTCAAATTCGTTGTTAGTAATGCCTTGTTGACCAAGTAATGCCTTGTTGAACAAGTCGAATGCTTTGCTAAACAAGTCGAATGCCTTGTTGACAAATTTGAATTTCTTGTTGACAACTAATGCCTTGTTGAACAAGTCAAATTAGTTGTTAGAAATGCCTTGTTGACCAAGTCGAGTGCTTTGTTCAACAAGTATAATGCATTGTTGAACAAGTCGAATGCATTGTTGAAAAATTCGAATGTCTTGTTGACAAAGTAATTCCTTGTTGAAGGTGCCTCTTTTGTTACGCTACTTTTTTCATCGAGAGCTAGATACAAATAAAAAATGGCGTTCAGTGGCGAAGTTCTTTGCTTTTCTTTTTCAGTAATTGAGATTTTGGCCGTTTTTTGCAGTTTTTGGCATTTTGATGCGTTGAGTAATTTTATTTTCTTGGAAGTCTGCTACACTTCTGTAGGTTTTTAGACCTGAACCTATCATAAGCTTGGGGCTGGAGACGTTTACTGAAGCTGCGTGAGACCTTACGTTACGATATTAATTTTTTTTTCAATGTAGAAATAATTATATTTTAATATTAATTTTAATGAATATTTTCTTTGAAAATTCATTGAACAAGAAGAATATCATCAAAAAAAGAAAATTGAAAAGAGAGAAAGCGATAAGCGGGCGATTTTTTCGGAGAGTTCAAATTTGAATTCTCAGCTTTCACGGCCTTCTACCGCCTTGTCCGGTGGGGCGTCAGTTAGCCGGCTTGTCCGGTGCGTGATGGGATTGTCTCGCGAATATGGCTTCTACGGCATCGTGTGGATATTCGATCGACGATGACGAGCATAGATCATCCGCCGGATCTTGAGGAGCTGCGCCGTTCTGTGCCGGATTTTGGGAAAGTTGTTCGATGTTTCCGAGTTTAATCTTGGTGGATAGGGTTCAGGACGAACCAGGTGTGGTGAACGGTGTTCAGAGCGGGACTCCGATAAGTGATGGGTCTAATTCTTTGGTGGATAGCGTTCGGGACGGACCAAGTGCGGTGCAAGATGGCGGGGATCAGGTGTGTCTTTCCGATTTGAGAATTTTCTTATGCAGGACCCATCTTTTCAGACGATGGTGGCGGCTGCATGGGGTCTTTGCGTCTCGGGATTCCTGATGTTTGTTGTTTGTGAGCGGCTGAGGTTACTTAAATCGGTGTTTAAGTGTATGCGTCAACAGCGGGGGGATTTGGCACATAATATTGTTGAGGCAAAGCACTTTCTCGAGTTCTCTCAACACTTTATAATGCGCTATTCGGAGGATGTACGGTTTTTCCATCTCGAGCATTTTTGTTGTGCCATATATGCTATGGCGGTAGTGTTGAGCATCGGGCGTTGGGTCAGCGGGCTAAGCTACGATGGTTGAAGGATGGGGATCACTGTTCTTGGTTTTTCTTCAAGAAGGTGGCGACGCGGCGGGTAGGGATCGCATATCGTATCTGGAAACGGAGACTGGGGAGAGTGTGCAAGGGGAGGAGCAGGTTACGGCGGAGCTTCTTACGTTCTATTCGACACTTTTGGGGACGTCCACAAGGACGACGATCCTTACGGTGGAGGATGTGCGACCATTCATTAGGACAACGGTGTGCCCTGATGCCGCGCGGATGATTTGCTTATGTGGAGGATGGGGAGGTTAAGACGGTTCTACTTTCTATGCATGATGATATGGCGCCAGGGCCGGATCGGTATACAACAGCCTTTTGTAAGGCGCCCTAGCCGATTGTGGGAGCGGATATCACGACGTCGGTGAGGGAATTTTTTCTTACGGGGCATCTTCATAAGGGGTTGAATGCTACTTTTATCACGCTGATTCCGAAGACTACCTCACCACGGCGGGCGTCGGATTTCCGACATATTTCTTGTTTCAATGTGTTGCACAAGGTCATCTCCAAAGTGCTCGCAAATAGATTGAAAGAGGTGTTACCGCAGCTGATACATCCCACTCAGACGACTTTTGTTCCTGGCCGGCGGATTTCTGACAATATTCTACTGAAGCGGGAGGGTGCGGTGGATATCGTCGGGCGAAATTGCCAGGTAGGGTGGCGATTAAGGTTGATCTGGCTAAAGCGTATGATAAAGTGGAGTGGGATTTTGTTCTTGTTACGTTGGAAGCGATGGGGTTTGACCAACAATTTATTTGGTGGATTCGTTGTTGTATGACCATGCCACAGTATTCGCTGAATATCAATGGACGGTCGGAAGGTTTTTTCGAGGGTCGCCGGGGACTTCGGCAAGGGGATCCCGTATCCCCGTACATTTTTACTCTCGTCATGCAAGTCCTGCATGGTATTGTGGAGGTGGCGATTGAGGTAGCACCAATGTTTCATTACCACTGGCGGTGCGCGCCTACCCGCTTAGTTATGTTGACGTTTACGGACGATCTTCTCTTATTCTGTAATGCAGATGTTGGGTCAGTTACGGTGCTTCAGTCTGCTTTGGCCCGCACTTTTATCGGGTCTTCATGCTAATCCATCGAAGAGTTAGTTTTTCTTGTTTGCACGCGTTAACGATATGGCGGTGACTTTTCAGGATTTGTTGGGATTTGGTATTGGGACGTTTCTTGTACGCTATTTAGGAGCTCCACTTATCACGTTGAAGTTGAAGATTAGCGATTGTGCGCCTCTTCAGCAAAGAGTAGAAGCTCGTTTGGGGTCCTGGTTGCACCTTACTCTTTCTTATGCAGGGCCGCTCCAACTTATCAAGTCGGTGCTTAGCTCACTTCATATCTATTGGTCGGGCGTTTTCTTACTACCTAAAGGCGTTATTCATGACATTGAGAAGTTGATGCGCCGATTCCTCTGGGCCATGTCTAATGATGTTTGTCTACCTGTTTCGAAAGAAGGAATTGGTATTCGTTCGATGGTGACGGTTAATCAGACGGTTATGCTCCACTTACTATGGAAGTCAACAGGGATGAGTCCTCGGTTTGGGTAGCTTGGCTATATTCGACGCGGCTGAGGCGCCAGTTGATATGGACGGTGGGGATGGGGTCGGTTACATCTTGGAGCTGGAAGCAAATTTTGAAGTTACGATCTCGGTTGCGCTCGCTTATACGGTTTCGAATAGGGAATGGTAATTCTCTATCTCTTTGGCGGGATCCGTGGCTGCTCCACTCGGCCATAGAAGAGTGGCTTCCACGAGGGCCACTTGTTATGGGGCTGCCCCGGGATACTCGCTTATCCCGGGTCATTATGGCTGAGGGGTGGGATTGGCCTGCGACTACGACGGGTGAGTACTTGCAGATTTTCCCTCTATTACCATCGGTTTATCCACATGAGCAAGAATCCATATATTGGGTGGGTTCACCGAATGAGCGGTTTTCTACTCAGGTGGCTTGAGAGGCTATTCATCCATGAAAGTCGCGGGTTGCCTGGGCGAATCTTTTGGGGGTGCTTTGTGAATTCTCAAGTTGAGTTTATTCTTTGGCTAGCGATTCTTGAGCGCTTGCTACTCGAGATAAGCCGTGAATTGCATTGGTGGCGGGGTCGGCTTCTTGTCTCCTTTGCGGCGATGGTGTACTTGAGACGGTATCCCATCTGTTTTTTGTATGTCCTTTATCGTCTGAGTGCCTGCGGATTCTACACTCCGCTACGCATCTTGGATGGCCTTATACGGAATGACGGTGAGGCATTGTGTGGGCTTCAATAAAATGGCGGCAACAACATCTTCTTCATTTTGCGTATCGTCAGCTTCTTGCCTCGATCGTATACCATATCTGGAAGGAAAGGAGTAAACGGTGGCATGCTAGTGTGAGTCGATCACCCGAGATGGTGGCGCGGGATGCCTTATACATGGTGATCGATAGGCTACGAACATTGGATGACCGATGGCGCCTTCAGCTTAGCGGGATTCGAAGACTTTGGCGCATTGCTTGAATCTCAGAGGACTGATTGGTTTTTGACTAGTTTCTGATTGGCTGGATGTCTTTGTGGACGTTTTGTTAATGTTTAAGCTTTGCTAAAGGGCTTTTTGTTTTATGGACACTATTTTTGGGGGGGCATTTGTTGTATCTCTCTTTATTATATATATATAAGAGTGATTTTCCCCAAAAAAAAACTAATGGCTTGTTGAATAAATCGAATTCCTTGTTAGTAATGTCTTACTAACCAAGTCGAATGCCCCTTGGAACAAGTCAAATGCCTAGTTGAACAAATCAAATGTCTTGCTCAACAAGTCGAATGCCTTAATGACCAAGTAATTCATTTTTGAACAAGTCGAATGCATTGTTGACATATTCGAATGCCTTGTTGACCAAGTATTGCCTTATTGAACAAGTTGAATGTCTTATTGACCAAGTCGAATGTCTTATTGAACAATCGAATGCCTTTTTGACCAAGTAATGCCTTGTTGAACAAGTCGTATGTGGTGACAAAGTCAAATGCCTTGTTGAACAAGCCTTGTGACCAAGTAATGCCTATTAGAACCTGTGAAATGCCTTTTTGACCAAATATTGCCTTGTTGAACAAGTCCAATGCCTTGCTCACCAAATCAAATGCCTTGCTCAACAAGTCGAATGCGTTATTGACCAAGTCGAATTCCTTGTCAAACAAATAAGACAAATGCCTTGTTGACCAAGTAATACTTTGTTGAACAAGTCGAATGCATTGTTGACCAAATCAAATGCCCCTTTGAACAAGTCGAATGCCTTTTTGATAATGTCGAATGCATTGTTGACCACGTAATGCCTTGTTTTATCAAGTCAAATGCCTTGTTGAACAAGTCGAGTGCCTTGTTGATCAAGGTAAATGCCTCGTTAAACAAGTAGGATGCCTTTTTGACAAATTCGAATTCCTTGTTGACCAATTATTGCCTAGTTGAATAAGTAGAATTAGTTGTTAGTAATACATTGTTGTCCAAGTCAAATGTCTCGTTAAACAAGTCGAATGCCTCGTTGAACAAGTCGAATGCCTTGTTGACCGAGTCGAATGCTTTGTTCAACAAGTCTTATGCCCTGTTGAACGTCGAATGCATTGTTGACGAATTCGAATGCCTTGTTGACCAAGTAATGCCTTGTTGAACAAGTCGAATTCCTTGTTACAAATGCCTTGTTGAACAAATTGAATGCAATGTTCAACAAGTTGAATGCCTTAATGACCAAGAAATAACTTTTTGAACAAGCTGAATGCATTGTTGACAAATTTGAATGCCTTGTTTACCAAGTAATGCCTTGTTGAACAAGTCAAATTCCTTGTTACAAATGCCTTGTTGAACAAGCCGAATGTCTTATTGAACAAGTCGAATGCCTTGTTGACCAAGAAATACCTTGTTGGACAAGTCGACTGCCTAGTTGACCAAGTCGAATGCCTTATTGAACAAGTCGAATACCTTGTTGACCAAATCATACCTTGTTGACCAAGTACAATGCCTTGTTAAAAAAGTCCAATGCCTTGTTCAACAAGTCCAATGCATTGTTGTACAAGTATGCCTTTTTGACCAAGTCGAATGCCGGTTTGAACAAGTCGAATGCCTTGTTGAACAAGTCGAATGTATTGTTGACAAATTCGAATGCCTTGTTGACCAAGTAATGCCTTGTTGAACAAATCGAATTCCTTCTTAGTAATACATTGTTGACCAAGTCGAATGCCCCTTGGAACAAGTCAAAGGCCTTGTTGAACAAATCGAATGCCTTGTTCAACAAGTCGAATGACTTAATGACCAAGTAATGCCTTTTTGAACAAGTCGAATGCATTGTTGACAAATTTGAATGGCTTGTTCACCAATTAATGCCTTATTGAACAAGTCGAATTCATTGTTAATAATGCCTTGTTGACCAAGTCAAATGTCTTATTGAACAAGTCCAATGCCTTTTTGACAAAGTAATGCCTTGTTGAACGAGTCATATGCTTAGTGACCAAGTTAAATAAATGCCTTGTTGAACAAGTAGAAAGCCTTGTGACCAAGTAATGCCTATTAGAACCTGTCAAATGCCTTTTAAACCAAATATTACCTTATTGAACAAGTCGAATGCCTTGCTCAACAAATCAAATGCCTTGCTCACCAAGTCCAATGCGTTAGTGACGAAGTCGAATTCCTTGTTCAACAAATAAGTCAAATACCTTGTTGACCAAGTAAAGCCTTGTTGATCAAGTCGAATGCGTTGTTGACCAAGTCAAATGTCCCTTTGAACAAGTCAATGCCTTTTTGATAATGTCGAATGCATTGTTGACCAAGTAATACATTGTTTAACAAGTTAAATGCATTGTTCAACAAATTGAATGCCTTGTTAAACAAGTCAAATGCCTTGTTGATCAAGTTAAAGGCCTTGTTAAACAAGTCGAATGCCTTGTTGACAAATTCAAATTCCTCGTTGACCAACTAATGCCTTGTTGAACAAGTCAAATTAGTTATTAGTAATGCCTTGTTGACCAAGTTGAATGCATTATTAAACAAGTCAAATGCCTCGTTAAACAAGTCGAAGGCCTTCTTGAAAGAGTCGAATGCCTTGTTAACCATGTCGAATTCTTTGTTCAACAAGTTTAATGCCTTCTTGGCCAAGTCGAATGCTTTGTTAAACAAGTCTAATGCCTTGTTGAACAAATCGGATGCTTTGTTGACAAATTCAAATGCCTTGTTGACCAACTAATGCCTTGGTGAACAAGTCGAATTCCTTGTTAGACAAATTGAATGCTTTGTTCATCAAGTTGAATGCCTTGTTGACCAAGAAATGCCTTTTTGAACAAGTCGAATGCATTGTTGACAAATCCGAATGCCTTGTTGACAAAGTAATGCCTTATTGAACAAGTCGAATTCGCTGTTAGTAATGCCTTGTTGACCAAGTCGAATGTCTTATTGAACAAGTCGAATGCCTTGTTGACCAAGAAATACCTTGTTGGACAAGTCGAATGTTTTGTTGACCAAGTCGAATGCCTTGTTGACCAAGTCGAATGCCTTGTTAAAAAAGTCCAATGCCTTGTTCACCAAGTCCAATGCATTATTGACCAAGTAATTCGTTGTTGTACGAGTCGAATGTCTTGTTGACCGAACCAAATGCCTTCTTGAACAGGTCGAATGCCTTATTGAACAAGTCGAAAGCCTTGTTCAACAAGTCGAAAGCCTTATTGACAGAGTAATGCACATTAGAACCAGTCAAATGCCTGAAAAAGTATTGCCTTGTTGAAAAAGTTAATACCTTGCTCAACAAGTCACATGTGTTATTGACCAAGTCGAATGCCTTGTTGAATAAATAAGTCAAATGCCTTGTTGACTAAGTAATGCGTTGTTGAAGAAGTCCAATGCCTTGTTAACCAAGTCGAATGCCCCTTTGAACAAGTCGACGCCTTGTTAAATAAGTCGAATACCTTGTTGACCAAGTCGAATGTCTTATTTACCAAGTCGAATGCCTTGTTGACTAATTCGAATGCTTTGTTGACCAATTCCAATGCCTTTTTAAACAGGTCCAATGCCTTATTGACCAAGTAATTCCTTGTTGAACAAGTCGAATACCTTCTTGACCAAGTCAAATGCCCTTTTGAAGAAGTCGAATGCCTTTTATGACCAAGTAATGCCTTGTTCAACAAGTCATATGCCTTGGTGACCAAGTCAAATGTCTTGTTGACCAAGTCAACTGCGTTGTTGAACAAGTAGAAAGCCTTGACCAAGTAATGCCTATTAGAACCTGTAAAATGCCTTTTGACTAAATATTGCCTTGTTAAACAAGTTGAATGCCTTGCTTAACAAATCGAATACCTTGCTCAACAAGTCAAATGCGTTATTGACCCAGTCGAATGCCTTGTTGACCAAGTAATGCCTTTCTGAACAAGTCGAATGCGTTGTTGACCAGTCAAATGCCCCTTTGAACAAGTCGAATGCCTTTTTGATAGAGTCGAATGCATTGTTCAACAAGTCCAATGCCTTGTTGAACAAGTCAGATGCCTTGTTGAAGAAGTCGAATGCCATATTGAACAAGTTGATTGCCTTGTTGAACAAGTCGAATGCCTTGTTGATCAAGTTGAATGCCTCGTTCAACAAGTCGAATGCCTTGCTGACGAATTCGAATTCCTTGTTTACCAACTAATGCCTTGTTGAACAAGCCAAATTAGTTGTTAGTAATGCCTTGTTGACCAAGTCGAATGCCTTATTAAACAAGTCGAGAATGCCTTGTTGAACAAGTCGAAGGCCTTGTTGAAAGAGTATAATGCCTTGTTGACCAAGTCGAATGACTTGTTAAACAAGTCGAATGCCTTATTGAACATGTCGAAGGCCATGCTTAAAGTGTCGAATGCATTGTTGACAAATTTTAATACCTTGTTGACCAAGTCGAATGCCCGTTGGAACAAGTCAAATGCTTTGTTGAAAAATCAAATGCGTTGGTCAACAAATCAAATTCCTTAACGACCAAGTAATGGCCTTTTAAATAGTTCGAATGTAGTGTTGACAAATCCGAATACTTTGATAACCAAGTAATGCTCTATTAAACAAGTCGAATTTGTTGTTCGTAATGCCTTGTTGACCAAGTAATACATTGTTGGACAAGTCAAATGCCTTGTTCAACAAGTCGAATGCCTTGTTGACCAATTCGAATGTCTTGATTATCAAGTCGAATGTCTTGTTTAGCAAGTCGAATCCTTGTTGACTAATTTGAATGCTTTGTTGACCAAGTCCAATGCCTTTTTAAACAGGTCTACTACCTTATTGACCAAATAATTCCTTGTTGAACAAATCGAATGCCTTGTTGACCAAGTCGAATGCCCTTTTGAAGAAGTCGAATGCCTTTTATGACCAAGTAATACCTTGTAGAACAAGTCGTATGCCTTGGTGACCAAGTTAAATGTCTCATTGACCAAGTCAAATGCTTTATTTAACAAGTAGAAAGCCTTGTAACCAAGTAATGCCTATTAGAACATGTCAAATGTCTTTTGACAAAATATTGTCTTGTTAAACAAGTCGAATGCCTTACTTAACAAATCGAATGACTTGCTCAACAAGTTGAATGCGTTATTGACCAGTCGAATGCCTTTTTTTTTGGTGTAAAGTCCCATGTATAAAGATCGTAAAAAAAAATGTACAAATGAACAGGAGAAAAACTCCTCTACCAACCAGTAACAGACTACTGGTAACAAACAATGAATGAATAACCAATCAACCAATCAATCAATGACCCTATCAACAATCAACAACAAAAACAACCAATCAAACAATCAAAAACCAATCCTACCAAGCCACACGCCATAATCGGCGTATAGCCGCCCGATGAAGTTCATACTTCATGGATGTACCACTAATACGCATGATAGCCAAGGCAAGAACACACCCCACAAGCCGTTGTGGAGTCGTGATGGATCCCTCCTTCCATCGCCTGTTCCTTGCCTGCCAAATATGGTAGACAAGGGATGCTAGAATATGACGAGATGCTGCATGGAGAAGATGCTTCCTTCGCCAGCGGACAGCCGCCCACCGAATGCCCGTAGTCCAAACCCGATAAGGCCAGATCCAGCGAATCTGATGGCGCAAGAGACGAAGACATTGTCGTGAAAAAGGACAATCAAAGAATAGATATTGGACAGTCTCGTAATGCAACTCCTCACAGAGGACACAAGCTTGCGTTCCCGCCCTCTGAGCAATCCACGGTTTGTCCCTAGTCGAGAGCCGATCCTGTAATCCCAGATATAAAATAAATTCATGTCGTGGAATCTTCAACGGTCCTCCAAATAATACCGCCCAACCCACAGGGGGCCTCCTGTAGCGCATCGCATTGTGAGCCAAAGAAGCAGTCATAGATCCATTCGGCGAACCCGTCCACCACACACCATCCCGATCCCCACAGTCGAATGCCTTGTTGAACAAATAAGTCAAATGTCTTGTTGACCAAGTAAGGCCTTCTTGAACAAGTCAAATGCGTTGTTGACCAACTCAAATGCCCCTTTGAAAAAGTCGAATGCCTTTTTGATAAAGTCGAATGCATTGTTCAACATGTCTTCCTTGTTGAACAAGTCGAATGCATTGTTGAACAAGTCGAATGCCTTATTGATCAAGTTGAATGCCTCTTAAGGAAGTCGAATGCCTTGTTGACGAATTTGATTTCTTTGTTTACCAGCTAATGCCTTGTTGAACAAGCCAAATTAGTTGTTAGTAATGCCTTGTTGACATAGTCGAATGCCATGTTAAACAAGTCGAATGTCTTATTGAACAAGTCGAAGGCCTTGTTGAAAGAGTCGAATGCCTTGTTGACATTGTCGATTGTTGACCAAGTCGAATGCCCAGTGGAACAAGTCAAATGCCTTGTTGAAAAATCAAATGCGTTGGTCAAAAAATCAAATTCCTTAACGACCAAGTAATGCCCTTTTGAACAGGTCGAATGCAGTGTTGACAAATTCAAATGCTTTGATAACCAACTAATGCCTTACTAAACAAGTCGAATTTCTTGTTAGTAATGCCTTGTTAACCAAGTAATACGTTGTTGGACAAGTCGAATGCCTTGTTCAAGAAGTCGAATGCCTTGTTGACCAATTCGAATGTCTTGATTATCAAGTCGAATGTCTTGTTTACCAAGTCAAATACCTTGTTGACTAATTCGAATGCTTTGTTGACCAAGTCCAATGCCTTTTTAAACAGGTCCAATGCCTTATTGACCAAGTAATTCCTTGTTGAACAAGCCGAATGCCTTGTTGACCAAGTCGAATGCCCTTTTGAAGAAGTCGAATGCCTTTTATGACCAAGTGATGCCTTGTAGAACAAGTCGTATGCCTTGGTGACCAAGTTAAATGTCTCGTTGACCAAGTCAAATGCGTTGTTTAACAAGTAGAAAGCCTTGTAACCAAGTAATGCCTATTAGAACCTGTCAAATGTCTATTGACAAAATATTGTCTTGTTAAACAAGTCGAATGCCTTACTTAACAAATCGAATAACTAGCTCAACAAGTTGAATGCGTTATTGACCAGTCGAATGCCTTGTTGAACAAATAAGTCAAATGTCTTGTTGAGCAAGTAATGCCTTCTTGAACAAATCGAATGCGTTGTTGACCAACTGAAATACCCCTTTAAACAAGTCGAATTCCTTTTTGATAAAGTCGAATGCATTGTTCAACAAGTCCACTGCCTTGTTGATTAAGTCGAATGCCTTGTTGATCAAGTTGAATGCCTCGTTAAAGAAGTCGAATGCCTTGTTGACGAATTAGAATTCTTTGTTTACAAACTAATGCCTTGTTGAACAAGCCAAATTAGTTGTTAGTAATGCCTTGTTGACTAAGTCAAATGCCATGTTAAACAAGTCAAATGCCTTATTGAAAAAGTCGAAGGCCTTGTTGAACAAGTCGTATGTCATATTGACCAAGTAATGCCTTGTTCGACACGTCGTATGCAATTGTGGCCAAGTCAAATGCTTTGTTGAACAAGTAGAAAGTCTTGTGACCAAGTAATGCAATCAGAACCTACCAAATGCCTTTTTTTACAGAATAATTCCATGTTAAACAAGTCGAATGCCTTGCTCAACAAATTGCATGCTTTTTTTTTGGATTAATGTCCCTTTATATATATATATATATATATATATATATATATATATGAAAAGAAGAATATAAAAGAGCACATGAGAAAAACTGATGCCGCATCAACCGATAACATGTTATCGGGTACAACTATGATATCAACAACGACATCGAATGCTTTGCTCAACTAGTCGAATGCGTTATTGACCAAGTCGAATGCCTTGTTGAACAAATAAGTCAAATGCCTTGTTGACCAAGTAATGCCTTGTTGAACAAGTCAAATACGTTGTTGACTAAGAAAAATGTCCCTTTCAACAAGTCAAATGCCTTTTGGATAAATTCGAAGGCATTGTTGACAAAGTAGTGCCTTTTTTAACAATTCGAATGCCTTGTTGAACAAGTCGAATGCCTTGTTGAAAAAGTCGAATTCGTTTTTGATCAAGTTGAATGACTCGTTAAATAAGTCGATTACCTTGTTGACAAATATGAATTCCTTACCAACTAATGCCATGTTGAACAAGTCAATTTAGTTGTTAGTAATACCTTGTTGACCAAGTCGAATGCTTTGTTAAACAAGTCGAATGCCTTGTTGAACAAGTCAAAGGCCTTGTTAAAAGAGTCGAATGCGTTGTTGATCAAGTCGAATGCTTTGTTCAACTAGTATAAAGCCTTGTTGACCAAGTCGATTGCCCCTTGACACAAGTCAAATACCTTGTTCAACAAGTCGAATGCCTTAATTACCATGTAATGCCTTTTTGAACAAGTCGAATGCCTTGTTGACCAAGTAATGCCTTATTAAACAATTCAAACTCGTTGTTAGAAATGCCTTGTAGACCAAGTCAAATGCCTTATTGAACAAGTCAAATGCCTAGTTGACCAAGTAATACCTTGTTGGAGAAGTCAAATGCCTTGTTGACCAATTCGAATGCCTTGTTGACCAAGTCGAATGTCCTTTTTAACAAGTCGAATGCCTTGTTGAACAAAACTTATGCCTTGTTGACCAATTAAGGCCTTGTTGAACAAGTCGTATGCCTTGGTGAGAATTTGATATAAAACAGCGAAAATCAATCGAAAACAGTCACGGTTCGCTCTGATACCAATTATGTCCTAGATTATCAACTACCGAGAATCCTAGGCATGAATTCTAGATATTCGAGTGTAGATCTATGATTTGTTACCTTCGATCGAATATCTCGATGAAGAACACGGGAGAGAGAATTTTCTAGTGTGAGAAAGTGTTTTTAGTGTTTCTCTCTCTAGTATGTGAATTGCAAGCCCTTGGAATTTTTCTCAATTACTTTCTCTCTTTTCATTTCAATAGTGTACATGGTATTTATACCTATATACATGGTATAATTACAAGTAAGTCCTACACTATCAAAAATACAAGTTGCGCCCCTAATTACAAGGATAACTAATAAATGAGCACAATCTGTAAGTCTTCTTCAAGATACATATTTTCAAATGTACCATTTTGAAAATTAGGTATTTGTCAATTCATCTCGTCTGCGTACGCAAGTTAAAATATTGAAAAAATCTTTTAACATACGCATAGTTAGAATGTACCGCTTTGAAGTGTAGGTTGTAGTAGCTCACGGCTCTTCCCCTTATTATGTATGTAGAGCCACTTTGTCGATGTGCCATTCACGAGGGAGGGGTGTAGTTGCACGCAACGCTTACCAGTCATGTATGTGGAGCAACTCGAGATACACATGCATGCTGGGATGTTGTTCATGGTGCATACTAGCCATGGGTGTGCAACAAGAAAATACCACCCATGCTGGAATCTGCAAAGGAAAATATCGTGACTTTGGTACCCATGTGTAAGGGGTCCTCCCTTAATAACAGGGGACTATTTAAGCATAGAAGGTGTCAAATTTGTTTTTGGTCCTAAATCATCCGTTAAAGGCTCTTTAGGTACCCAACTTTGTTTGAGATTACCTAATTTAATTGTTGTGTTAGGAACCCATGTAGAGGATTGACATGGATAAGACATTTCAGCTCGGGTGAATTTGTGTTTCAGAAAAGGATTTAAAAATTTCTCCGTAGCCAATCCAATAAGATGTTTCTCGAAATTAACTTTCACCGGATATTTGAAGTAGGAATAAGAACATATAGAATTATAAGCATTGTTAGTAGATGATTTGTTCTTCCTACAAGGAGTCACACGATTAACATCATAATGATGGATATTGGAAGCTTGAGAAGTTCGCTTGCTCGAGCTTGGAACTTCTTCTTTACCAGCTTCCTTTTTAATAGGAGTAGGAGGAGGAAAATCATTTACAATTTCGCCCTCCACTTTTGAAATAATGTAGAATTTCCTTTCGGCTTCCTCTGTTTCTTTTGATTTAACACCTTTAAAGTGCTTTTTTACTTTACACCTTTTGAAATAATGTAGAATTTCCTTTTTAGAATTTTTAGTGAAAGGCTGTTCAGTTCTAGGAACAAAAACGTCCTTTTGAGTTGTCTTATCCAGTTTAAAAGAAGATATTTCTAAGAAAAGATTATTTAAGACAGGTGAGAATGATAATTTTTTAGATTAGAAATCTCCACTAAACGTTTTTCCTCTGCTTGAAAACCTAATCTTTCTGATTTCAGAGATGCATTTTATTCTATTATTTTACTTATGAAATTTCCCAACAAGAAGTAGGTTTTTCATAATGTAGATTATTTTCCCCGTTGAACGCTAAGGGTGTGTTTGGTTTGTGGATTTTCATGGGGAAAAGAAAAGAAAATGGTGAGAAAATTACATTTGTTTGGTTAGAAAGGAAAATGCGATGGAAAAGAAAAGGAAAGAAAAGAAACGAAAATAATTTAAAATTACAACTAAAACTCCTTTCCCTACCAAACAGTGAGGAAAACCACGGAAAACGTCATATCTCTCAACTTTCCCACGCATGATCGATGTGGTCTTCAACATTGGTTTCTAAACAAAGATGAAAGCTAAGCTCGAATCGAAAAAAGTACTCTTCAAAATCCGATATGCTAATACCTCATATTTAACAAGACATTTATTGTGTTCTACGTTTGAAATAGTTCGATGAATTGCCTCAATAAAATATTTTGTAAATAGTCATGTTCTTATGATAGTACCAACTAATTTCCAAGAAAATAAATTTTCTTTCCTAAACCAAACACCAACAAGGAATTAATCTTTCTCGGATTTTAGTTTTCTTTTCGTATATTTTCTTTTCCCCATCAAAACCCACAAACTAAACACACCTTAAGTCTTTAGAGGAATTTTCCGTTTGTCCTTGCTTTGCAAGAATATCCTCTAAGTTTTTAATTTTAAAGTACAATTTACTGGGTTCCTCAAATGGAAGTTTATAACTACTCCGCGAATTGCTCAAATCAGTAAAATGATTCTTGCGTTCAAGTTCGCAATTTTTTAAACTGTTTGTTAGCTCACTAATTTGAGCTTTTAATATTTCTATATGAGAGTCAAGATTAGTGATTTTTGCACGTGCGTTTTCTAATTGGCAGGTAAGACTACCTCGTTCTCCTAAATTCCTAACTAAGCAGTTGTAATTACTAGTTAATTTGCTCTCTAACTCATGTATAGTCTAATCTCCACTAATAAGTTGAGTTTGCTCCAGCTTAGGGGAATTTAGATTCTTAGTAAGTTCGCCAACGTTAGTTTCTGAACTAGCTTGTTTGGATTTGAGACAAATAGTTTCAAGTGCACTAGCTAATCTTACTACTAACGTTTGGTTAGTCTTATGCTCATGTCTACTTTCGCGATGGACGGGTTTGAGTTCCTTTTCTAAAAGGATAAATTGCTAAATTAGCTTTTGAAAATCACTTTTAGTAACTCCATCTCAGAGATTTCGAGAGTACAATCAAAAATAATTTTTAATTTAATTTAGATTTGATAATTTTTGGCTTGTAAAATTCAGTATCGGAAAGTTTTGGTGTGTCGAAAACCTTTTGGAATGTACCAAAAAGTTTTAATTTGAGGTCGAAAACTTCGAAAACTGACCTAAACTTTTTCTTGTAATGTGCCAACGGGGGATATCGAAAACTATTTAAATTTTAAAAATTTCGGCTTTAAAATTAATCAGTTGCAAATATTTTGGTTTATCGCGAAATATTGCGAAAATTTAGGTACCGAAAATTTTTGTTGTGTATCGAAAAAATTTTGAGGTGATGTAGAAAAGTTCGAGAATTTACCAAAATTTTCTAGAATGTGCCAAAAGTGTTTTTCGATATGCGTTGCTGTGCAAATTTGATTTCGGTATGTGGGTTGCGAAAATCAAAATTTTCGAGGTGTGCTGCGAAAATTAGATTTCTGGATCGTGCGGATGGAAAGATCCAAATTTTCGAAGTGATGTGCAAAAATTCGATTTTCAGTATGCGCAGATGCGAAAATCAAAATATTCGAAGTGAGGATGCAAAAATCGATTTCGAAGTCTAGGTGCATAAATTATAATTTTCGAAGTCTATGTGCAAAAATAATTTTCGTGTCAAGATCCGAAAATAATTTTCGAATTATGGGGTGCAAAAATAATTTTCGAATCGAGGTGCAAAAATAGTTTTCGAATCGGTAGGATGCGAAAATAATTTTTCGAACAAAGTAATGATGCGAAAATAATTTTTCGGTATATGTGAGTGCAAAAACAATTTTCGGTATTAGGACTGCGAAAATAAAGTTTTTGAAGTGAGGTGCGAAAATTAAATTTTTGAAGTGTTGGGTGCGAAAATTTTGATTTTCGGTATGTTGAGTGCGAAAAACAGGTTTTCCGAAGTCTTGAGTGCGAAAACCAAGATTTTCGGTATAAGATGCTAAAATTGATTTTCGAGCTGTGAGGGTGCAAAAATAATTTTTTGGTATCGGATGCGAAAAATTTTCGAAACAATGAATACCCAATTTCGATCTCAAAACACAAAATTGTTCAAACTAGGCTTGGTTAATGATCGAAACACTTATATCCTAAACCCTAACCACTCTCGATTAAGCATCTCAACACAAACACATGTCAAATTTTTCAAAAATTTTGATGAAAATCACAAAGAACACGCGATGGACACCGAAAAATAATCAAAAAATTTGACTCAAATCTTAACGTGCGTGGCTCCGATACCACTTGTTTGAACCAGACAATGACATCCAACCAAAATATAAACGATTTTACCACGAACGATTGGAAGAATTGAACCGCGTGAGGTGTGGCAGCTCTTCTTTTCTCTCAAATGGATTTTTCTATTACGTTTCACAGAATACACCCCTTTGTGTGTGTTAGGGTTTTAGTATTTATACCACATAATTGGTTATATAATACTTGGGCCTTAACAAGCCCAATTAAACTAAAGCCTCTTTAAATAAAACACAAAGATAATAATAATTGTTGAACATAATAAAATATATCTAACGATTTAAGAGGGAGAAACTCTTTTATTTGGAAGAGGAGCAACTCTTATATTGTTTAAGGGGAGCAGTAATTAAATTTTTTAGGGGGAGAAAACTTTAAATGCGTGAATTCAGAGAAAGAGATTTGTGAATTTTATTATCTGACTACGCATCTTTTGAGGGGAAGCAGTTTTATTTTATAAAGAATTTGGGGGGAGGAATAAATAAAACTATAGATATATTTTTCGTTTTTTTATTTATATATAAATAAAACCCCACTCGCAAACCTTTCGTTGTCGCAAACGCTCACTATCGGAAACACACTTTTCGATACCTCCTCACCCGCAAACCTCATTCCCAAACCTATCCCGTATCGAAAAACCTCTACCACCCGCAAACTCATTCACCCGCAAACCTTACAAAAGACAGATTTTTCACACGGGGTATCACGTCTACTATCACCGCTTTACTCGCAAATGGGAGATATTGAATTTATTGGTAATTAGCCCCACACTACACTTCCTTGTGCACATCGAGTCTAGTGTGTCCTCGCTTTTCATATTTTTTATTTTCTAGGACACATACACTTTAAAATACCTGGTCTTTGTGATCAAGTGATAACTTCCGTACACATGTCATTCTTTAACATGGTTCGAGGAGTCATGCCGTTGCAACATCAAAACAACGGTCTCAGACCATCTTCTATGAGCAAAGCTCCTTGATCGATGTTAACGGAATGCCTATGTGGCCTTGATTTCTTACACGACGGACCACCTTAGTGTCTCCGTCAGGTTATGACCAATTATGAGCCTATGATTTCTTGTCCCGAAAGCGCAATTATTTTGCCAACCAACGCCCCATTTTGACCCATCGCCATGACGATCTCCCTAACTCGATCTTCATGAAGGAGAATAATATTAAAAAATGGGAGCAATACCACAATGAGAGTGCACGATTGATCAGAAATGATATATCCTCTAGTATCGTCGAATCAAGCAAACATCACGTGCTTTAAAGACCGAAGTTGTCGCTCGTGTACGCCTCTCTAAATATCAAATCGAATTCCCTAATCCCAACACAAGGTTTAACAAAAGTAAGGGGAGTTTCTTCACTATCAAAGGGAGAGAACGAACACAAAGGAAGAAGATTCGGCAAGCAACTTCAAACACCTTTTGGCATTTGCAAGACGAGCTCCAAGCGAATATTAAAAATAATATTTGGTGCTGAGAAGAGAAGATCAAAACACGGTGAGCTTGAAGATCTCCAAAGAAGGAGATTACAAGACAAAAGGAAATGGAGATTATATAAATATCTCATAAATAAGAGATTGTTAGAACTCGGGGAATTTCTCAAGAACAAGACAAGATAACCAATGCTGAAGCAAAGATTGAACACAAAGGGGGGGATTGTTAGGAATATTTTAATGTGTTCAATAAAGTAATTTGGGATTAATTGTTATAAGCCTTAATTTAGGACTACTTTGTAAATATACCAAAGTATTTGGTATATAATAAGCCGTAATGTGATGTATTAGGGCTAAGAGTTCATTTGAATATAATTGGAGTTTTATTGTTAAAAAGAAACTCACGAGCCGCCGCTTTCATATCTTCATAGTGTTCTTGGATCTCACCAGCTCGTAGACGGATCTTCTGGGTCCTAGCTTGTTCTCATAAAATCGTATTCATCTACGGTATGAAAGACGTTCAGAGATGATGACAATCATCTTCTGAAACCTTTCCTGGACCTCATTCTCCTCGAACATCAGCTCCTCCAGAATTTTTCTCAGTTTGTTTCCGATAATCAGGAGAGTTTCATCGCAGAACTTACAGATCTCCAATGTCTTCATAAGCCTTTTCTCGCCCTTGTAGTTGATGTAGACCAAGGAGGGATCTTCTCAATCGAAGATATGGCCTTCACCGTTGCTTTCAGCTTCGGGGCGATTAAAAGTAGGCTTCGCGAGGGTTCACCTTCTTTAAGTTGCTCTCCAGCAGCATCTGAAGGTCGTGAGCTATGGTGTACTTGACCTGGCGCAGCATAAACCTCTTAAGGTTTGATAGCCCAACTTGATGCCAGGGTTTTGAAGAGTTCCTAGCATCTTGTAGCTTCCGAGCCATGTGGTAGATGTCTTCAGCTCTGATGTATGAGAGATCCGCTTCATTAAATTCTTCAGTAGTCCCGTCCTCCCTTGGTTCCCTTTGAACCAGGTAGATTGAGAAGAAGATTGAACAAAAGTTGGACGTCCTCACCCCTATTATAGCTGCTATCCTTGGCCTCTTCTTCTCATCTCTTCGGAGAGCCTCAATGCCACTTCCTTTTCCGTCGAACATAAGTTTTCGACGGAGGCTGAACAGATATAGACTGGCTCTATGCTCCGAGAGATGTTGCATGCCTCGCCGCTCCAATTAGTTGAGCTTCTTGAGGCGGTCCTCCTTCCTCCAGATTCTTTTGCGAATTTCTTCTTGGTACGGCACCAAGATTTTTGCATTTTTCCAAGGTAGGTTCAACTTCTCTCCGTTGTTGGACTTCAACGGCGGGTAGTCCTCGTCTGTGACTCTGTGTTGGAGGAGCTCGAGAAGTTCTGGGATGTCTGTTTCGTAGTCTTTGCCTTCCTCGAGTTCCTCCTCTTTGATCCAAATTAGGTCGATGGTTGCCTTCTTCAAGAAGAATCTTGCATTTTCCATCATCCCCTTGGCTAATTCGGGATTCACTGCTTGAGTCGTCCACTCTTCGTTTAATATGTAGCTATCCACCTTGTCGTGTGGGTTGTAGAGCTCTTCGCCGGTCACAAGTGGCTCGCCGATAGTCAGAGAGGAAACTGGTGAGGTAGATGTTGGAGGAGGTATTTGGGGGTCTTTTTGGATAACAGGTTGAGTTAAGGGGAGGCTTATATTGGCTGGCGATGAGATGATAGTGTGGGCTGCGAAGGCTGCTTCTTTTTGGGATGAAGAAGCCTCCGGTTGTGTGGTTTTGGTGGTGGTGGTTTGGGTAGTTTGGGAGGTGGTGGTTGGGGTGATCTGCTGCGTCTGGGGTTCAAAACTTGTTCTCTGTCACTTCTCCCCCTCGGGACGGCCCTCATCATCTTGGTCGCCACGTGATCGCTTCGTCGGCTCCACTTCCTCGCGGCAAGACATCAGGGTTGTAAGTTGTAGCTTGATGTCTTGCTCTCTCTCATTCAAATAGAGGGCGGACTGTACCCGGGCCAGTATGATATCATGGAATTCTTTAATGGGTACGTCCCACGGTCTTGGTTCAGAGACGTTTGTTGGTGGAGCAAGTGTAGGAGACGCAGCAGGTTCGGTTTCCGTGACAGGGGCTTTGCCTTTGTCTCGAGTTGTTTCGATGGCCGAGTAAACCTTTATCATTATGGATTCCTCGAGCTTCTAGGCGAAGTCCGCAAGGCGAGCCTCTGTCACCAAAGGGGGAAATAACGGGACAGAGCCACTAAGGTATCCGTCATCACGGTGTTAGTGGAGGGAACTGAAATGCTGCCTGTTTGCATGGGACAGACTCAGTTTGATGGCCAAATGAAATTCAACAGTTGCAGGGATATTGGCTGTTGTGGGACTTCTACTTAGTCTCCGGCTGGTTTCCAACCGGGAGACAGTGAAAAGCATTTTGTCCAGGTCACTAAGACCTGGAGGTGCGAAAATGCACGTTTGTGTCCTAGTAAATGTGAAAATATTGGATGGTGAGGACACTAGACCCGTGATCAAGGAGGGTGCAGTCTGAGGCGAAGGACTGCAGATTTCAACATTTACTGCCTCCGAACGAGACAGTGATGGCATTCGTGGCTCCTCGTGTATGTGTGAAACAACCATATGTTTGGTCCAGGCTATTGGTGGACTGAAGGGCGGAGGACTACGGTCGCTTCATTGTTTTGTGCGTCGTTCCTGTTCGCGTCTTACGGCATCCTCTTTTGATTTTTTTCTTTTGTTTGCGAGCGGGGGATGCTGCGCGTCCTAGGGCCTAAACTTGGATCGTTGGGTAGGCTTGTTCTCGGGGTAGGTCCAACTGGGATTTGTTGGACCATAGGACCCTCCTCGAGCTCGTAGTCACGGAGATAATCTTTGATGATCGGGTTGGTTGGGTCGGCAAGCCTTAAGAGATCTTCTAGTATTGACATCACCTCCCAATCGAATTTGGTCTTTGATGAGTAGAGAGAGCCGAGCTTTGGTGGTTGGTATCCTTTGGAGGGATCTCGGCTTTCGATGTACGGGACGTTGTCCATGAAATGCTTGATGAACGAGCATCCACCTTAGGTAGGGTAGGACTTTCTTTGAAGGGGAGGGGAGGTCTCGTCTTCGTAGTTGGTCGAGCAGGTCCGACCAGATGAGTTGAACGACATCGTACTTTTTGTTAAATACGACGTCGTGGAAGATGATCATGATATTTCTGTTGCATCGGTCGGGCCCGCTTGCTTTTGGGGATAGGCATTTATTAATGATCAGAAAAAGGGTCCGCGAAGGTTGAGGAATATCCTTGGCGGTGAAGTTAGGGAGGTGTATGGATTTTTGGGCGTCGGGTTTGTAGCTCATGAAGAGGAAGTCATTTTGAAGTTCCTATTTAGTGGGATGTGGGTCGTAGTTAAGGGATGATGATAGGCGAAAAAGGGAGCGTAATATGGATTGGTTGAGGACGACGGGTGTTTGGTCGATTTGGGCGGTGAGGGTGTTAGTGTTTGGCCTTGTAGTGGGATTAGTAAGAGTGACCCATAATTGTTGGACATATACTTCTGGGACGCACTCGGATATAGTGAGGGCGGTGTATAGTGGGTGGTTGCGTTTAATTTGTAGTATGATGGGATTTGGGCATAAAGCTTTCTCGAAATCGAGTTCGAGATTGTTCGGGATTCTTTGTGCTCATTTTCGTTGAGGAAAGATTTCTTCGGTCGTACGCATCATCTTTGTTCTGAAAAATAGGGATAAATAGTTAGTTTGTGTATCTAACATATAATTGTATATATTTGTCCCGATATAAATTCTAAGTCGGAAGGATTTCGGGACTTAGTAAATTTTGAACCCTTTAGAATAATTCATCCCGATATAGTTGTCGTCGCGATGTAATTGGGACTTAGAAAAAAAAATTCAAAGTGAAGACAAGTTTGAATTTTTGGGTAAGAAACTCATTCGGCGACTTTTGAAATTTTCGTGTAATTCAAGTCGAATTCGGTTGATGATTTTCGGGTAATATAAAGTCCGAATTCCATTTAAAACATGTTGAGAAAATCGAGTAACCTTAAGTGGAAATCGGATATTAGAAAGTCTTCGCCGATTTTGATGAAAATTCGGGTGAAGTTTGATTTTCGGTCAACATTTGCTATAAAAGGTCGTCGTCGATTTTGATTAAAGTGTGAAAGTCGCGTAGAGTTTTTCGGGTAAATATTAACGTTTGCTACACTCAAAATTCGTCGTTTTTGAAGAATTCAGGTAGAACAATTTCGGGTAGTAAAAATTCGGGTGGACACAAGTGTGTGTACAGTAGATTTTTGGAAAGAAATTCAAATTTCATCCAAAAATCACCCAAAAGGTAAAACCATAATTTGCATAAATTTGAAAAATCCGTGAAAACTAGTTGAAACACGCAAATTTGAAGTCGTTCTTACCGTTTTAGGTTGAGTTCGTGCTAAAGTGGGAGAAAAAGATGGATTAACGTCGGAAACTGAACAGATTTTTCGGAAAGAATGAGAGGTTTTGAGTAATGTTTCGGGTGAGCTTTGAATAGTAAAAGGTGAAATGAGGATTTTCGGGATAACTCTGATTTTTTCCGGTGAAGTGGATTTTTCGGGTAGGTCAAATTTCGCCGAGATTTAATTTTTTATTATGAAATAACGATTAAACACGCCGAAAATTGACATTTGCCCGAAATTTTGAAATTTTTTACCGAAAATTATAATTTCAATTAATTTTCGAAAGAATATTTTGGAAAGAATTTAAGAAAATTATAGAATATTTTAAACTCCCCCTCAATTTATGCATATTTTTCAAAAACTCCCCCTAGTTAGAGTAGTAAAAACTCCCCCTCGATTTGTGCACACAAAAACGACATAGAAAATAAGAAAAAAAATATGCAAGATATATATTCACAATCTAATGTTCATTGAGGTACCATTGATCATGTCTTGAGGTTCAATATGCCTAACTTAGACACGAGGAATTGGAATCGTTTTTCATCCAATGCCTTAGTGAATAGGTCAGCAAGTTGAAGCTCGATGTGGTGCCTTGTTCCACATGTTCCTTAATAAAGTGATACCTAATGTCTATGTGTTTTGTGCGTGAATGATGCATGGGATTACAAGTTATTGCTATTGCACTCTTAGAGTCGCTAAATATGGGAATATTAATGAGTTAAAGATCAAAATACCGTAGTTGGCTCCTCATCAATAATATCTCCGAACAACAACTCGCAGCGGGGACATATTCTGCCTCCGCTGTAGAGGTTGAGACACAGTTTTGTTTCCTAGAGGACCAGCTTACGAGTTTCCCCCTAGAAATTGAGCGGCTCTGGATGTGCTTTTTCTGGTCGACTTGCATCCTGCGTAGTCCGCATCCGTGTATCCAATGAGTCTGAAGTCTGAATCCATAGGGTACCATAGACCAAGATTTGGGGTGCCCTTGACGTATTTGAAGATCCTCTTTACGGTTAGTAGATGAGATTCCTTCAGATCAGCTTGAAAGCGAGCACAAAGACATGTAGCAAACATGATGTCTGGTCGACTGGACGTGAGATAGAGAAATGATCCTATCATGCCTCGATAAGTGGTTTGGTTAACGGATTTTCCTGAGGTATCCGCATCGAGCTTGCATGATGGAGACATTGGTGTCTTGGCAGGAGTGGAGTTGTCCAATTTGTACTTCTTGAGGATGTCGTGAATGTATTTGGGCTGACTGATGAAAATTCCGTCGTGAAACTGTTTGACTTGAAGACCTAAGAAGAAGCTTAGCTCTCCCATCATACTCAAATTTCTTCTTCATCATGTGTCAAAATTCCTGCAGACTCTTGCGTCTGTCGAGCCAAAGATGATATCATCAACATATATTTGCACGAGCATTATATCGGATCTGCTTCTTTTGGTGAAGAGAGTCGGTACACGTGGTGGGGATTTTCTTCGCTCACAAAGCCTTCAGGCTGAGACACGAAGACTTCTTCCTTTAATATTTCGTTGAGGGAGGCAGTCTGGACGTCCATCTGGTACACCGTGAAGTTTCTGTGGGCAGCACAAGCTATGAAGATTCTAATTGCTTCAATTGTGGTAAAAGGTGCATAGGTCTCATCGTAGTCAATTCCATCATGTTGATTATAACCTTTTGCTAATAGCCTAGATTTATTTCTGATCACGACCCCTTGTTCGTCTTTCTTTTTTTTGAATATCCACTTAGTGTCAATCATGGTTTTCCCTTGCGGTCTAGGTACTCGTTTCCAGACGTTCAGTCTCTCAAATTAGCTAATTTCTTCCTGCATAGCAAATGAGCCAGTCTGGATCAGTAAGAGTGTCGGCTACTTTCATCGGCTCCTTTTGACTGAGAAAACAGGAGTAGAGACTTTCATTGATCGTTGAAGCGTGAGTTGTAACACCACTAGATGGATCCCCGATTATTTGCGAGTTTGGATGAGCGTGGGTCCACTTTCTTTCATGCGTGTGGAGGTTCAGTGATATCGTTTTCCACGTGTCCCTGAGTTGGAATGATATGTGATCCCAGTGGCTCATCCGGTTGGGGTTCCGACTCTGCTGAAGATGCTTCCAGTGAGTCAGTGGTTTGAGTGGTCCCATCTTCTGAGCTTGCAATGACTTCTAATTCGGTTGAAGGTATATCTGAATCGGTTGGAGGTACGTTATCTTCACCGATGTGGAGATTTTCCATCGTAGGAAGCGAAGGGTCATTGCTTGGGGTTTTAGAAGGGATAGAAATGGTTGGTGGCGGTGGTCTTGGATAGATTTGCTCGAATAGTAGATCAAGATCCACATCACTTGTAGTAAAAATATATGAGGTGTGCCCACCGTGGAGATACTTGGTTGATCTTACGTCAACTCTCGTAGAAGTCCTGGTTCTGGACTGATTTGTGCAGAAGCCACTTGGTCTACTTCGTCGAACGTAACGTTGATGCTTTTCATGACAGACCTTCTCTCTTTTAGGTATACTCGATAGGCTATAGAGTTTGTCGATTATCCTACAAGTACGCCTTCGAAGGCCTTGGGATCAAATTTGCCCCGATCTTCGCGATCGTTGGCAATATAATACTTGCATCCGAAGACTCTGAGAAAGGAGACATCTGGCACTCTTCGGTTGATCATCTCATACGGAGTTCTCATAAATCTTCTGTGAAGAGAGGCACGATTTTGAATGAAGCACGTTGTATTTAGTGCTTCAGCCCATAGGAAGTGTGGAAATTCAAAATGAATCAAGAGAGTCTTGCTTGCTTCAACTAGGGTCATGTTCTTGCATTCGATAACTCCATTATGTTGGGGTGTCTTTGCAGCTGAGAACTATTGGGTAATGCCAAGTGATCCATAGAAGTCACTGACCTTTCTGTTCTTGAATTCAATCCCATTGTCAGTTCTGATTATTTGGACGCTTAGTTGATAAATTTGTGTTGTCTTCACAAATTTGATGATGAGATCCGATGTTTCGTCTTTTGTTCGGAGAAACTTGGTCCATGTGAAACGTGAGAAATCGTCCACAATTACTAACACGTATCTGCGCACATTGATGGTCTGAGTGCGCATGGGTCCACCCAGATCCATGTGAATGAGTTCGAGAGGTTTAAAGGTTGATGCCGTGTGTTTGGTGTTGTGAGATGCTTTCCTCATCTTCCCCATTTCGCACGCAGAGCAAAGTTGCTCTTTGTGGTATCTAAATGAAGGAAGCCCTTTGACTAAGTCTTCTCTGTTCGGAGCTTGTTTGGATCCTTGAATAGGGCCCATAGGACACGCAATCCTAGCCATCAGTGAATTTTACGCGCAATGCCACCCGACGTGGCCGCACCATGTCACGGACGCGCGATTCTGACTGACCTTGACAACGGCGGTGTACCGGGACGTTGCGAAAAAAGCCACTCCCCGGTATTCATTCATCGCGGAGCGGCCAAAGGAGGGTGCGTGGTCGGGTTCCACCACCGGCATTATGTCGTCCCGATCCATGCGCGTCCAAATCCGATCCGCTCTCGATATCGGATCGGTTCTGTTAACCCTTTCAGCAATTGAACAAAGCTTGATCCACTAAATATCTCACCCAACGACCGTTGCCCAAAATTGCGAGATCAGGCAGCTGATTGGCGGTGTGTGCCTCCCAATCCGCCGTGTATGACGCCTCCACCGCCGATGACGTCATAGATTGGGCATGCATATCGTGGAATGCTACACCTTACCACTAGACTAATGACATATTTGTCAATGCATTGTCGTGGTAACATGCGAGGATGATAAAAAAGAAAGAAGCCCTCCACGCGCTGTCTGGTCCCCGCGATGGAGGCCAATCACGGCCGGTTTTGGCGCTCAAGGTGGCAGCAAGGCGTGGCATACGACGATTGTAGGTGACGGCGTGGAGGAGGACGATTTGCTTTTAGGGTTTTGAGAGAGAGAAAATTGTAGAGAGAGAAACTAGGGAGAGAGCGTTTTCGAAAGAAGTTCAATTGGGGTTCGAACTCCACACCTTACATGTAGAATGCTACACCTTACCACTAGACTAATGACATATTTGTCAATGCATTGTTGACCAGGTAATTCATTGTTGAACAAGTCGAATGCCTAGTGGACCAAGTCGAATGCCTTGTTGACATGGTAAGTCTTTGTTAAACAAGTTGTATGTCTAGGTGACAAAGTCAAATGCCTTGTTGAACAAGTCAAATGCCTTATCGAACAAGTCGAAAGCCTTTTTGAACAAGCCGAAAGCCTTGTTGAACAAGTCGAAAGCCTTGTTGACAAAGTAATGCCTAATAGAACCAGTCAAATGACTTTTTGACAAAGTATTGCCTTGTTGAACAAGTCGAATGCCATGTTGTCCAAGTCGAATGCATTGTTGACACGATAAGCCTTTGTCTAACAAGTCGTATGCCTTGGTGACAAAGTCAAAGGCTTTGTTGAACAAGTCGAATGCCTTACTGAATAAGTCGAAAGCTTTGTTGACGAAGTAATGCCGATTAGAACCAGTCAAATGCCTTTTTGAGAAAGTAATGCCTTGTTGACCAAGTCGAATGTCTTGGTCAACAAGTCGAATGTGTTATTGACCAAGTCGAATGCCATGTCGAATAAATAAGTCAAATGATTTGTTGTCCGAGTAATGTCTTGTTAAACAAGTCGAATGCGTTGGTGACCGTGTCAAATGCCCCTCTGTACAAGTCGAATGCCTTGTTCAACAAGTCGAATGCCTACTTGACCAAGTAATGTGTTGTAAAACAATTTGAATGCCTTGTTGAAAAATTCGAATGTCTTGTTAAAGAAGTCCAATGCCTTGTTGGCCAAGTAATAACAATTTGACCAAGTCGTAAACCTTTATTTAACAAGTCGTATGCCTTTGTGACAAAGTCAAATGCCTTGTCGCTTATCGTCATGTTCTGTCATCGCTCATTTATCACATTTAGCAAGAGAGGAACCGACGGTGGAAGGAGCATACTCGCGGTTCTCCTGCGCATTGGTTCTGGGGAACGCTTACATACGATTGGATACTGTGGCTGCTAGATATCCTTTACAGGTTACTGGTATTCACCGTGTTTGGAGAGTCGCATGGTAGTTGGTTTCGAGCTGTAGTTGTAGTTGTCGATGTCGTTATTGATATCGTAGTTGTACCCGATAGCATGTTATCGGTTGATGCGGCATGAGTTTTCTCCTACGCGCTCTTTTGTATTCTTCTTTTCATATATTTATATAAAGGGATATTAATAAAAAAAATGCCTTGTTGAACAAGTCGAATGCCTTATTGAACAACTCGAAATCCTTGTTGACAAAGTAATGCCTATTTAGAACCAATCAAATGCCTTTTTGACAAAGTAATTCCTTGTTGAACAAGTCGAATGCCTTGCTCAACAAGGCGAATGTGTTGCTCAACAAGTCGAATGTGTCATTGACCAAGTTGAATGCCTTGTCAAATGACTTGTTGACCAAGTAATGCCTTCTTTAACAAGTCTAATGCGTTGTTGACCAAGTTAAATACCCCTTTGTACAAGTCGAATGCCTTGTTCAAAAATCGAATGCCTTGTTGACCAAGTAATGCGTTGTAAAACACGTCGAAGGCCTTGTTAAAAAAGTCCAATGCCATGTTGACCAAGTAATAACTATTGAACAAGTCGAATGCCTTGTTGACCAAGTCGAATGCCCCTTTCAACAAGTCGAATGCCTTGTTCACCAAGTCAAATGCCTTTTTCAGCAAGTCCAATGCTTTTTTGACCAAGTAATTTTTTGTTGAACAAGTCGAATGCCTTGTTGAGCAAGTCGAATGCCTTTTTGAGCAAGTAATGCCTTGTTGAACAAGTAGAAAGCCTTGTGACCAAGTAAAGCCTATTAAAACCAGTCAAATGCCTTTTTAACCAAATATTGCTTTGTTGACCAAGTCGAATGCATTGCTCAACAAACCAAACGCCTTTCTCAACAAGTCGAATGCCTTATTGAACAAGTCGAATGTCTTGTTGAACAAGTCCAATGGCTTGCAGATAATGTAATGCCTTGTTGACCAAGTCGAATGCCTTATTAAAAAGGTCCAATGCAATGTTGACGAAGTAATTCGTTGTTGAACAAGTCGAATGCCTTGTTGACCAAGTCGAATGCTATTTGTTGACATACTAAGCCTTTATTAAACAAGTCATATGCTTTGGTGATAAAGTCAAATGCCTTGTTGAACAAGTCGAATGCCTTATTGAACAAGTCGAAAGCCTTGTTGAACAAGTCGAAAGCCTTGTTGAGAAAGTAATTCCTATTAGAACCAGTCAAATGCGTTTTCGACAAAGTAATGTCTTGTTGACCAAGTAGAATGTCTTGCTCAACAAGTCGAATGTGTTATTGACCATGTCGAATACCTTGTTGAACAAATAAGTCAAATGACTTGTGCACCAAGTAATGCCTTGTTAAACATGTCGAATGTGTTGTTCACCAAGTCAAATGCCCCTTTGTACAAGTCGAATGCCTTACTTAACAAGTCAAATGCATTGTTGACCAAGTAATTAAGGCCCTATATAACAAGTCGAATGCCTTGTTAACCAAGTAAAGTCGATTGTCTTTTTTAACAAGAGGCCTTGTTGAACAAGGCGAATGCCTTGTTGACCAAATAATGTGTCGTTGAACAAGTTGAAAGCATTCTTCACCAAGTAATGACTTGTTAAACAAGTCAAATCCCTTGTTCACCTAGCATAATGCCTTCGAGAACAAGTCGAATGCCTTGTTGACCAAGTAATGCCTTCTTAAATGTCGGATGCCTTGTTGACCATGTAATGCCTTGCTGAAGAAGTCGAATGCCTTGTTGAACAAGTCGAATGCCTTGTTGAACAAGTCGAATGCCTTGTTGACCAAGTAATGTCTTGTTGAACAATTCAAATCCCTTGTTGACCAAAGTTTAATGCCTCAAGAATAAGTTGAATGCATTGTTTACCAAGTAATACCTTTTTGGACAAGTCGGATGCCATGTTGACCAAGTAATGCCTTTTTGAACAAGTCGAATGCCTTGTTGACCAAGTAATGACTTGTTGAACAAGTCAAATCCCTTGTTGACCAAGTCTAATACCTTCAAGAATAAGTCAAATTCCTTATTGACCAAGTAATACCTTTTTACGCCTTGTTGACCAAGTAATGCCTTATTGAAGAAGTCGTATGCCTTGATGAACAAGTCGAATGTCTTGATGAACAAGTCGAATGCCTTGTTCACCAAGTCGAATGGCTTCAAGGAATGCCTTTATCCACAAGTTGAATGTCTTTTTGAACAAGAGAAATGCTTTGTTGACAAAGTAATGTGTTTCTGAATAAGTTGAACGCCTTCTTCACCAAGTAATGACTTGTTAAACAAGTCAAATATCTTGTTCACCAAGCATAATGTCTTCAAGAACAAGTCGAATGCCTTGTTGAAAAAGCCGGATGCCTTGTTGACCATGTCATGCCATGCTGAACAAGTCGAATACCTTGCTGACCAAGACAAATTCTTTTTTTACCATGTCGAATGCCTTGGTGAACAACTCGAATGCGTTCAAGTAATGCCCTTTTCCACAAGTCGAACGCATTGTTGAACAAGACGAATGCCTTGTTGAACAAAACGAATGCCTTGTTGAACAAGACGAATGCCTTGTTGACCAAGTGGAATGCCTTCTTGACAAAGTAATGCTTTGCTGAACAAGTTAAAGACCTTGTTCACCAAGTAATGACTTGTTAAACAAGTCAACTCCCTTGTAGACCAAGTCTAATGCCTTCAAGAACAAATCGAATGCCTTGTTGACAAAGTAATGCCTTCTCAAACAAGTTGGATGCCTTGTTGACCATGTAATGCTTGCTGAAAAAGTCGAATGCCTTGTTGACGTAGTCAAATTCTTTGTTGACCATGTCGAATCCCTTGTTGAAAGTGCCTTATTGACCAGGTCAATTGCCTTGTTCACGAAGTAATGTGTTGCTGAACAAGTTGAATGCCTTTTTCACCAATTAATGATTTGTTGAACAAGTCAAATCCCTTGTTGAACAAGTCTAATGCCTTCAAGAACAAGTTGAATGCCTTGTTGACCAAGTAATGCCTTATTGGACAAGTTGTATGCCTTGTTGACCATGTAATGCCTTGCTAAAGAAGTCGAATGCCTTGTTGACCATGTAATGCCTTGCTAAAGAAGTCGAATGCCTTGTTGAACAAGAATGCCTTGTTGGCCAAGTAATGACTTGATGAACAAGTCAAATCCCTTGTTCACCAAGTCTAAATTCCTTCAAGAATAAGTCGAATGCCTTGTTGACCAAGTAATACCTTTTCGAACAAGTCAAATGTCATGTTGACCAAGTAATGCCTTTTGAACAAGTCTAATGTCTTTGACGAAGTCGAATACCTTTTTGAACAAGCGAATGCGTTGTTAACTAACTTGAATGCCTTGTTGAAAAATAGCCTTGTTGAACAATTTCGAATGCCTTATTAACCAAGTTGACTGCCTAGTTGAACAAGTCGTATGCCTGGTTGACTATGTAATGCATAGCCGAACAAGTCGAACGGCTTCAAGTAATGCCTTTTTCAACAAGTCAAATGTATTTTTGAACAAGACGAATGTGTTGTTGAACAAGCCGAATGTCTTGTTGACCAACTAATGTCTTGTTGAACAAGTTGAACGGCTTGTTCACCAAGTAATGAATGGTTAAACAAGTCAAATCCCTTGTTCGCCAAGCATAATGCCTTCAAGAACAAGTCGAATGGCTTATTGACCAAGTAATGCCTTCTTGAAAAATTTGGATGCCTTGTTGCCAAAGTAATGCTTTTCTGAACAAGTCGAATGCCTTGTTGAACAAGTCAAATGCCTTGTTGACCAAGTCAAATTCTTTGTTGACCATGTCGAATGCCTTGGTGACCAAGTCGAGTGCCTTGTCGAACAAGTGAAATGCCTTGTTGACGAAGTAATGTGTTGCTGAACAAGTTGAATGCCTTATTCACCAAGTAATGATTTATTGAACAAGTGAAATCCCTTGTTGAACAAGTCGAATGCCTTAACGAACAAGTTGAATGCCTCGTTAACCAAGTAATGCCTTCTTGAACAAGTCGTATGTCTTGTTGACCATGTAATGCCTTGGTAAACAAGTCGAATGCCTTGTTTACCAAGTCGAACGACATCAAGTAATGCGTTTTCCACAAATCGAATGTATTATTGAACAAGACCAATGCCATGTTGAACTAGCCGAATACCTTGATGACCAAGTAATGTGTTGATGAACAAGTTGAACGCCTTGTTCACCAAGTAATGACTAGTTAAACAAGCCAAATCTTTTGTACACGATGTAATGTCTTGCTGAACAAGTCAAATGCTTAGTTGACCTAGTCAAATGCTTTGATGACCATGTCGAATCCCTTGTTAAACAAGCCGAGTGCCTTGTTGACAAAGTCTAATGCCTTGTTGAAGGAGTAATGTGTTATTGAACAAGTTGAATGCCTTATCCACCAAGTAATGACTTGTTGAACAAGTCAAATCCCTTGTTGAACAAGTAAAATGCCTTCACGGATAAGTTGAATGTCTTGTTGACCAAGTAATGCCATACTGAACAAGTCGTATGCCTTGTTCACCATGTAATGCCTTGCTGAACAACCCGCATGCCTTGTTTACCAAGTTGAACGGCTTTAAGTAATGTCTTTTTCCACAAGTCGAATGTATTTTTTAACAAGACGAATGCCTTGTTGACCAAGTAATGTGTTGCTGAACAAGTTGAATTCCTTGTTCACCAAGTAATGACTTGTTAAACAAGTCAAATCCCTTGTTAACCAAGCATAATGACTTCAACAACAAGTCGAATGCCTTGTTGACCAAGTAATGTCTTGTTGAACAAGTCAAATCCCTTATTGACCAAGTCTAATGCCTTCAAGAATAAGTCGAATTCCTTGTTTACCAAATAATACCTTTTTGAACAAGGCGGATGCCGTGTTGACCAATGAATGCATTTTTGAACAAGTCGGATGTCATGTTGACTAAGTAATTCTTTTTTGAACATGTCGAATGCCTTTGACCAAGTCAAATACCATTTTTAACAAGTCAAATGCCTTTGACCAAGTCGAATGCCTTTTTTAACAAGGTTAATGCGTTGTTATCTAAGTCGAATGCCTTGTTGAAAAATAGCCTTCTTAAACAATTCGAAGGCCTTATTGACCAAGTTTAATGCCTAGTTGAACAAGTCATATGCCTGGTTGACCATGTAATGCATTGTTGAACAAGTCGAATGCCTTGTTTACCAATTCGAATGTCTTCAACCAATGCCTTTTTCAACACGTCAAATGTATTTTTGAACAAGACGAATGTCTTGCTGAACAAGCCGAATGCGTTGTTGACCAAGTAATGTGTTGTTGAACAATTTGAACGCCTTGTTCACCAAGTAATGATTTGTTAAACAAATTAAATCCCTTGTTGCCTTCAAGAACAAGTCGAATGCCTTGTGGACCAAGTAATGCCTTCTTGAAAAAGTTGTATGCCTTGTTGACCATTTAATGCCTTGCTGAACATGTCGAATGCCTTGTTGAACAAGTCAAATGCCTTGTTGACCAAGTCAAATTCTTTGTTGACCATGTCGAATGTCTTGGTTACCAAGTTAAGTGCCTAGTCAAACAAGTGAAATGCCTTGTTGACGAAGTAATGTGTTGCTGAACAAGTTGAATGCCTTATTCACCAAGTAATGATTTGTTGAAAAAGTCAAATCCCATGTTGAACAAGTCAAATGCCTTCAAGAACCCGTTGAATGCCTTGTTAACCAACTAAATGCCTTCTTGAACAAGTTGTATCCCCTGGTTACCATGTAATGCCTTGCTGAACAAGTCGAATGCCTTGTTGAACAAGTCGAACGACATCAAGTAATGCCTTTTTTCCACAAATCAAATGTATTATTGAACAAGACGAATGACTGGTTGAACCAGCCGAATGCCTTATTGACCAAGTAATACGTTGATGAACAAGTTGAACGCCTTGTTCACCAAGTAATGACTTGTTAAACATGTCAAATTCCTTGTTCACCATACATAATTCATTCAAGAACAAGCCGAATGCCTAGTTGACCAAGTAATACCTTCTGGAAAAAGTCGGATGCCTTGTTGACCATGTAATGCCGTGCTGAACAAGTCGAATGCCTTGTTGACCAAGTCAAATGCTTTGTTAAACATGTTGAATGCCTTGGTGACAAGATCGAATGCTTTGTCGAACAAGTCGAATGCCTTCAATTAATGCCCTTTTCCTTAGGTTGAATGCCTTATTGAACAAGTTGAATGCCTTGTTGACCAAGTAACGCATTGCTGAACTAGTTGAAGGCCTTATTCACCAAGTAATGACTTATTAGACAAGTCTAATGCCTTCAAGAACAAGTCGAATGCCTTGTTGACTAAGTAATGCCTTCTTGAAAAAGTCGGATGCCTTGTTGACCATGTAATGCCTTGCTGAACAAATCGAATGCTTAGTTGACCTAGTAAAATGCTTTGTTGACCATGTTGAATCCCTAGATTAACAAGACAGATCCCTTGTTGACCAAGTCTAATGCCTTGTTGACGGAGTAATGTGTTGTTGAATGCCTTATTAACCGAGTAATGATTTGTTGAACAAGTCAAATCCCTTGTTGAACAAGTAAAATGCCTTAAAGAATAACTTGAATGCATTGGTGACCAAGTAATGCCTTGTTGACCATGTAATGCCTTGATGAACAAGTCAAATGCCTTGTTCACCATGTCGAATGGCTCTAAGGAATGCCTTTATTACAAGTCGAATATCTTTTTGAACAAGAGGAATGTCTTGTTGAACAAGGCGAATCCCTTGTTAAATAAGTAATTTGTTGCTGAACAAGTTGAACGCCTTCTTCACCAAGTAATGACTTGTTAAACGAGTCAAATCCCTTTATGACCAAGCATAATGCCTTCAAGAACAAGTCGAATGCCTTATTGAGCATGTAATGCCTTCTTGAAAAAGTCAGATGCCTTGTTGACCATGTAATGCCTTGCTGAACAAGTCGAATGCATTGTCGACAAAGTCAAATGCTTTGTTGACCATTTCGAATGCCTTGTTGACAAAGTCGAGTGCCTTGTCGAACAAGTCGAATCCCTTCATGTAAGCTCTTTTCCACAAGTCCAATGTCTTGTTGTACGAGACGAATGCCTTGTTGACCAAGTCGAATGCCTTGTTGAACAAGCCAAATGCCTTGCTGAACAAGTTGAATGCTTTTTTCACCAAGTAATGACTTGTTAAACAAGTAAAATCCCTTGTTAACCAAGCATAATGCCTTCAATAACAAGTCGAATGCCTTGTTGACCAAGTAATGCCTTCTTGAAAAAGTCGAATGCCTTGTTGACCATGTAATGCATTGCTGAACAAGTCGAATGCCTTGTTGAACAAGTCGAATGCTTAGTTGACCTAGTGAAATGCTTTATTGACCATATCGAATCCCTTGTGGAACATGTCGAGTGCCTTGTTGATCAAGTCAAATGCCTTGTGGACGGAGTAATGTGTTGCTAAACAAGTTGAATGCCTTATTCACCAAGTCATGATTTATTGAACAAGTCAAATCCCTTGTTCACCAATCATAAAGCCTTCAAGAATAAGTTGAATGCCTTGTTGACCAAGTAATGCCTTCTTGAAAAAGTCGGATGCCTAGTTGACCATGTAATGCCTTGCTAAACAAGTCGAAGGCCTTGTTGACCAAGTCAAATTCTTTGTTGACAATGTCAAATGCCTAGGTGACCAAGTCGAATGTCTTGTCGAACAAGTCGAATGCCTTCAAGTAATGCCCTTTTCGACAAGTCGAATGCCTTGTGGAACAAGACGAATGCCTTGCTGAACAAGCCGAATGCCTTGTTGACCAAGTCGAATGCCTTGTTGAAAGTCGAATGACTTGTTGACCAAGTAATGCATGGCTGAATAAGTTAAAAGACATTGTTCACCAGGACTTGTTAACCAAGTCAACTCCAATGTGGACCAAGTCTAATGCCTTCAAGAATAAGTCAAATGGCTTGTTCACCAAGTAATGCCTTCTTGAACAAGTCGGATGCATGTTGACCACGTAATGTCTTGCTGAACAAGTCGAATGCCTCGTTGAACAAGACAAGTACCTTGTTGACCAAGTAATGCCTTATTGACCATGTATTGCTTTGCTGAAGAAGTCCAATGCCTTGTTGAACAAGTCGAATCCCTTGTTGACCAAGTAATGACTTGTTGAACAAGTCCAATCCCTTGTTGACCAAGTCTAATGCCTTCAAGAATACGTCGAGTGTCGTGTTAACCAAGTATACCTCTTTGAACAAGTCGGATGTCATGTTGACCTACTTATGCCGTTTTGAACAAGTTGAATGCCTTTGACCAACTAAGTCGGATGCCTTGTTTAAAAATAGCCTTGTTGAACAATTCGAATGCCTTATTGACCAATTTGAATGCCTAGTTGAACAAGTCGTATGCCTCGTTGACTATGTAATGCATTGCTGAACAAGTCCAATGCCTTGTTTACCAATTCGAATGGTTTTAAGTAATGTTTTTTTCAACAAGTCAAATGTATTTTTGAACATGATGAATGTCTTGTTGAACAAGTCGAATGCCTTGTTGACCAAGTAATGTGTTGTTGAACAAGTTGAACGCCTTGTTCACCAAGTAATGACTTATTAAACAAGTCAAATCCATTGTTCACCAAGCATAATGCCTTTACGAACAAGTCGAATGCCTTGTTGACCAAGTAATTTCTTCTTGAAAAATCTGGATGCCTAGTTGACCAAGTAATGCCTTACTGAACTTGTCGAATGCCTTGTTGACCAAGTCAAATTCTTTGTTGACCATGTCGAACGCCTTGGTGACCAAGTCGAGTGCCTTGTCGAATAAGTGAAATGCCTTGTTGACGAAGTAATGTGTTGCTGAACAAGTTGAATGCCTTATTTACAAATTAATGATTTGTTGAACAAATCAAATCCCTTGTTGAACAAGTCGAATGCCTTCAAGAACAAGTTGAATGCCTTGTTAACCAAGTAAATGCCTTCTCAAAAAAGTGGTATGCCTTTTTTACCATGTAATGCCTTGCTGAACAAGTCGAATGCCTTGTTTACCAAGTAAAACGGCATCAAGTAATGCCTTTTTCCACAAATCGAATGTAATATTGCACAAGACGAATGCATTGTTGAACCAACCGAATGCCTTGTTGACCAAGTAATGTGTTGATGAACTAGTTGAACGCCTTGTTCACCAAGTAATAAGTTGTTAAACAAGCCAAACCCCTTGTTCACCAAGCATAATTCATTCAAGAACAAGTCGAATGCCTAGTGGACCAAGTAATGCCTTCTTGAAAAAGTCGGATGCCTTGTTGATCGTGTAATGCCTTGCTGAACAAGTTGAATGCCTTGTTGACCAAGTCAAATGCTTTGTTAACCATGTCGAATGCCTTGGTGACAAAGATCGAATGCCTTGTCGAACAAGTCGAATTCCATCAAGTAATGCCCCTTTTCACAAGATGAATGCCTTGTTGAACAAGCCGAATGCCTTGTTAACAAGCCGAATGCCTTGTTGAATAAGTCAATTGCCTTGTTGACCAAGTAATGCGTTTCTGAACAAGTTGAAGGCCTTATTCACCAAGTAATGCCTTACTAGACAAGTCTATGCGTTCCAGAACAAGTCGAATGCCTTTTTGACCAAGTAATGCCTTCTTTTTTTGGGGGGGAATTTTCAATAAATAAAGGATATAAAAACAGTGCAACACACATGATATAGGTCATGTCGGATAAACCAGTGATGCATTCTTGAAAAAGTCGATGCCTTGTTGACCATGTAATGCCTTGCTGAACAAATCGAATGCCTTGTTGAGAAAGTCAAATTCTTTGTTGACCATGTCCCTTGTAGACCAAGTCGAATTTCTTGTCGAACAAGTCGAATGTCTTCAAGTAATTACCTTTTCCAAAAGATGCCTTATTGAACAAGACGAATGCCTTGTTAAACAAGCCGAATGCATTGTTGACCAAGTCGAATGCCTTTTTGAACAAGTCGAATGCCTTGTTGATCAAGTAATGCATTGCTTTACAGATAAAGGTTTTGTTCACCAAGTAATGACTTGTTGAACAAGTCAACTCCCTTGTTGACCAAGTCCAATGCTTTCAAGAACAAGTCGAATGCCTTGTTCACCAAGTAATGCCTTCTTGAACAAGTCGGATGCCTTGTCGACCATGTAATGTCTTGCTGAACAAGTCGAATGCTTAGTGGGCCTAGTCAAATGCTTTGTTGACCAAGTTGAATCCCTTGTTGAACAAGCCGAGTGCCTTGTTGACCAAGTCAAATGCCTTATTTACGGAGTAATGTGTTGTTGAACAAGTTGAATGCCTTATTCACCAAGTAATGATTTGTTGAACAAGTCAAGTCCCTTGTTGAACAAGTAAAATGCCTTCAAGAACAAGTTGAATGCCTTGTTGACCAAGTAATGCCTTATTGAACAAGTGGTATGCATTTTTGACTATTTAATGCCTTGATGAACAAGTTGAATGCTTTGCTTACCAAGTTGAACGGCTTCATGGAATGCCAATTTCTCTTTTCTTTTTTTTTGGAATTTTCACTATATTAATAATAGGTAAAAATAGGTGCAAAGGCATTCCCATGAATGCACCGATCTAAAACATCAAAGACAAACAAACCCCAAATTGAACCCTCAAAAACACTGAAACAATGAAATGAAACAGTGGAAACAATCAAAACACCCATGGTACTCGCCAAAGCCGTCGAAGTCCACAAATCTGCAAGTGGTGTTTCCCCGGAAGCGTCATCAAACGATAGAGAATGACATGAAGTGCATCCTATGTAACCATATCCGTCGTCTTGTGTACTCCTGAGTGCCATCGTCTATTCCTCTCAATCCAAATATGGTAGATGAGAGATGCAAGAATTTGGCGGTAAGCCTGATGAAGTAGATGCTTGGATTGCCATTTCGTCGAGCTCCATTGAATTCCCCGAACCCAATCACGGTACGGCCATGAAAACCTAGAAACTCGCCGAAGTATCCTCAAACAATCTGTAGAAAATGGGCAAGCAAAGAAAAGGTGGGGAACCGTTTCGATCGCCTCATTACATAACAAATAAAGCGAAGATTGCGCCATGACAGCAATCCACGGCTTATCCCTCGTAGCAAGACATTCCCTGATGGCAAGCCACATGATAAACTCGTGTTTAGGGATACGAAGAGCACCTCCAAATAGGGTGTTCCAAATCACCTTGAGCCGGCGCATACGTATTGCCTCCCTAGCCGCCCTCGTAGAAAAACAAATATCTGTATAGCCCACCCATATGATGGAATCAGGTTCAGTAGGATGCACAAGTGGTAACTGATGATGAATCTCCAGTCCCTCCACCGATGTGGCAGCTGGCCAAGCCCAACCCTCAGCTGTAATGACGGAACTTAAACGAGTATCCGAAGGGAGGCCCATCACAATTGGACTACGCGGGTAGCGCAAGATGAGTGGTGTGCGGTTCAGCCATGGGTCTTGCCATAGCTTAATCGTGCCATCGTCCCCAATACAAAAGGTAATAAATTGTAACATGGCTCACGAAGTTTAAGGATCTGTTTCCAACTCATGAGACGCAACTATTACTCCCTGCAGTCCAGATGGTCTTATGTGGCAAACGAGTACGATAAATCTAGGTAACACAAATAGAAGATGGATCGCGCTGGATGAGAGCCCAAAGAAGCCGCATCCGAAGGGCCGAATTAGTCGCACTCAACGACGTGATTCCAAGTCCCCCTTCCATCACAGGAACACAAATATCATCCCATGCCACCTTCGCAGTAGATCCAGCCCAAAGGAATCGCCGAAGCCGTTGCTCAATATGGCGTACGGCAGTCTTTGGAAGGAGGAAGACTCCGGCCCAATAAATATGAAGTGTCAATAAAACAGACTTGATCAGCTGCATCCGCCAGCATATGACAACATGAGATTAACCCAAGAACCCAAGCGAGAGTCAATTTTCTGCACAAGAGGATCACAATCCTTCATCGTAAGTTTTGTGGCAATAAGGGGAACTCCTAAATACCGCATCGGAAGAACGCCCAGCTCGAACCCCATAATGCCGCAGAGGATATTAGTCAGATGTGTTGCTCGTCGAGAAATAAACATATGACTCTTGAGGGTGTTCGCGTGAAGCCCGGAAAGGTGTCCAAAAATAGTAAGTCCCGAGTGAAGCACACGGACCGAAGCCTCATCAGCATGACAAAATAGAAGCAACTCATCCGCGAAGGTGAGCAAAAAGTGTCTCAAATCCTCACACCGCCAATGAAATCGAAACAAAGGGTGTTGCGTCGTTAATTTGTCGAGGATCCCATATAAGACATTCATAGCGAGGGTAAACAGGTATGGTGAGATAGGTCCCTTGTCTCAAGCCCCTTTGACCTCCAAAATAACCCTCCGCGCGACCGTTGATGTTTAAGGAGAAAAAAGGCGTGGTAATGCAACACCGTATCCACCAAATAAATAATGGATTAACCGGTGGGCTTCCAAAACAATCAGAATGAAATCTCACTCCACCGTTCGCCAAATCAACTTTGGAAGTGACACGCTCAGTTAGGCTCTTCCGCATGTAACCGCAACAAATCTCCTATGCCAATAGAATATTATCCGTGATACGTCTCCCCGGAAAAAAGGCAGTCTGAGTAGGGTGGATAATCGTCGGTAGGTAATCCCGCAATCTGTTAGCCAACACCTTTGAGATGACCTTATAAAGGACATTACAGCAAGAGATCGGCCAAAAGTCCCTCGCATGTCGCGGTGTGGGACACTTCTGTATCAATGTGATAAGCGTCGAATTAAGACCTTTCTGTAGATGTCCTGTAAGGAAGAAGTCCTGGACTACAGATACAATTTCAGCACCCACAATTTCCCAAGACGCCTGGAAATAACCAGTCGTGAAGCCATCAAGGCCAGGCGCTTTATCCTTATGGATGGAAAAAAGCGTCATCTTAATCTCTGTCGGAGTCACATGGCGAACCATCTGTCGAGAATCATCCCAAGGGAGCGTTTTCTGAATATAGGGAAGTACATCCGCCAAGGTAATGGGAGAGGTACGTGCAGAGGTACCCAAGAGATCCCCATAATATCGAAGCAGCTCATCCCTAACTTGCTCCTCCCCTTCGTAAATCTGGCTCTATTCACCCTCAAGATAGAAAATTCGGTTCACCGCTCTTCGGGCTGCAATCTTTTTAAAGAATAATGCAGTGCACTGGTCTCCATCCACAAGCCATGCAACTTTTGCCTTTTGCGCTAAGGCCTTATGTTCGATATCGACTGCCATAGAAAAAATAATCCGACAACAATGCTCGAGCTCCTTGAAACGGCTTTCGAATGGAAAGGCATAAAGAAATTCTTGACTAAGCTCAAGAAACACGCGCGCCTCCACAACATTTTGCGTAAGATCGACCTTCGATCGTCGTAATAGCTTTAGTTTCAGTTTTAACATCTTCAACTGTTGCATCACGCGAAACATAGGAAATTCCGAAATGTAATTGGGCCAAACTTCCTTAAGTAGAGGAAAGAAGGCGGGATCGGAGAGGAGGAAGTTATCAAACCGGAACGTCGAGGCCCGAGGTCCAAAATTGGTGGAGTCCAAAATAAAAGGGCAATGATCTGAGGTAGCAGGACGTTCCGAATGATAGCGTGTGTCAGGGAATTTAGTGAACCACATCGGATTTACCACCATCCTATCGAGTCTTCTCCAGATTCCCGATAGAGAGCCTTGTTAATTATACACTGAGAAGAATTGTCCCAACATTGGAAAAGTAAGTAAATCCGCCCGAGTCAAGCAAGTCTGTAAATCGACCCAATCGTCAGGACTAGGATTGCCCCCCCCCCCCACCTCATCCAGCCCTAGCACCGAATTAAAGTCTCCCAAGATAAGCCACGGAATCTCCGCTCGAGATTCAGAAACAGCAACCAGATCATCCCAGAGTTCCTTGCGTGCCATCCTCGTATTCTTCCCATAGATGACGGAAATGAATACGGTGATCCCCAGCGGTAGGTATTCGACATGACAATGAACAGCCTGTGACGAGAACCCCATAACATGCGTACGTATAAAGCTAGGGTCCAAACCTAGCCAGATGCGTGTAGCCGGCCCCGATGTATAATAAAAAAACCATTTCCAGTTAGGCCGAATATAAGAGGAAATAGACGATGCATTCTGGTCCGAAACCCGAGTCTCAGTGAGCCCTATAAATTGTAAATTAAATTCAGCGATGATATCCTTCACCGCCGCGTTGTGATCTCGTTTATTGAGACCACGAACATTCCAACTACCGAGAGCAATCCTGGGGGAACAATCAAGAGGGCTGCACTTTCAGGGCCCATTTGAAGTAATTCCCCTTCCTCATCAACCGAGTTCAGCATGTCATAGGGATTGCTGGACAGCGAGCTTTCATGCATCAAAGAAAGCAAGTTGGATGGAAGATGTTTGCCTTGAGCCCTTGTCTCAACATCGCCAGTTACTACAACAACCCTACGTATCATACCTCCAGATAACGATGCAACATGTTCAGACGAAACATGGTGCGCCGTGGAACTCTCCCCTTCATCAGTACGTGTCCGTGGTGTCCTGGGCAATTTAGACTTGCTCTTGTCACCTACACGCCGCCATTCTTTGCTCGTCTTGATAGGCTTGTTCAAGCATCGTGGTACTACCCCGCCCACGCTCGTCGGACATGACGAATTAGTATGACCAATGACGCAACGGTTTGACAGCGTGGGGGTCGCCATTTATAGTCCACTTGTATTTGAACCCACTGACCCTTCGGCGTGGGTAGCTTTAGGTTGAACGATTCAATATGTGGTTCATCAACCTTCTTCATAACACTGACCCGAGCATAGTCAATACGCTCCATTCGTAAGGTGAACAAATCAGGAAAAAGCGGTCGCCCTATTGCACTTGCAATAATACCTATGCCTTCCGGGGTCAAGTATTCAGACGGTAAGTGTGAGAAGCGAACTAAGTTGGGACCTCGACACGAGGTTTCCTCTGTAACGTCATCCCCTGCTTCCATTCCTCTAGAAAAAGAGGTTGTACACTAAGAATCCATGGTCCTCCCTCTATAACATCCTGCATAGCCCGTTCCGTATCAAATCAGAATTTGAAGAAGCCATTGGCCGTCGCACTGATCTAAATCAAGGATGGCCAAATCGAACTAAAATGGCGCTCAACATGCACAAAATATGGTCGCTTGCCAAGAAAGTAACCAACCAATGTGTGTTCGCCCATCTCACACAGCCCTTAACCGTGACCTCAAAAGAAGGATGGACTTCAACAACGCCATCAACCAAGACATGGGCAGTATAGACCATATTTACTCGACGATTATCCGGTGTTTGGTGACGCGTACGTGCATGTCCAGTAAGCATATCAACAAACGAAACCCGAGGCGTGTCATGGACACCTGATTGATGCAAGAATCTAATCATGTTGGCAATCGCGGGAATGTCAGCTATCCCAATCTTCGTATGATTTATCGCAGATCTACGTCCGCTAGTAGAAACCCTAGATCCAATATTGGAACTCGAGTGATGTCCCAGATTAACTTAACATCCATCAGAACCCTAGCCATCATAGGGGCAACGTGGATCGTAGCTTCGGTTTGATCGTCTGTATCAGATTCCATTGGTAATCCAAGATCATTTCGAAGATATCGTAAGATCTTAGCAATAGTGGGATTATCTCCATTGTTCTTTTCCAAGAAGGAAAGATTCGGGTCCGAAATAGATTCACCTTTCTCCGTCATCATGGGTAATTCCGGCGTAACATGCTCCGTAATTAAAGGAGCGCCAGAATTAGACTCAAAAACCCTAGGCCCGTTAGCGCGGCCCAAAATAGCATATTGTGAAACCCTAGCCGCCGTAGGGTCATCTTCCGTTGAGATCGCAGCCGTCGGGATTTGTGTCGACAAGGTATCATACAAACGCCGCCGAAACTCGCTCGGATGTGGCGTATCAGGCCGACGCCGGGATTGAACCCCCGACAATCGTTCATCGCGCACCTGTTTAAGGCAATCAAATAGGTTGCCTTTGCGATGTAGGTGTTGAACGAACGGTCACCATGTTAACCAGCCTCGCCGCACCGGTCACCCATTCCATCAGAGAGTTAAATCTTGGTCCATCATTTTAGCATCAAATGTCGGATAATCACTACCTAGAAGATTCAAATCAGGACAAGAAGTGGGATAATCGTTCGCCAATGTCGGAGACGACATGGTTGATCCAAGCAAACGCAATACCGTATGATAGTGTTTGTTTCGCAGACACAGCCCTCCAACCGCCGTGTGATCCCGGCGCTGGAGGCGACGTGGAGATCTGAAGTGATTACAAGGCAGTGGTGGTAGACGGTAGCGAAAAAGAAGGAGGAAGGGGTGATAGCTTGTAGTTAGGGTTTAGGCCGAGAGAGGGAGCGTTTTAGAGAGAGAAAATTCAAGAGAGAGAGAGCGAAAAAAAAACTAATTCCCTGGCAATGTCTTATTTCAAGAAGACATTCCTTGGTCAACAAGGCATTCAACTTATTCTTGAAGGTATTAGACATGGTCAACAAGGGATTTGACTTGTTCAAAAGTTATTACTTGGTAAACAAGGTATTCAAATTTGTTCAATAAGGTGTTACTTTGGTCAAAAAGGCATTCGACTTGTTCAACAATGCATTCAACTTGGTCAACAAGGCATTCAAGTTGGTCAATAAGGTATTCGACTTGGTCAACAAGGCATTCAACTTTTTCAAGACGACGATACTTGGTCAACAAGGCATTCGACTTATTCTTGAAGGCATTAGACTTGGTCAACAAGGGATTTGACTTCCTGAACACTGGATTTGACTTGTTTAACAAGTCATTACTTAGTGAACAAGGCATTCAAATTGTTCATCGAAGCATTACTTGGTCAGCAAGGCATTCGACTTGTTCAACATGACATTTGACTTGGTCAACAAGGCATGCGACTTATTCAACAAGGCATTACATTGTCAACAAGGCATCTGACTTGTTCAAGAAGGCATTACGTGGTCAACAAGGCATTCGACTTGTTCTTGAAAGCATTACACTTTGTCAACAAGGGATTTGACTTGTTCAACAATTGATTTTACTTGTTCAACAAGTCATTAGTTCGTTAAAAAGGCATTCTACTTGTTCAGTAATGCATTATTTTTTTTGGGGGGAATTTCACGTTATATATATATAGGATAAAAGAAATGCACATGAACAACCTCATGGTGCATTAAGCTAAACCAAACTACCAAGCTACCTTCCACAGTCGTCGTAAAGCAACAAGCTGAAAAGTAAAACGCACAGACAATGTGGAAATACGCATGCATGCAATACAGATGACATCACAAACTATCTGTTCCGGAGATCTCTGTGAATTCTCTCGCTACCCGCGGTTCCGCTCAAGCCAAAGGTGATGTACCAGTGAGGAAAGAAAATGGCAATTTACCGAGTGATGAACATGACGCCCACGTCACTTCCTTGTTGCCCAAATGATACCCAATCGCCACTCATGATACGGCCAGCACCAGCCCGTTCGATACCGAAGTATTTGCCAGCACCGACGCGAAAATGGACAATCAAAGAAAAGATGATATGTCGTCTCCGTAGCTAAACCATCACAAAGAAGATAGGCAGTGGAATGAGCAATTGCTGCCACACAAGCTTTGTCTCTAGTCAAAAGACGCTCCCGAATGGCCAACCAAAGAATAAAATCGAAGCGAGTAATCCGCATCGGCCCACCAAAGAGAGCAGCCCAAATGACCTACTCATGTCTTGGTCGAAGGGCATTATACGCAGATGACGTAGAGAATGTCCAGAGGTGGACCCCATCCAGACAAACGAATGATGTTCGCTTGGATGGACTTCAGGTACCAAATGCCAAATCTCCATGTACTCAACTGTGAATTGGCCCGACCATTGCCACCCATGCGTCCCTACCACCGTGCTTAACTTCGCCTCACGAGGGAGACCCATAGCAATAGTTGCACGTGGGTAAAGTTCATGAAGATGGTAGCAAGCCATGGGTCAAGCCATAGCCGAATCGATGAGTCATTCGCTATCCGAAAAGAAATAAGCGATCGTAACACATGTAAAAGTGTTAACAACTTACGCCAACTCCATGCTGCCTCCGTAGAAGGCCGAACCGTCCATATAGAGTAGGACGAAAGACGCGTACCATAAAGCCAGTTTACCCAGATAGATGAAGGGTGTCGGGTAATAACATGCAAAAGGCGCTTAAGCATGAGTGCTTTGTTATCAATAACAATGGATCGTACCCCAAGGCCACCCTCCTTTAGTGGTAGACATACATCCGCCCATGCCACTTTCGGAGCGGATCCGGCCCGGAGAAAGTTACGGAGCTTGGACTCCAGCGCCCGAATAACACCTTTGGGTAAGAAGAAGGCATTCCCCCAGTAAATATGTAAAGCTGAGAGCACAGATTTGAGGAGTTCGCGACAACCCGCATAAGAGAGTGACCGGTGTAACCACGATTCTAACCGTCTGTCCACGGTGGAAAGTAGTGGAGCACAGTCGTGAATCATGAGTGGCGACGTGCTAAGAGGAACACCAAGATATCGAACCGGAAGAGACCTCACAGGAAATCCCATAATCCCTCGTAATACTTGTGTCAATCCCACAACACGCTTAGAGATAAACATCTCACGCTTCAATGGGTTGGCATAGAGACCAAAAAGGCTTGAGAATGAGTCCATAGCGTCCTTAATAATTGCCACCGAATGCTCGTCGGCATGACTTAAAAGGAGTAAGTCATCCGCGAACGTAAGCATAAATAACGATGTAGACTCGCAGCGCCAATGAAAGTGAAAACGTGGGTCCTCTCGGATGCGCTTGGAGAGCATCCCATAGAAAATTTTCATAACCAACGTGAATAAATAAGGGGAAATTGGGTCACCCTGGCAAATCCCTCGCTTCCCTGCAAAGAAACCTTCAGCACGACCACTGATATTCAGCGAGAAGAAAGGTGTGGTAATACATATGAATCCAACCCATAAAAATCGAGGGAAACCCTATAGCCTCCATTGTCGCTAGAATAAAGCTCCATTCCACCTTATCATAAGCTTTCGCCAAGTCAACATTGAAAGCAACCCGGAGGCTTATGCTTGCTCTTGTACCCGTGTCATATCTCATGGGCTAGGAGAATGATATCACTAATCCGTCGGCATTACTTGGTCCACAAAGCATTCGACTTGCTCAAAAAGGCATTCGACTTGGTCAACAAGGCATTCGACTTGTTCAACAAGGCATTACATGGTCAACAAGGCATCCAACTTGCTCAAGAAGTCATTACTTGGTCAAAAAGCATTCGACTTTTCTTAAATGCAATATAGTTGGTCTACAAGAGATTGCCTTGTTCAACAAGTTATTACTTGGTCACCAAGGCATTCAACTTGTTCACCAAGGCATTACTTTGGTCAAAAAGGAATTCGATTTGTTCATGAAGACATTCCTTGGTCAGCAAGACATTCGACTTATTCTTGAAGGGGTTAGACATGGTCAACAAGGGATTTGACTTGTTCAAAAGTCATTACTTGGTAAACAAGGCATTCAAATTGTTCAATAAGGCATTACTTTGGTCAAAAAGGCATTCGACTTGTTCAAGAAGACATTACATGGTCAACAAGGAATTCAACTTGTTCAACACGACAATACTTGGTCAACAAGGCATTCGACTTGTTCTTGAAGGCATTAGACTTGGTCAACAAGGGATTTAACTTCCTGAACACCAGATTTGACTTGTTCAACAAGTCATTACTTAGTGAACAAGGCATTCAACTTGTTCATCGAAGCATTACTTGGTCAGCAAGGCATTCGACTTGTTCAACAAGACATTTGACTTGGTCAACAAGGCATGTGACTTATTCAACAAGGCAATACATTGTCAACAAGACATCTGACTTGTTCAAGAAGGCATTATGTGGTCAACAAGGCATTCGACTTGTTCTTGAAGGCATTAGACTTTGTCAACAAGGGATTTGACTTGTTCAACAATTGATTTTATTTGTTCAACAAGTCATTAGTTGGTGAAAAAGGCATTCTACTTGTTTAGTAACGCATTACATGGTCAACAAAACATTCGACTTGTTCAACAAGGCATTCGACTTGGTCAACAAGGCATTCGACTTATTCTTGTTTAAAAGTCATTACTTGGTAAACAAGGCATTCAAATTGTTCAACAAGGCATCCGACTTGTTGAAGAAGGCATTTATGGGTCAAAGGCAGTCGACTTGTTCACCAAGGCATTACTTTGGTCAAAAAGGCATTCGACTTGTTCAAGAAGACATTCCTTAGTCAGCAAGGCATCCGACTTATTCTTGAAGGGATTAGATATGGTAAACAAGGGATTTGACATGTTCAAAAGTTTGGTAAACAACGTATTCAAATTGTTCAATAAGGCATTACTTTGGTCAAAAAGGCATTCGACCTTTTCAACAACGCATTCAACTTGGTCAACAAGGCATTCAACTTGGTCAACAAGGTATTCTACTTGGTCAACAAGGCATTCAACTTGTTCAAGACGACGATACTTGGTCAACAAGGCATTCCACTTGTTCTTGAAGGCTTTAGACTATCTCGACAAGGGATTTGACTTCTTGAACACTGGGTTGGACTTGTTCAACAAGTCATTACTTAGTGAACAAGGTATTCAACTTGTTCATTGACGCATTACTTGGTCGGCAGGGCATTCGATTTGTTCAATAAAACATTATACAGGGACAAAAAGGCATTCGACTTGTTCAGCAAGGCATTACATGGTCAACAAGGCATCCGACTTGTTCAGAAAGGCATTACTTGGTCAACAAGGCATTCGCCTTGTTCTTGAAGGCATTAGAATTTTTCAACAATGGATTTTACTTGTTCAACAAGTCTTTAGTTGGTGAAAAACGCATTCTACTTGTTCAGTAACGCATTACTTGGTCAATAAAGCATTCGACTTGTTCAACAAGGCATTCGACTTGGTTAACAAGACATTACATTGTAAACAAGGCGTCCAACTTGTTCAAGAAGGCATTACTATGTCAACAAGGCATTCGACTTTTCTTGAAGGCATTAGAGTTGGTCTACTAGAGATTTGACTTGTTCAAAGAGTTTTTACTGCATTCAACTTGTTCACCAAGGCGTTACTTTGGTAAAAAAGGCATTCGACTTGTTCAAGAAGACATTCCTTGGTCAACAAGGCATTCGACTTAGTATTGAAGGGATTAGATATGGTCAACAAGGGATTTGACTTGTTCAAAACTCATTACTTGGTAAACAAGGTATTCAAATTGTTCAATAAGGCATTACTTTGGTCAAAAAGGCATTCGACTTGTTCAACAAGGCATTTAACTTGGTCAACAAGGCATTCGACTTATTCATGAAGCGATTAGACATGGTCAACAAGGGATTTGACTTGTTCAAAAGTTTGGTAAACAACGTATTCAAATTGTTCAATAAGGCATTACTTTGGTCAAGAAGGCATTCGACTCGTTCAACAATGCATTCAACTTGGTCAACAAGGCATTCAGCTTGGTCAACAAGGCATTCGACTTGGTCAACAAAGGATTCAACTTGTTAAAGATGATGATACTTGGTCAACAAGGCATTCCACTTGTTCTTGAAGGCATTAGACTTGGTCAACAAAGGATTTGACTTCTTGAACACTGGATTTGACTTGTTCAACAAGTCATTACTTATTGAAGAAGGCATTCAACTTGTTCATCGACGCATTACCTGATCAGCATGACATTCGACTTGTTCATCAAAACATTTGACATGGATAACAAGGCATTCGACTTGTTCAGCAAGGCATTACATGGTCAACAAGGCATCCGACTTGTTCAGGAAGGCATTACGTACTCAACAATGCATTCGACTTGTTCTTGAAGGCATTAGACTTGTTCAACAAGTCATTAGTTGGTAAAAAAGGCATTCTACTTGTTCAGTAACGCATTACTTGGTCAATAAAGCATTCGACTTGTTCAAGAAAGCATTGGAGTTGTTAAACAAGGCATTCAACTTGGTCAACAAGGCATTACATTGTAAACAAGGCGTCCAACTTGTTCAGAAGGCATTACTTGGTCAACGAGGCATTTGACTTTTCTTGAAGGCATTAGGGTTGGTCTACAAGAGATTTGACTTGTTCAACAAGTTTTTACTGCATTCAACTTATTCACCAAGGCATTACTTTGGTCAAAAAGGCATTCGACTTGTTCAAGAAGACATTCATTGGTCAACAAGGCATTCGACTTATTCTTGAAGGGATTAGACATGGTGAACAAGGAATTTGACTTGTTCAAAATTCATTACATGGTAAACAAGGTACTCGAATTGTTCAATAAGGCATTACTTTGGTCAAAAAGGCATTCGACTTGTTCAACAAGGCATTCCACTTGGTCAACAAGGCATTCAACTTGGTCAACAAGGAATTCAACTTGGTCAACAAGGCATTCAACATGGTCAACAAGGCATTCAAGTTGGTCAACAAGGCATTCAACTTGTTCAAGACGTCGATACTTGGTCAACAAGGCATTCGACCTTTTCTTGAAGGCATTAGACTTGGTCAACAAGCCATTTGACTTGTTCAAAAGTCATTAATTTGTAAACAAGGCATTCAAATTGTTCAACAAGGCATTAGTTTGGTCAAAAAGGCATTTGACTTGTTCAACAAGCCATTCAACTTGGTTAGCAAGGAAATCGACTTGTTCAGCAAGACATTTTACTTGGTCAACAATGCATTCGACTTGTTCCGCAAGGCATTACATGGTGAACAAGGCATACGACTTGTTCAAGAAGGCATTATTTGGTCAACAAGGCATTCTACTTGGTTAACAAGACATTTGACTTGGTTAATAAGGCGTTCGAGTTGTTCAACAAGACATTTGACTTGGTCAACAAGGCATTCAACTGGTTCTTGACGACGATACTTGGTCAACGAGGCATTTGACTTGTTCATGAAGGCATTAGACTTGGTCAACACGGGATTTAACTTCATGAACACTGGATTTTACTTGTTCAACAAGCAATTACTTAGTGAACAAGGCATTCAACTTGTTCATCGACGCATTACTTGGACAGCCAGGCATTTGACTTGGTCAACAAGATATTTGACTTGGTCAACAATTCATTCTAACTTTTTCAGCGAGGCATTACATTGTCAATAAGGCATCCAACTTCTTCAAGAAGGCATTGCGCGGTATACAAGGCATTCGACTTGTTCTTGAAAGCATTAGACTTCGTAAACAAGGGATTTGACTTGTTCAACAATTGATTTGACTTGTTCAACAAGTTATTAGGTGGTGAAAAATGCATTCTACTTGTTCAGTAATGCATTACTTGGTCAAAGAAGTATTCGACTAGTTCAACAAGGCATTTGACTTGCTCAACAATGCATTCGACTTGTTCAGCAAGGCATTACATGGTCAACAAGGTGTCCAACTTGTTAAAGAAGGCATTACTTGGTCAACAAGGCATTCAACTTTTCTTGAACGGATTAGAGTTGGTCTACAAGATATTTGACTTGTTCAACAAAGTTTTATTGCATTCAACTTATTCACCAAGGCATTACTTTGGTTGAAAAGGCATTCGACTTGTTCAAGAAGACATTCATTGGTTAACAAGGCATTCGACTTAGTATTGAAGGGATTAGACATGGTCAATAAGGGATTTGACTTGTTCAAAACTCATTACTTGGTAAACAAGGTATTCAAATTGTTCAATAAGGCATTACTTTGGTCAAAAAGGCATTCGACTTGTTCAACAAGGCATTTAACTTGGTCAACAAGGCATTCGACTTATTCACGAAGCGATTAGACATGGTCAACAAGGGATTTGACTTGTTCAAAGTTTGGTAAACAACGTATTCAAATTGTTCAATAAGACATTACTTTGGTCAAAAAAGGCATTCGACTTATTCTCGAAGGGATTAGACATGGTCAACAAGGGATTTGACTTGTTCAAAAGTTTGGTAAACAACGTATTCAAATTGTTCAATAAGGCATTACTTGGGTCAAAAATGCATTCGACTTGTTCAGCAACGCATTCAACTTGGCCACCAAGGCATTCAACTTGGTCAACAAGGCATTCGACTTGTTCAAGAAGGCATTCAACCTTTTCTAGACGACGATACTTTGGTCCAAAAGGCATTTGACTTGTTCAAGAAGACATTCATTGGTCAACAAGGCATTCGACTTATTCTTGAAGGGATTAGACATGGTCAACAAGTGATTTGGCTTGTTCAAAATTCATTACATGGTAAACAAGGTATTCAAATTATTCAATAAGGCGTTACTTTGGTCAAAAAGGCATTCGACTTGTTCAACAAGGCATTCAACTTGGTCAACCAGGCATTCAACTTCGTCAACAAGGCATTCAACTTGTTCAAGACGTCGATACTTGGTCAAGAAGGCACTCGACTTGTTCTTGAAGGCATTAGACTTGGTCAACAAGCAATTTGACTTGTTCAAACGTTTGGTAAACAACGTATTCAAATTGTTCAATAAGGCATTACCTTGGTCAGAAAGGCATTCGACTTGTTCAACAACGCATTCAACTTGGTCAACAAGGCATTCCACTTGGTCAACAACGCATTCGACTTTGTCAACAAGGCATTCAACTTGTTAAAGACGACGATACTTGGTCAACAAGGCATTCCACTTGTTCTTGAAGGCATTAGACTTGGTCAACAAGCCATTTGACTTGTTCAAAAGTCATTAATTTGTAAACAAGGCATTCAAATTGTTCAATAAGGCATTAGTTTGGTCAAAAAGACATTCGACTTGTTCAACAAGGCATTCAACTTGGTTAGCAAGGAAATCGACTTGTTCAGCAAGACATTTTACTTGGTCAACAATGCATTCGACTTGTTCCGCAAGGCAATACATGGTGAACAAGGCATCCGACTTGTTCAAGAAGGCATTATTTGGTCAACAAGGCATTCTACTTGGTTAACAAGACATTTGACTTGGTTAACAAGGCGTTCTACTTGTTCATCAAGACATTTGACTTGGTCAACAAGACATTCAACTTGTTCTTGACGACGATACTTGGTCAACGAGGCATTCGACTTGTTCATGAAGGCATTAGACTTGGTCAACACGGGATTTGACTTCATGAACACTGGATTTTACTTGTTCAACAAGCAATTACTTGGTGAACAAGGCATTCAACTTGTTCGTCGAAGCATTACTTGGACAGCCAGGCATTTGACTTGTTCAACAAGACATTTGACTTGGTCAACAAGACATTTGACTTGTTCAACAAGATATTTGACTTGGTCAACAAGGCATTTGACTTATTCAGCAAGGCATTACATTGTCAACAAGGCATCCGACTTGTTCAAGAAGGCATTTCATGGTCAACAAGGCATTCGACTTGTTCTTGAAGGTATTAGACTTTGTAAACAAGGGATTTGACTTGTTCAACAATTGATTTTACTTGTTCAACAAGTTATTAGTTGGTGAAAAAGGCATTCTACTTGTTCAGTAATGCATTACTTGGTCAAAGAAGTATTCGACTAGTTCAACAAGGCATTTGACTTGGTCAACAATGCATTTGACTTGGTCAACAAGGCATTCGACTTATTCAGCAAGGCATTACATGCTCAACAAGGTGTCCAACTTGTTAAAGAAGGCATTACTTGGTCAACAAGGCATTCGACTTTTCTTGAAGGCATTAGAGTTGGTCTACAAGAGATTTGACTTGTTCAACAAGGTTTTATTGCATTCAACTTATTCACCAAGGCATTACTTTGCTCGAAAAGGCATTCGACTTGTTCAAGAAGACATTCATTGGTCAACAAGGCATTCGACTTAGCATTGAAGGGATTAGACATGGTCAACAAGGGACTTGACTTGTTCAAAACTCATTACTTGGTAAACAAGGTATTCAAATTGTTCAATAAGGCATTACTTTGGTCAAAAAGGCATTCGACTTGTTCAACAAGGCATTTAACTTGGTCAACAAGGCATTCGACTTATTCATGAAGCGATTAGACATGGTCAACAAGGGATTTGACTTATTAAAAAGTTTGGTAAACAACGTATTCAAATTGTTCAATAAGACATTACTTTGGTCAAAAAGGCATTCGACTTATTCTCGAAGGGATTAGACATGGTCAACAAGGGATTTGACATGTTCAAAAGTTTGGTAAACAACGTATTCAAATTGTTCAATAAGGCATTACCTTGGTCAGAAAGGCATTCGACTTGTTCAACAACGCATTCAACTTTGTCAACAAGGCATTCAACTTGGTCAACAACGCATTCGACTTTGTCAACAAGGAATTCAACTTGTTAAAGACGACGATACTTGGTCAACAAGGCATTCTACTTGTTCTTGAACGCATTAGACTTGGTCAACAAGCCATTTGACTTGTTCAAAAGTCATTAATTTGTAAACAAGGCATTCAAATTGTTCAATAAGGCATTAGTTTGGTCAAAAAGGCATTCGACTTGTTCAACAAGGCATTCAACTTGGTTAGCAAGTAAATCGACTTGTTCAGCAAGACATTTTACTTGGTCAACAATGCATTCGACTTGTTCCGCAAGGCAATACATGGTGAACAAGGCATCCGACTTGTTCAAGAAGGCATTATTTGGTCAACAAGGCATTCTACTTGGTTAACAAGACATTTGACTTGGTTAACAAGGCGTTCGACTTGTTCATCAAGACATTTGACTTGGTCAACAAGGCATTCAACTTGTTCTTGACGACGATACTTGGTCAACGAGGCATTCGACTTGTTCATGAGGGCATTAGACTTGGTCAACACGAGATTTGACTTCATGAACACTGGATTTTACTTGTTCAACAAGCAATTACTTAGTGAACAAGGCATTCAACTTGTTCATCGACGCATTACTTGGACAGCCAGGCATGCGACTTGTTCAACAAGACATTTGACTTGGTCAACAATGCATTCAACTTTTTCAGCGAGGCATTACATTGTCAATAAGGCATCCAACTTCTTCAAGAAGGCATTGTGCGGTCTACAAGGCATTCGACTTGTTCTTGAAGGCATTAGACTTTGTTAACAAGGGATTTGACTTGTTCAACAATTGATTTTACTTGTTCAACAAGTTATTAGTTGGTGAAAAAGGCATTCTACTTGTTCAGTAATGCATTACTTGGTCAAAGAAGTATTCGACTAGTTCAACAAGTCATTTGACTTGGTCAACAAGGCATTCGACTTAGTCAGCAAGGCACTACATGGTCAACAAGGTGTCCAACTTGTTAAAAAAGGCATTACTTGGTCAACAAGGCATTCGACTTTTCTTGAAGGCATTAGAGTTGGTCTACAAGAGATTTGACTTGTTCAACAAGGTTTTATTGCATTCAACTTATTCACCATGACATTACTTTGGTCGAAAAGGCATTTGACTTGTTCAAGAAGACATTCATTGGTCAACAAGGCATTCGACTTAGTATTGAAGGGATTAGACATGGTCAACAAGGGATTTGACTTGTTCAAAACTCATTACTTGGTAAACAAGGTATTCAAATTGTTCAATAACGCATTACTTTGGTCAAAAAGGCATTCGACTTGTTCAACAAGGTATTTAACTTGGTCAACAAGGCATTCGACTTATTCATGAAGCGATTAGACATGGTCAACAAGGGATTTGACTTGTTCAAAAGTTTGGTAAACAACGTATTCAAATTGTTCATAAGCCATTACTTTGGTCAAAAAAGGCATTCGATTTATTCTCGAAGAGATTAGACATGGTCAACAAGGGATTTGACTTGTTCAAAAGTTTGGTAAACAACGTATTCAAATTGTTCAATAAGGCATTACTTTGGTCAGAAAGGCATTCGACTTGTTCAACAACGCATTCAACTTATTCAGCAAGGCATTCAACTTGGTCAACAAGGCATTCAACTTGGTCAACAAGGCATTCAACTTTTTCTGGACGACGATACTTTTGTCCAAAAGGCATTAGACTTGTTCAAGAAGACATTCATTGGTCAACAAGGCAATCGACTTATTCTTGAAGGGATTAGACATGGTCAACAAATGATTTGGCTTGTTCAAAATTCATTAATAGGTAAACAAGGTATTCAAATTATTCAATAAGGCGTTACTTTGGTAAAAAGGCATTCGACTTGTTCAACAAGGCATTCAACTTGGTCAACAAGGCATTAAACTTGTTCTAGACGTCGATACTTGGTCAACAAGGCACTCGATTTGTTCTTGAAGGCATTAAACTTGGTCAACAAGCCATTTGACTTGTTCAAAAGTCATTAATTGTAAACAAGGCATTCAAATTGTACAATAAGGCATTAGTTTGGTCAAAAAGGCATTCGACTTGTTCAACAAGGCATTCAACTTGGTTAGCAAGGAAATCGACTTGGTGAGCAAGACATTTTACTTGGTCAACAATGCATTTGACTGGTTCAGCAAGGCATTACATGGTGAACAAGGCATCCGACTTGTTCAAGAAGGCATTATTTGGTCAACAAGGCATTCAACTTGTTCAAGACGTCGATACTTGGTCAACAAGGCATTCGACTTGTTCTTGAAGGCATTAGACTTGGTCAACAAGCCATTTGACTTGTTCAAAAGTCATTAATTTGTAAACAAGGCATTCAAATTGTTCAATAAGGCATTAGTTTGGTCAAAAAGGCATTCGACTTGTTCAACAAGGCATTCAACTTGGTTAGCAAGGAAATCGACTTGGTGAGCAAGACATTTTACTTGGTCAACAATGCATTCGACTTGTTCCGCAAGGCAATACATGGTGAACAAGGCATCCGACTTGTTCAAGAAGGCATTATTTGGTCAACAAGGCATTCAACTTGTTCAAGACGTCGATACTTGGTCAACAAGGCATTCGACTTGTTCTTGAAGGCATTAGACTTGGTCAACAAGCCATTTGACTTGTTCAAAAGACATTAATTTGTAAACAAGGCATTCAAATTGTTCAATAAGGCATTAGTTTGGTCAAAAAGGCATTCGACTTGTTCAACAAGGCATTCAACTTGGTTAGCAAGGAAATCGACTTGGTGAGCAAGACATTTTACTTGGTCAACAATGCATTTGACTGGTTCAGCAAGGCATTACATGGTGAACAAGGCATCCGACTTGTTCAAGAAGGCATTATTTGGTCAACAAGGCATTCAACTTGTTCAAGACGTCGATACTTAGTCAACAAGGCATTCGACTTGTTCATGAAGGCATTAGACTTGGTCAACACGGGATTTGACTTCATGAACACTGGATTTTACTTGTTCAACAAGCAATTACTTAGTGAACAAGGCATTCAACTTGTTCATCGACGCATTACTTGGACAGCCAGGCATTTGACTTGTTCAACAAGACATTTGACTTGGTCAACAATGCATTCAACTTTTTCAGCGAGGCATTACATTGTCAATAAGGCATCAACCTTCTTCAAGAAGGCATTGCGCGGTCTACAAGGCATTCGAGTTGTTCTTGAAGGCATTAGACTTTGTTAACAAGGGATTTGACTTGTTCAACAATTGATTTTACTTGTTCAACAAGTTATTAGTTGGTGAAAAAGGCATTCTACTTGTTCAGTAATGCATTACTTGGTCAAAGAAGTATTCGACTAGTTCAACAAGTCATTTGACTTGGTCAACAAGGCATTCGACTTGGTCAGCAAGGCACTACATGGTCAACAAGGTGTCCAACTTGTTAAGAAAGGCATTACTTGGTCAACAAGGCATTCGACTTTTCTTGAAGGCATTAGAGTTGGTCTACAAGAGATTTGACCTGTTCAACAAGGTTTTATTGCATTCAACTTATTCACCAAGGCATTACTTTGCTCGAAAAGGCATTCGACTTGTTCAAGAAGACATTCATTTGTCAACAAGGCATTCGACTTAGTATTGAAGGGATTAGACATGGTCAACAAGGGATTTGACTTGTTCAAAACTCATTACTTGGTAAACAAGGTATTCAAATTGTTCAATAAGGCATTACTTTGGTCAAAAAGGCATTCGACTTGTTCAACAAGGTATTTAACTTGGTCAACAAGGCATTCGACTTATTCATGAAGCGATTAGACATGGTCAACAAGGGATTTGACTTGTTCAAAAGTTTGGTAAACAACGTATTCAAATTGTTCAATAAGCCATTACTTTGGTCAAATAAGGCATTCGACTTATTCTCGAAGAGATTAGACATGGTCAACAAGGGATTTGACTTGTTCAAAAGTTTGGTAAACAACGTATTCAAATTGTTCAATAAGGCATTACTTTGGTCAGAAAGGCATTCGACTTGTTCAACAACGCATTCAACTTATTCAGCAAGGCATTCAACTTGGTCAACAAGGCATTCAACTTGGTCAACAAGGCATTCGACTTGTTCAAGAAGGCATTCAACTTTTTCTGGACGACGATACTTTTGTCCAAAAGGCATTAGACTTGTTCAAGAAGACATTCATTGGTCAACAAGGCAATCGACTTATTCTTGAAGGGATTAGACATTGTCAACAAGTGATTTGGCTTGTTCAAAATTCATTACTTGGTAAACAAGGTATTCAAATTATTCAATAAGGCGTTACTTTGGTAAAAGAAGCATTCGACTTGTTCAACAAGGCATTCAACTTGGTCAACAAGGCATTCCACTTGGTCAACAACGCATTCGACTTTGTCAACAAGGCATTCAACTTGTTAAAGACGACGATACTTGGTCAACAAGGCATTCCACTTGTTCTTGAAGGCATTAGACTTGGTCAACAAGCCATTTGACTTGTTCAAAAGTCATTAATTTGTAAACAAGGCATTCAAATTGTTCAATAAGGCATTAGTTTGGTCAAAAAGGCATTCGACTTGTTCAACAAGGCATTCTACTTGGTTAGCAAGGAAATCGACTTGTTCAGCAAGACATTTTACTTGGTCAACAATGCATTCGACTTGTTCCGCAAGGCAATACATGGTGAACAAGGCATCCGACTTGTTCAAGAAGACATTATTTGGTCAACAAGGCATTCTACTTGGAGAACAAGACATTTGACTTGGTTAACAAGGCGTTCGACTTGTTCAACAAGACATTTGACTTGGTCAACAAGGCATTCAACTTGTTCTTGACGACGATACTTGGTCAACGAGGCATTCGACTTGTTCATGAAGGCATTAGACTTGGTCAACACGGGATTTGACTTCATGAACACTGGATTTTACTTGTTCAACAAGCAATTACTTAGTGAACAAGGCATTCAACTTGTTCATCGACGCATTACTTGGACAGCCAGTCATTTGACTTGTTCAACAAGACGTTTGACTTGTTCAACAAGACATTTGACTTGGTCAACAATGCATTCAACTTTTTCAGCGAGGCATTACATTGTCAATAAGGCATCCAACTTCTTCAAGAAGGCATTGCGCGGTCTACAAGGCATTCGAGTTGTTCTTGAAGGCATTAGACTTTGTTAACAAGGGATTTGACTTGTTCAACAATTGATTTTACTTGTTCAACAAGTTATTAGTTGGTGAAAAAGGCATTCTACTTGTTCAGTAATGCATTACTTGGTCAAAGAAGTATTCGACTAGTTCAACAAGTCATTTGACTTGGTCAACAAGGCATTCGACTTGGTCAGCAAGGCACTACATGGTCAACAAGGTGTCCAACTTGTTAAGAAAGGCATTACTTGGTCAACAAGGCATTCGACTTTTCTTGAAGGCATTAGAGTTGGTCTACAAGAGATTTGACTTGTTCAACAAGGTTTTATTGCATTCAACTTATTCACCAAGGCATTACTTTGCTCGAAAAGGCATTCGACTTGTTCAAGAAGACATTCATTGGTCAACAAGGCATTCGACTTAGTATTGAAGGGATTAGACATGGTCAACAAGGGATTTGCCTTGTTCATAACTCATTACTTGGTAAACAAGGTATTCAAATTGTTCAATAAGGCATTACTTTGGTCAAAAGGCATTCGACTTGTTCAACAAGGCATTTAACTTGGTCAACAAGGCATTCGACTTATTCATGAAGCGATTAGACATGGTCAACAAGGGATTTGACTTGTTCAAAAGTTTGGTAAACAACGTATTCAAATTGTTCAATAAGACATTACTTTGGTCAAAAAAGGCATTCGACTTATTCTCGAAGGGATTAGACATGGTCAACAAGGGATTTGACTTGTTCAAAAGTTTGGTAAACAACGTATTCAAATTGTTCAATAAGGCATTACTTTGGTCAGAAAGGCATTCGACTTGTTCAACAACGCATTCAACTTATTCAGCAAAGCATTCAACTTGGTCAACAAGGCATTCAACTTGGTCAACAAGGCATTCGACTTGTTCAAGAAGGCATTCAACTTTTTCTGGACGACGATACTTTTGTCCAAAAGGCATTAGACTTGTTCAAGAAGACATTCATTGGTCAACAAGGCAATCGACTTATTCTTGAAGGGATTAGACATTGTCAACAAGTGATTTGGCTTGTTCAAAATTCATTACTTGGTAAACAAGGTATTCAAATTATTCAATAAGGCGTTACTTTGGTAAAAAAGGCATTCGACTTGTTCAACAAGGCATTCAACTTGGTCAACAAGGCATTAAACTTGTTCAAGACGTCGATACTTGGTCAACAAGGCACTCGATTTGTTCTTGAAGGCATTAAACTTGGTCAACAAGCCATTTGACTTGTTCAAAAGTCATTAATTTGTAAACAAGGCATTCAAATTGTACAATAAGGCATTAGTTTGGTCAAAAAGGCATTCGACTTGTTCAACAAGGCATTCAACTTGGTTAGCAAGGAAATCGACTTGGTGAGCAAGACATTTTACTTGGTCAACAATGCATTTGACTGGTTCAGCAAGGCATTACATGGTGAAGAAGGCATCCGACTTTTTCAAGAAGGCATTATTTGGTCAACAAGGCATTCAACTTGTTCACGACGTCGATACTTGGTCAACAAGGCATTCGACTTGTTCTTGAAGGCATTAGACTTGGTCAACAAGCCATTTGACTTGTTCAAAAGTCATTAATTTGTAAACAAGGCATTCAAATTGTTCAATAAGGCATTAGTTTGGTCAAAAAGGCATTCGACTTGTTCAACAAGGCATTCTACTTGGTTAGCAAGGAAATCGACTTGTTCAGCAAGACATTTTACTTGGTCAACAATGCATTCGACTTGTTCCGCAAGGCAATACATGGTGAACAAGGCATCCGACTTGTTCAAGAAGGCATTATTTGGTCAACAAGGCATTCTACTTGGTGAACAAGACATTTGACTTGGTTAACAAGGCGTTCGACTTGTTCAACAAGACATTTGACTTGGTCAACAAGGCATTCAACTTGTTCTTGACGACGATACTTGGTCAACGAGGCATTCGACTTGTTCATGAAGGCATTAGACTTGGTCAACACGGGATTTGACTTCATGAACACTGGATTTTACTTGTTCAACAAGCAATTACTTAGTGAACAAGGCATTCAACTTGTTCATCGACGCATTACTTGGACAGCCAGTCATTTGACTTGTTCAACAAGACGTTTGACTTGTTCAACAAGACATTTGACTTGGTCAACAATGCATTCAACTTTTTCAGCGAGGCATTACATTGTCAATAAGGCATCCAACTTCTTCAAGAAGGCATTGCGCGGTCTACAAGGCATTCGAGTTGTTCTTGAAGGCATTAGACTTTGTTAACAAGGGATTTGACTTGTTCAACAATTGATTTTACTTGTTCAACAAGTTATTAGTTGGTGAAAAAGGCATTCTACTTGTTCAGTAATGCATTACTTGGTCAAAGAAGTATTCGACTAGTTCAACAAGTCATTTGACTTGGTCAACAAGGCATTCGACTTGGTCAGCAAGGCACTACATGGTCAACAAGGTGTCCAACTTGTTAAGAAAGGCATTACTTGGTCAACAAGGCATTCGACTTTTCTTGAAGGCATTAGAGTTGGTCTACAAGAGATTTGACCTGTTCAACAAGGTTTTATTGCATTCAACTTATTCACCAAGGCATTACTTTGCTCGAAAAGGCATTCGACTTGTTCAAGAAGACATTCATTTGTCAACAAGGCATTCGACTTAGTATTGAAGGGATTAGACATGGTCAACAAGGGATTTGACTTGTTCAAAACTCATTACTTGGTAAACAAGGTATTCAAATTGTTCAATAAGGCATTACTTTGGTCAAAAAGGCATTCGACTTGTTCAACAAGGTATTTAACTTGGTCAACAAGGCATTCGACTTATTCATGAAGCGATTAGACATGGTCAACAAGGGATTTGACTTGTTCAAAAGTTTGGTAAACAACGTATTCAAATTGTTCAATAAGGCATTACTTTGGTCAGAAAGGCATTCGACTTGTTCAACAACGCATTCAACTTATTCAGCAAGGCATTCAACTTGGTCAACAAGGCATTCAACTTGGTCAACAAGGCATTCGACTTGTTCAAGAAGGCATTCAACTTTTTCTGGACGACGATACTTTTGTCCAAAAGGCATTAGACTTGTTCAAGAAGACATTCATTGGTCAACAAGGCAATCGACTTATTCTTGAAGGGATTAGACATTGTCAACAGTGATTTGGCTTGTTCAAATTCATTACTTGGTAAACAAGGTATTCAAATTATTCAATAAGGCGTTACTTTGGTAAAAAAGGCATTCGACTTGTTCAACAAGGCATTCAACTTGGTCAACAAGGCATTCCACTTGGTCAACAACGCATTCGACTTTGTCAACAAGGCATTCAACTTGTTAAAGACGACGATACTTGGTCAACAAGGCATTCCACTTGTTCTTGAAGGCATTAGACTTGGTCAACAAGCCATTTGACTTGTTCAAAAGTCATTAATTTGTAAACAAGGCATTCAAATTGTTCAATAAGGCATTAGTTTGGTCAAAAAGGCATTCGACTTGTTCAACAAGGCATTCTACTTGGTTAGCAAGGAAATCGACTTGTTCAGCAAGACATTTTACTGGTCAACAATGCATTCGACTTGTTCCGCAAGGCAATACATGGTGAACAAGGCATCCGACTTGTTCAAGAAGGCATTATTTGGTCAACAAGGCATTCTACTTGGAGAACAAGACATTTGACTTGGTTAACAAGGCGTTCGACTTGTTCAACAAGACATTTGACTTGGTCAACAAGGCATTCAACTTGTTCTTGACGACGATACTTGGTCAACGAGGCATTCGACTTGTTCATGAAGGCATTAGACTTGGTCAACACGGGATTTGACTTCATGAACACTGGATTTTACTTGTTCAACAAGCAATTACTTAGTGAACAAGGCATTCAACTTGTTCATCGACGCATTACTTGGACAGCCAGTCATTTGACTTGTTCAACAAGACGTTTGACTTGTTCAACAAGACATTTGACTTGGTCAACAATGCATTCAACTTTTTCAGCGAGGCATTACATTGTCAATAAGGCATCCAACTTCTTCAAGAAGGCATTGCGCGGTCTACAAGGCATTCGAGTTGTTCTTGAAGGCATTAGACTTTGTTAACAAGGGATTTGACTTGTTCAACAATTGATTTTACTTGTTCAACAATTATTAGTTGGTGAAAAAGGCATTCTACTTGTTCAGTAATGCATTACTTGGTCAAAGAAGTATTCGACTAGTTCAACAAGTCATTTGACTTGGTCAACAAGGCATTCGACTTGGTCAGCAAGGCACTACATGGTCAACAAGGTGTCCAACTTGTTAAGAAAGGCATTACTTGGTCAACAAGGCATTCGACTTTTCTTGAAGGCATTAGAGTTGGTCTACAAGAGATTTGACTTGTTCAACAAGGTTTTATTGCATTCAACTTATTCACCAAGGCATTACTTTGCTCGAAAAGGCATTCGACTTGTTCAAGAAGACATTCATTGGTCAACAAGGCATTCGACTTAGTATTGAAGGGATTAGACATGGTCAACAAGGGATTTGCCTTGTTCATAACTCATTACTTGGTAAACAAGGTATTCAAATTGTTCAATAAGGCATTACTTTGGTCAAAAAGGCATTCGACTTGTTCAACAAGGCATTTAACTTGGTCAACAAGGCATTCGACTTATTCATGAAGCGATTAGACATGGTCAACAAGGGATTTGACTTGTTCAAAAGTTGGTAAACAACGTATTCAAATTGTTCAATAAGACATTACTTTGGTCAAAAAAGGCATTCGACTTATTCTCGAAGGGATTAGACATGGTCAACAAGGGATTTGACTTGTTCAAAAGTTTGGTAAACAACGTATTCAAATTGTTCAATAAGGCATTACTTTGGTCAGAAAGGCATTCGACTTGTTCAACAACGCATTCAACTTATTCAGCAAAGCATTCAACTTGGTCAACAAGGCATTCAACTTGGTCAACAAGGCATTCGACTTGTTCAAGAAGGCATTCAACTTTTTCTGGACGACGATACTTTTGTCCAAAAGGCATTAGACTTGTTCAAGAAGACATTCATTGGTCAACAAGGCAATCGACTTATTCTTGAAGGGAGTAGACATTGTCAACAAGTGATTTGGCTTGTTCAAAATTCATTACTTGGTAAACAAGGTATTCAAATTATTCAATAAGGCGTTACTTTGGTAAAAAAGGCATTCGACTTGTTCAACAAGGCATTCAACTTGGTCAACAAGGCATTAAACTTGTTCAAGACGTCGATACTTGGTCAACAAGGCACTCGATTTGTTCTTGAAGGCATTAAACTTGGTCAACAAGCCATTTGACTTGTTCAAAAGTCATTAATTTGTAAACAAGGCATTCAAATTGTACAATAAGGCATTAGTTTGGTCAAAAAGGCATTCGACTTGTTCAACAAGGCATTCTATTTGGTTAGCAAGGAAATCGACTTGTTCAGCAAGACATTTTACTTGGTCAACAATGCATTCGACTTGTTCCGCAAGGCAATACATGGTGAACAAGGCATCCGACTTGTTCAAGAAGGCATTATTTGGTCAACAAGGCATTCTACTTGGTGAACAAGACATTTGACTTGGTTAACAAGGCGTTCGACTTGTTCAACAAGACATTTGACTTGGTCAACAAGGCATTCAACTTGTTCTTGACGACGATACTTGGTCAACGAGGCATTCGACTTGTTCATGAAGGCATTAGACTTGGTCAACACGGGATTTGACTTCATGAACACTGGATTTTACTTGTTCAACAAGCAATTACTTAGTGAACAAGGCATTCAACTTGTTCATCGACGCATTACTTGGACAGCCAGTCATTTGACTTGTTCAACAAGACGTTTGACTTGTTCAACAAGACATTTGACTTGGTCAACAATGCATTCAACTTTTTCAGCGAGGCATTACATTGTCAATAAGGCATCCAACTTCTTCAAGAAGGCATTGCGCGGTCTACAAGGCATTCGAGTTGTTCTTGAAGGCATTAGACTTTGTTAACAAGGGATTTGACTTGTTCAACAATTGATTTTACTTGTTCAACAAGTTATTAGTTGGTGAAAAAGGTATTCTACTTGTTCAGTAATGCATTACTTGGTCAAAGAAGTATTCGACTAGTTCAACAAGTCATTTGACTTGGTCAACAAGGCATTCGACTTGGTCAGCAAGGCACTACATGGTCAACAAGGTGTCCAACTTGTTAAGAAAGGCATTACTTGGTCAACAAGGCATTCGACTTTTCTTGAAGGCATTAGAGTTGGTCTACAAGAGATTTGACTTGTTCAACAAGGTTTTATTGCATTCAACTTATTCACCAAGGCATTACTTTGCTCGAAAAGGCATTCGACTTGTTCAAGAAGACATTCATTGGTCAACAAGGCATTCGACTTAGTATTGAAGGGATTAGACATGGTCAACAAGGGATTTGCCTTGTTCATAACTCATTACTTGGTAAACAAGGTATTCAAATTGTTCAATAAGGCATTACTTTGGTCAAAAAGGCATTCGACTTGTTCAACAAGGCATTTAACTTGGTCAACAAGGCATTCGACTTATTCATGAAGCGATTAGACATGGTCAACAAGGGATTTGACTTGTTCAAAAGTTTGGTAAACAACGTATTCAAATTGTTCAATAAGACATTACTTTGGTCAAAAAAGGCATTCGACTTATTCTCGAAGGGATTAGACATGGTCAACAAGGGATTTGACTTGTTCAAAAGTTTGGTAAACAACGTATTCAAATTGTTCAATAAGGCATTACTTGGTCAGAAAGGCATTCGACTTGTTCAACAACGCATTCAACTTATTCAGCAAAGCATTCAACTTGGTCAACAAGGCATTCAACTTGGTCAACAAGGCATTCGACTTGTTCAAGAAGGCATTCAACTTTTTCTGGACGACGATACTTTTGTCCAAAAGGCATTAGACTTGTTCAAGAAGACATTCATTGGTCAACAAGGCAATCGACTTATTCTTGAAGGGAGTAGACATTGTCAACAAGTGATTTGGCTTGTTCAAAATTCATTACTTGGTAAACAAGGTATTCAAATTATTCAATAAGGCGTTACTTTGGTAAAAAAGGCATTCGACTTGTTCAACAAGGCATTCAACTTGGTCAACAAGGCATTAAACTTGTTCAAGACGTCGATACTTGGTCAACAAGGCACTCGATTTGTTCTTGAAGGCATTAAACTTGGTCAACAAGCCATTTGACTTGTTCAAAGTCATTAATTGTAAACAAGGCATTCAAATTGTACAATAAGGCATTAGTTTGGTCAAAAAGGCATTCGACTTGTTCAACAAGGCATTCAACTTGGTTAGCAAGGAAATCGACTTGGTGAGCAAGACATTTTACTTGGTCAACAATGCATTTGACTGGTTCAGCAAGGCATTACATGGTGAAGAAGGCATCCGACTTTTTCAAGAAGGCATTATTTGGTCAACAAGGCATTCAACTTGTTCACGACGTCGATACTTGGTCAACAAGGCATTCGACTTGTTCTTGAAGGCATTAGACTTGGTCAACAAGCCATTTGACTTGTTCAAAAGTCATTAATTTAAACAAGGCATTCAAATTGTTCAATAAGGCATTAGTTTGGTCAAAAAGGCATTCGACTTGTTCAAAGGCATTCTACTTGGTTAGCAAGGAAATCGACTTGTTCAGCAAGACATTTTACTTGGTCAACAATGCATTCGACTTGTTCCGCAAGGCAATACATGGTGAACAAGGCATCCGACTTGTTCAAGAAGGCATTATTGGTCAACAGGCATTCTACTTGGTGAACAAGACATTTGACTTGGTTAACAAGGCGTTCGACTGTTCAACAAGACATTTGACTTGGTCAACAAGGCATTCAACTTGTTCTTGACGACGATACTTGGTCAACGAGGCATTCGACTTGTTCATGAAGGCATTAGACTTGGTCAACACGGGATTTGACTTCATGAACACTGGATTTTACTTGTTCAACAAGCAATTACTTAGTGAACAAGGCATTCAACTTGTTCATCGACGCATTACTTGGACAGCCAGTCATTTGACTTGTTCAACAAGACGTTTGACTTGTTCAACAAGACATTTGACTTGGTCAACAATGCATTCAACTTTTTCAGCGAGGCATTACATTGTCAATAAGGCATCCAACTTCTTCAAGAAGGCATTGCGCGGTCTACAAGGCATTCGAGTTGTTCTTGAAGGCATTAGACTTTGTTAACAAGGGATTTGACTTGTTCAACAATTGATTTACTTGTTCAACAAGTTATTAGTTGGTGAAAAAGGTATTCTACTTGTTCAGTAATGCATTACTGGTCAAAGAAGTATTCGACTAGTTCAACAAGTCATTTGACTGGTCAACAAGGCATTCGACTTGGTCAGCAAGGCACTACATGGTCAACAAGGTGTCCAACTTGTTAAGAAAGGCATTACTTGGTCAACAAGGCATTCGACTTTTCTTGAAGGCATTAGAGTTGGTCTACAAGAGATTTGACTTGTTCAACAAGGTTTTATTGCATTCAACTTATTCACCAAGGCATTACTTTGCTCGAAAAGGCATTCGACTTGTTCAAGAAGACATTCATTGGTCAACAGGCATTCGACTTAGTATTGAAGGGATTAGACATGGTCAACAAGGGATTTGCCTTGTTCATAACTCATTACTTGGTAAACAAGGTATTCAAATTGTTCAATAAGGCATTACTTTGGTCAAAAAGGCATTCGACTTGTTCAACAAGGCATTTAACTTGGTCAACAAGGCATTCGACTTATTCATGAAGCGATTAGACATGGTCAACAAGGGATTTGACTTGTTCAAAAGTTTGGTAAACAACGTATTCAAATGTTCAATAAGACATTACTTTGGTCAAAAAAGGCATTCGACTTATTCTCGAAGGGATTAGACATGGTCAACAAGGGATTTGACTTGTTCAAAAGTTTGGTAAACAACGTATTCAAATTGTTCAATAAGGCATTACTTTGGTCAGAAAGGCATTCGACTTGTTCAACAACGCATTCAACTTATTCAGCAAAGCATTCAACTTGGTCAACAAGGCATTCAACTTGGTCAACAAGGCATTCGACTTGTTCAAGAAGGCATTCAACTTTTCTGGACGACGATACTTTGTCCAAAGGCATTAGACTTGTTCAAGAAGACATTCATTGGTCAACAAGGCAATCGACTTATTCTTGAAGGGATTAGACATTGTCAACAAGTGATTTGGCTTGTTCAAAATTCATTACTTGGTAAACAAGGTATTCAAATTATTCAATAAGGCGTTACTTTGGTAAAAAGGCATTCGACTTGTTCAACAAGGCATTCAACTTGGTCAACAAGGCATTAAACTTGTTCAAGACGTCGATACTAGGTCAACAAGGCACTCGATTTGTTCTTGAAGGCATTAAACTTGGTCAACAAGCCATTTGACTTGTTCAAAAGTCATTAATTTGTAAACAAGGCATTCAAATTGTACAATAAGACATTAGTTTGGTCAAAAAGGCATTCGACTTGTTCAACAAGGCATTCAACTTGGTTAGCAAGGAAATCGACTTGGTGAGCAAGACATTTTACTTGGTCAACAATGCATTTGACTGGTTCAGCAAGGCATTACATGGTGAAGAAGGCATCCGACTTTTTCAAGAAGGCATTATTTGGTCAACAAGGCATTCAACTTGTTCAAGACGTCGATACTTGGTCAACAAGGCATTCGACTTGTTCTTGAAGGCATTAGACTTGGTCAACAAGCCATTTGACTTGTTCAAAAGTCATTAATTTGTAAACAAGGCATTCAAATTGTTCAATAAGGCATTAGTTTGGTCAAAAAGGCATTCGACTTGTTCAACAAGGCATTCTACTTGGTTAGCAAGGAAATCGACTTGTTCAGCAAGACATTTTACTTGGTCAACAATGCATTCGACTTGTTCCGCAAGCAATACATGTGAACAAGGCATCCGACTGTTCAAGAAGGCATTATTTGGTCAACAAGGCATTCTACTTGGAGAACAAGACATTGACTTGGTTAACAAGGCGTTCGACTTGTTCAACAAGACATTTGACTTGGTCAACAAGGCATTCAACTTGTTCTTGACGACGATACTTGGTCAACGAGGCATTCGACTTGTTCATGAAGGCATTAGACTTGGTCAACACGGGATTTGACTTCATGAACACTGGATTTTACTTGTTCAACAAGCAATTCTTTAGTGAACAAGGCATTCACTTGTTCATCGACGCATTACTTGGACAGCCAGTCATTGACTTGTCAACAGACGTTTGACTTGTTCAACAAGACATTTGACTTGGTCAACAATGCATTCAACTTTTTCAGCGAGGCATTACATTGTCAATAAGGCATCCAACTTCATTCGACTTGTCAAGAAGGCATTCAACTTTTTCTGGACGACGATCTTTTGTCCAAAGGCATTAGACTTGTTCAAGAAGACATTCATTGGTCAACAAGGCAATCGACTTTCTTGAAGGGATTAGACATTGTCACAAGTGATTTGGCTTGTTCAAAATTCATTACTTGGTAAACAAGGTATTCAAATTATTCAATAAGGCGTTACTTTGGTAAAAAGGCATTCGACTTGTTCAACAAGGCATTCAACTTGGTCAACAAGGCATTAAACTTGTTCAAGACGTCGATACTTGGTCAACAAGGCACTCGATTTGTTCTTGAAGGCATTAAACTTGGTCAACAAGCCATTTGACTTGTTCAAAAGTCATTAATTTGTAAACAAGGCATTCAAATTGTACATAAGGCATTAGTTTGGTCAAAAAGGCATTCGACTTGTTCAACAAGGCATTCAACTTGGTTAGCAAGGAATCGACTTGGTGAGCAAGACATTTTACTTGGTCAACAATGCATTTGACTGGTTCAGCAAGGCATTACATGGTGAAGAAGGCATCCGACTTTTCAAGAAGGCATTATTTGGTCAACAAGGCATTCAACTTGTTCAAGACGTCGATACTTGGTCAACAAGGCATTCGACTTGTTCTTGAAGGCATTAGACTTGGTCAACAAGCCATTTGACTTGTTCAAAAGTCATTAATTTGTAAACAGGCATTCAAATTGTTCAATAAGGCATTAGTTTGGTCAAAAGGCATTCGACTTGTTCAACAAGGCATTCTACTTGGTTAGCAAGGAATCGACTTGTTCAGCAAGACATTTTACTTGGTCAACAATGCATTCGACTTGTTCCGCAAGGCAATACATGGTGAACAAGGCATCCGACTTGTTCAGAAGGCATTATTTGGTCAACAAGGCATTCTACTTTGGAGAACAAGACATTTGACTTGGTTAACAAGGCGTTCGACTTGTTCAACAAGACATTTGACTTGGTCAACAAGGCATTCAACTTGTTCTTGACGACGATACTTGGTCAACGAGGCATTCGACTTGTTCATGAAGGCATTAGACTTGGTCAACACGGGATTTGACTTCATGAACACTGGATTTTACTTGTTCAACAAGCAATTACTTAGTGAACAAGGCATTCAACTTGTTCATCGACGCATTACTTGGACAGCCAGTCATTTGACTTGTTCAACAAGTTGACTTGTTCAACAAGACATTTGACTTGGTCAACAATGCATTCAACTTTTTCAGCGAGGCATTACATTGTCAATAAGCATCCAAACTTCTTCAGAAGCATTGCGCGTCTACAAGGCATTCGAGTTGTTCTTGAAGGCATTAGACTTTGTTAACAAGGGATTGACTTGTTCAACATTGATTTTAACTTGTTCAACAAGTTATTAGTTGGTGAAAAAGGCATTTTACTTGTTCAGTAATGCATTACTTGGTCAAGAAGTATTCGACTAGTTCAACAAGTCATTTGTGCTTGGTCAACAAGGCATTCGACTTGGTCAGCAAGGCACTACATGGTCAACAAGGTGTCCACTTGTTAAGAAAGGCATTACTTGGTCACAAGGCATTCGACTTTTCTTGAAGGCATTAGAGTTGGTCTACAGAGATTTGACTTGTTCAACAAGGTTTTATTGCATTCAACTTATTCACCAAGGCATTACTTGCTCGAAAGGCATTCGACTTGTTCAAGAAGACATTCATTGGTCAACAAGGCATTCGACTTAGTATTGAAGGGATTAGACATGTCAACAAGGGATTTGCCTTGTTCATAACTCATTACTGGTAAACAAGGTATTCAAATTGTTCAATAAGGCATTACTTTGGTCAAAAAGGCATTCGACTTGTTCAACAAGGCATTTAACTTGGTCAACAAGGCATTCGACTTATTCATGAAGCGATTAGACATGGTCAACAAGGATTTGACTTGTTCAAAAGTTTGGTAAACAACGTATTCAAATTGTTCAATAGACATTACTTTTGGTCAAAAAAGGCATTCGACTTATTCTCGAAAGGTTAGACATGGTCAACAAGGGATTTGACTGTTCAAAAGTTGGTAAACAACGTATTCAAATTGTTCAATAAGGCATTACTTTGGTCAAAAAGGCATTCGACTTGTTCAACAACGCATTCAACTTATTCAGCAAAGCATTCAACTTGGTCACAAGGCATTCAACTTGGTCAACAAGGCATTCGACTTGTTCAAGAAGGCATTCAACTTTTTCTGGACGACGATACTTTTCCAAAAGGCATTAGACTTGTTCAAGAAGACATTCATTGGTCAACAAGGCAATCGACTTATTCTTGAAGGGATTAGACATTGTCAACAAGTGATTTGGCTTGTTCAAAATTCATTACTTGGTAAACAAGGTATTCAAATTATTCAATAAGGCGTTACTTTGGTAAAAAAGGCATTCGACTTGTTCAACAGGCATTCAACTTGGTCAACAAGGCATTAAACTTGTTCAAGACGTCGATACTTGGTCAACAAGGCACTCGATTTGTTCTTGAAGGCATTAAACTTGGTCAACAAGCCATTTGACTTGTTCAAAAGTTTGGTAAACACGATTCAAATTGTTCAATAAGACATTACTTTGGTCAAAAAAGGCATTCGACTTATTCTCGAAGGGATTAGACATGGTCAACAAGGGATTTGACTTGTTCAAAAGTTTGGTAAACAACGTATTCAAATTGTTCAATAAGGCATTACTTTGGTCAGAAAGGCATTCGACTTGTTCAACAACGCATTCAACTTATTCAGCAAAGCATTCAACTTGGTCAACAAGGCATTCAACTTGGTCAACAAGGCATTCGACTTGTTCAAGAAGGCATTCAACTTTTCTGGACGACGATACTTTTGTCCAAAAGGCATTAGACTTGTTCAAGAAGACATTCATTGGTCAACAAGGCAATCGACTTATTCTTGAAGGGATTAGACATTGTCAACAAGTGATTTGGCTTGTTCAAAATTCATTACTTGGTAAACAAGGTATTCAAATTATTCAATAAGGCGTTACTTTGGGTAAAAAAGGCATTCGACTTGTTCACACAAGGCATTCAACTTGGTCAACAGGCATTAAACTTGTTCAAGACTCGATACTTGGTCACAAGGCACTCGATTTGTTCTTGAAGGCATTAAACTTGGTCAACAAGCCATTTGACTTGTTCAAAAGTCATTAATTTGTAAACAGGCATTCAATTGTACAATAAGGCATTAGTTTGGTCAAAAAGGCATTCGACTTGTTCAACAGGCATTCACTTGGTTAGCAAGGAAATCGACTTGGAGCAAGACATTTTACTTGGTCAACAATGCATTTGACTGGTTCAGCAAGGCATTACATGGTGAAGAAGGCATCCGACTTTTTCAAGAAGGCATTATTTGGTCAACAAGCATTCAACTTGTTCAAGACGTCGATACTTGGTCAACAAGGCATTCGACTTGTTCTTGAAGGCATTAGACTTGGTCAACAAGCCATTTGACTTGTTCAAAAGTCATTAATTTGTAAACAAGGCATTCAATTGTTCAATAAGGCATTAGTTTGGTCAAAAGGCATTCGACTTGTTCAACAAGGCATTCTACTTGGTTAGCAAGGAAATCGACTTGTTCAGCAAGACATTTTACTTGGTCAACAATGCATTCGACTTGTTCCGCAAGCAATACATGGTGAACAAGGCATCCGACTTGTTCAAGAAGGCATTATTTGGTCAACAAGGCATTCTACTTGGAGAACAAGACATTTGACTTGGTTAACAGGCGTTCGCTTGTTCAACAAGACATTTGACTTGGTCAACAAGGCATTCAACTTGTTCTTGACGACGATACTTGGTCAACGAGGCATTCGACTTGTTCATGAAGGCATTAGACTTGGTCAACACGACGGATTTGACTTCATGACACTGGATTTTACTTGTTCAACAAGCAATTACTTAGTGAACAAGGCATTCAACTTGTTCATCGACGCATTACTTGGACAGCCAGTCATTTGACTTGTTCAACAAACGTTTGACTTGTTCAACAAGACATTGACTTGGTCAACAATGCATTCATTCAACTTTTCAGCGAGGCATTACATTGTCATAAGGCATCCAACTTCTTCAAGAAGGCATTGCGCGGTCTACAAGGCATTCGATGTTCTTGAAGGCATTAGACTTTGTTAACAAGGGATTTGACTTGTTCAACATTGATTTTACTTGTTCAACAAGTTATCAGTTGGTGAAAAAGGCATTTTACTTGTTCATAATGCATTACTTGGTCAAAGAAGTATTCGACTATTCAACAAGTCATTTGACTTGGTCAACAAGGCATTCGACTTGGTCAGCAAGGCACTACATGGTCACAGGTGTCCAACTTGTTAAAGAAGGCATTACTTGGTCAACAAGGCATTCGACTTTTCTTGAAGGCATTAGAGTTGGTCTACAAGAGATTTGACTTGTTCAACAAGGTTTTATTGCTTCACTTATTCACACCAGGCATTACTTTGCTCGAAAGGCATTCGACTTGTTCAAGAAGACATTCATTGGTCAACAAGGCATTCGACTTAGTATTGAAGGGATTAGACATGGTCAACAAGGGATTTGCCTTTTCATAACTCATTACTTGGTAAACAGTATTCAAATTTTCAATAGGCATTACTTGGTCAAAAAGGCATTCGACTTGTTCAACAAGGCATTTAACTTGGTCAACAAGGCATTCGACTTATTCATGAAGCGTAGACATGGTCAACAGGGATTTGACTTGTTCAAAAGTTTGGTAAACAACGTATTCAAATTGTTCAATAAGACATTACTTTGGTCAAAAAGGCATTCGACTTATTCTCGAAGGGATTAGACATGGTCAACAAGGGATTTGACTTGTTCAAAGTTTGGTAAACAACGTATTCAAATTGTTCAATAAGGCATTACTTTGGTCAGAAAGGCATTCGACTGTTCAACAACGCATTTCAACTTATTCAGCAAAGCATTCAACTTGGTCACAAGGCATTCAACTTGGTCAACAAGGCATTCGACTTGTTCAAGAAGGCATTCAACTTTTTCTGGACGACGATACTTTTGTCCAAAAGGCATTAGACTTTTCAAGAAGACATTCATTGGTCACAAGGCAATCGACTTATTCTTGAAGGGATAGACATTGTCAACAAGTGATTTGGCTTGTTCAAAATGCATTACTTGGTAACAAAGGTATTCAAATTATTCAATAAGGCGTTACTTTGGTAAAAAAGGCATTCGACTTGTTCAACAAGGCATTCAACTTGGTCAACAAGGCATTAAACTTGTTCAAGACGTCGATACTTGGTCAACAAGGCACTCGATTTGTTCTTGAAGGCATTAACTTGGTCAACAAGCCATTTGACTTGTCAAAAGTCATTAATTTGTAAACAAGCATTCAAATGTACAATAAGGCATTAGTTTGGTCAAAAAGGCATTCGACTTGTTCAACAAGGCATTCAATCTTGGTTAGCAAGGAAATCGACTTGGTGAGCAAGACATTTTAACTTGGTCAACAATGCATTTGACTGGTTCAGCAAGGCATTACATGTGAAGAAGGCATCCGACTTTTTCAAGAAGGCATTATTTGGTCAACAAGGCATTCAACTTGTTCAAGACGTCGATACTTGGTCAACAAGGCATTCGACTTGTTCTTGAAGGCATTAGACTTGGTCAACAAGCCATTTGACTTGTTCAAAAGTCATTAATTTGTAACAAGGCATTCAAATTGTTCAATAAGGCATTAGTTTGGTCAAAAAGGCATTCGACTTGTTCAACAAGGCTTCTACTTGGTTAGCAAGGAAATCGCTTGTTCAGCAAGACATTTTACTGGTCAACAATGCATTCGACTTGTTCCGCAAGGCAATACATGGTGAACAAGGCATCCGACTTGTTCAAGAAGGCATTATTTGGTCAACAAGGCATTCTACTTGGAGAACAAGACATTTGACTTGGTTAACAAGGCGTTCGACTTGTTCAACAAGACTTTGACTTGGTCAACAAGGCATTCAACTTGTTCTTGACGACGATACTTGGTCAACGAGGCATTCGACTGTTCATGAAGGCATTAGCTTGGTCACACACGGGATTTGACTTCATGAACACTGGATTTTACTTGTTCAACAAGCAATTACTTAGTGAACAAGGCATTCAACTTGTTCATCGACGCATTACTTGGACACCAGTCATTTGACTTGTTCACAAGACGTTTGACTTGTTCAACAAGACATTTGACTTGGTCAACAATGCATTCACTTTTTCAGCGAGGCATTACAATTGTCAATAAGGCATCCAACTTCTTCAAGAAGGCATTGCGCGGTCTACAAGGCATTCGAGTTGTTCTTGAAGGCATTAGACTTTGTTAACACGGATTTGACTTGTTCAACAATTGATTTTACTTGTTCAACAAGTTATCAGTTGGTGAAAAAGGCATTTTACTTGTTCAGTAATGCATTACTTGGTCAAAGAAGTATTCGCCTAGTTCAACAAGTCATTTGACTTGGTCAACAAGGCATTCGACTTGGTCACAAGGCACTACATGGTCAACAAGGTGTCCAACTTGTTAAGAAAGGCATTACTTGGTCAACAAGGCATTCGACTTTTCTTGAAGGCATTAGAGTTGGTCTACAAGAGAGTTGACTTGTTCAACAAGGTTTTATTGCATTCAACTTATTCACAAGGCATTACTTTGCTCAAAGCATTCGACTTGTTCAAGAAGACATTCTTCATGGTCAACAGGCATTCGACTTAGTATTGAAGGGATTAGACAATGGTCAACAAGGGATTTGCCTTGTTCATAACTCATTACTTGGTAAACAAGGTATTCAAATTGTTCAATAAGGCATTACTTTGGTCAAAAAGGCATTCGACTTGTTCAACAAGCCATTTAACTTGGTCAACAAGCATCTCGACTTATTCATGAAGCGATTAGACATGGTCAACAAGGGATGTTGACTTGTTCAAAGTTTGGTAACAATGTATTCAAATGTTCAATAAGACATTACTTTGGTCAAAAAAGGCATTCGACTTATTCTCGAAGGGATTTGACTTGTTCAAAAGTTTGGTAAACAACGTATTCAAATTGTTCAATAAGGCATTACTTTGGTCAGAAAGGCATTCGACTGTTCACACGCATTCAACTTATTCAGCAAAGCATTCAACTTGGTCAACAAGGCATTCAACTTGGTCAACAAGGCATTCGACTTGTTCAAGAAGGCATTCAACTTTTTCTGGACGACGATACTTTTGTCCGAAGGCATTAGACTTGTTCAAGAAGACATTCATTTGGTCAACAAGGCAATCGACTTATTCTTGAAGGGATTAGACATGGTCAACAAGTGATTTGGCTTGTTCAAAATTCATTACTTGGTAAAACAAGGTATTCAAATATCAATAAGGCGTTACTTGGTAAAAAAGGCATTCGACTTTTCAACAAGGCATTCAACTTGGTCACAAGGCATTAAACTTGTTCAGACGTCGATACTTGGTCAACAAGGCACTCGATTTGTTCTTGAAGGCATTAAACTTGGTCAACAAGCCATTGACTTGTTCAAAAGTCATTAATTTGTAAACAAGGCATTCAAATTGTACAATAAGGCATTAGTTTGGTCAAAAAGGCATTCGACTTGTCAACAAGGCATTCAGCTTGTTAGCAAGGAAATCGACTGTTCAGCAAGACATTTTACTTGGTCAACATGCATTTGACTGGTTCAGCAAGGCATTACATGGTGAAGAAGGCATCCGACTTTTTCAAGAAGGCATTATTTGGTCAACAAGGCATTCACTTGTTCAAGACGTCGATACTTTGTCAACAAGCAAGCATTCGACTTGTTCTTGAAGGCATTAGACTTGGTCAACAAGCCATTTGACTTGTTCAAAAGTCATTAATTTTAACAAGGCATTCAAATTGTTCAATAAGGCATTAGTTTGGTCAAAAAGGCATTCGACTTGTTCAACAAGGCATTCTACTTGGTTAGCAAGGAAATCGACTTGTTCAGCAAGACATTTTACTTGGTCAACAATGCATTCGACTTGTTTCCGCAAGGCAATACATGGTGAACAAGGCATCCGACTTGTTCAAGAAGGCATTATTTGCTCAATAAGGCATTCTACTTGGTGAACAAGACATTTGACTTGGTTAACAAGGCGTTCGACTTGTTCAACAGACATTTGACTGGTCAACAAGGCATTCAACTTGTTCTTGACGACGATACTTGTCAACGAGGCATTCGACTGTTCATGAAGGCATTAGACTTGGTCAACACCACGGGATTTGACTTCATGAACACTGGATTTTACTTGTTCAAAATTCATTACTTGGTAAACAAGGTATTCAATTATTCATAAGGCGTTACTTTGGTAAAAAAGGCATTCGACTTGTTCAACAAGGCATTCAACTTGGTCAACAGGCATTAAACTTGTTCAAGACGTCGATACTTGGTCAACAAGGCACTCGATTTGTTTCTTGAAGGCATTAAACTTGGTCAACAAGCCATTTGACTTGTTCAAAAGTCATTAATTGTAAACAAGGCATTCAAATGTACAATAAGGCATTAGTTTGGTCAAAAAGGCATTCGACTTGTTCAACAAGGCATTCAACTTGGTTAGCAAGGAAATCGACTTGGTGAGCAGACATTTTACTTGGTCAACATGCATTTGACTGGTTCAGCAAGGCATTACATGGTGAAGAAGCATCCGACTTTTTCAAGAAGGCATTATTTGGTCAACAAGGCATTCAACTTGTTCAAGACGTCGATACTTGGTCAACAAGGCATTCGACTTGTTCTTGAAGGCATTAGACTTGTCAACAAGCCATTTTGACTTGTTCAAAAGTCATTAATTTGTAAACAAGGCATTCAAATTGTTCATAAGGCATTAGTTTGGTCAAAAGGCATTCGACTTGTTCAACAAGGCATTCTACTTGGTTAGCAAGGAAATCGACTTGTTCAGCAAGACATTTTACTTGGTCACAATGCATTCGACTTGTTCCGCAAGGCAATACATGGTGAACAAGGCATCCGACTTGTTCAAGAAGGCATTATTTGCTCAATAGCATTCTACTTGGTGAACAAGACATTTGACTTGGTTAACAAGGCGTTCGACTTGTTCACAGACATTTGACTTGGTCAACAAGGCATTCAACTTGTTCTTGACGACGATACTTGGTCACGAGGCATTCGACTTGTTCATGAAGGCATTACTTGGTCAACACGGATTGACTTCATGAACACTGGATTTACTTGTTCAACAAGCAATTACTTAGTGAACAAGGCATTCAACTTGTTCATCGACGCAATACATGGACAGCCAGTCATTTGACTTGTTCAACAAGACGTTTGACTTGTTCACAAGACATTTGACTTGGTCAACAATGCATTCAACTTTTTTTCAGCGAGGCATTACATTGTCAATAAGGCATCCAACTTCTTCAAGAAGCATTGCGCGGTCTACAAGGCATTCGAGTTGTTCTTGAAGGCATTAGACTTTGTTAACAAGGGATTTACTTGTTCAACAATTGATTTTACTTGTTCAACAAGTTATTAGTTGGTGAAAAAGGCATTCTACTTGTTCAGTAATGCATTACTTGGTCAAAGTATTCGACTAGTTCAACAAGGCATTTGACTTGGTCAACAAGGCATTCGACTTGTTCAGCAAGGCATTATGGTCAACAAGGTGTCCAACTTTTAAAGAAGGCATTGGTCAACAAGGCATTCGACTTTTCCTTGAAGGCATTAGAGTTGGTCTACAAGAGATTTGACTTGTTCAACAAGGTTTTATTGCATTCAACTTATTCACCAAGGCATTACTTTGCTCGAAAAGGCATTCAAATTGTTCAATAAGGCATTAGTTTGGTCAAAAAGGCATTCGACTTGTTCAACAAGGCATTCAACTTGGTTAGCAAGGAAATCAACTTGGTGACAAGACATTTTACTTGGTCACCATGCATTTGACTGTTCAGCAAGGCATTACTGGTGAAGAGGCATCGACTTGTTTCAAGAAGGCATTATTTGGTCAACTAGGCATTCAACTTGTTCAAGACGTCGATACTTTGGTCAACAAGGCATTCGACTTGTTCTTGAAGCATTAGACTTGGTCAACCAACCCATTTGACTTGTTCAAAGTCATTAATTTGTAAACAAGGCATTCAAATTGTTCAATAAGGCATTTTTTGGTGAAAAAGGCATTCCTTGGTCAACAGGCATTCAACTTGGTTAGCAAGGAATCGACTTGGTGAGCAAGACATTTTACTTGGTCAACAATGCATTTGACTGGTTCACGCAGGCATTACATGGTGAACAAGGCATCCGACTTGTTCAAGAAGCATTATTTGGTCAACTAGGCATTCAACTTGTTCAAGACGTCGATACTGGTCAACAAGGCATTCGACTTGTTCTTGAAGGCATTAGACTTGGTCAACAAGCCATTTGACTTGTTCAAAAGTCATTAATTGTGTAAACAAGGCATTCAAATTGTTCAATAAGGCATTAGTTTGGTCAAAAAGGCATTCGACTTGTTCAACAAGGCATTCACTTGGTTAGCAAGGAAATCGACTTGGTGAGCAAGACATTTTACTTGTCAACAATGCATTTTGACTGGTTCACAAGGGATTACATGGTGAACAAGGCATCCGACTTGTTCAAGAAGGCATTATTTGGTCAACAAGCATTCAACTTGTTCAAGACGTCGATACTTGGTCAACAAGGCATTCGACTTGTTCTTGAAGGCATTAGACTTGGTCAACAAGCCATTTGACTTGTTCAAAAGACATTAATTTGTAAACAAGGCATTCAAATTGTTCAATAGACATTAGTTTGGTCAAAAAGGCATTCGACTTGTTCAACAAGGCATTCAACTTGGTTTAGCAAGGAAATCGACTTGGTGAGCAAGACATTTTACTTGCAACAATGCATTTGACTGGTTCAGCAAGGCATTACATGGTGAACAAGGCATCCGACTTGTTCAACAAGGCATTATTTGGTCAACAAGGCATTCAACTTGTTCAAGACGTCGATACTTAGTCAACAGGCATTCGACTTGTTCATGAAGGCATTAGACTGGTCAACACGGGATTTGACTTCATGACACTGGATTTTACTTGTTCAACAAGCATTACTTAGTGAACAAGGCATTCAACTTGTTCATCGACGCATTACTTGGACAGCCAGGCATTTGACTTGTTCAACAAGACATTTGACTTGGCAACAATGCATTCAACTTTTTCAGCGAGGCATTACATTGTCATAAGGCATCCAACTTCTCAAGAAGGCATTGCGCGGTCTACAAGGCATTCGACTTGTTTCTTCAAGGCATTAGACTTTGTAACAAGGGATTTGACTTTTCAACAATTGATTTTACTTGTTCAACAAGTTATTAGTTGGTAAAAAGGCATTCTACTTGTTCAGTAATGCATTACTTGGTCAAAGAGTATTCGACTAGTTCAACAAGTCATTGACTTGGTCAACATTCATCGACTTGGTCAGCAAGGCCCTACATGTCAACAAGGTGTCCAACTTGTTAAAAGGCATTACTTGGTCAACAGGCATTCCACTTTTCTTGAAGGCATTAGAGTTGGTCTACAAGAGATTTGACTTGTTCAACAAGGTTTTATTGCATTCAACTTATTCACCATGACATTACTTTGGTCGAAAAGGCATTTGACTTGTTCAAGAAGACATTCATTGGTCAACAAGGCATTCGACTTAGTATTGAAGGATTAGAACATGGTCACAAGGGATTTGACTTGTTCAAAACTCATTACTTGTAAACAAGGTATTCAAATTGTTCAATAAGGCATTACTTTGGTCAAAAAGGCATTCGACTTGTTCAACAAGGTATTTACTTGGTCAACAAGGCATTCGACTTTTCATGACGATTAGACAGGTCAACATGGATTTTGACTTTTCAAAAGTTTGGTAAACAACGTATTCAAATTGTTCAATAAGCCATTACTTTGGTCAAATAAGGCATTCGACTTATTCTCGAAGAGATTAGACATGGTCAACAAGGGATTTGACTTGTTCAAAGTTTGGTAACAACGTTCAAATTGTTCAATAAGGCATTACTTGGTGAGAAAGGCATTCGACTTGTTCAACAACGCATTCAACTTATTCACAAGGCATTCAACTTGGTCACAAGGCATTCACTTGGTCACAAGGCATCGACTTGTTCAAGAAGGCATTCAACTTTTTCCTGACGACGATCTTTTGTCCAAAAGGCATTAGACTTGTTCGAAGACATTCATTGGTCAACAAGGCAATCGACTTATTCTTGAAGGGATTAGACATTGTCAACAAGTGATTTGGCTTGTTCAAAATTCATTACTTGGTAACAAGGTATTCAAATTATTCAATAAGGCGTTACTTTGGTAAAAAAGGCATTCGACTTGTTCACAAGGCATTCAACTTGGTCAACAAGGCATTAAACGTGTTCTAGACGTCGATACTTGGTCACAAGGCACTCGATTTGTCTTGAAGGCATTAAACTTGGTCAACAAGCCATTTGACTTGTTCAAAAAGTCATTATTTGTAAACAAGGCATTCAAATTGTACAATAAGGCATTAGTTTGGTCAAAAAGGCATTCGACTTGTTCAACAGGCATTCAACTTGGTTAGCAAGGAAATCGACTTGGTGAGCAACATTTTACTTGGTCAACAATGCATTTGACTGGTTCAGCAAGGCATTACATGTGAACAAGGCATCCGACTTGTTCAAAAGGCATTATTTGGTCAACTAGGCATTCAACGTTGTTCAAGACGTCGATACTTGTCAACAAGGCATTCGACTTGTTCTTGAAGGCATTAGACTTGGTCAACAACCCATTTGACTTGTTCAAAAGTCATTAATTTGTAAACAAGGCATTCAAATTGTTCAATAAGGCATTAGTTTGGTGAAAAAGGCATTCGACTTGGTCAACAAGGCATTCAACTTGGTTAGCAAGGAAATCGACTTGGTGAGCAAGACATTTTACTTGGTCAACAATGCATTTGACTGGTTCAGCAAGGCATTACATGGTGAACAAGGCATCCGACTTGTTCAAGAAGGCATTATTTGGTCAACTAGGCATTCAACTTGTTCAAGACGTCGATACTTGGTCAACAAGGCATTCGACTTGTTCTTGAAGGCATTAGACTTGGTCAACAAGCCATTTGACTTGTTCAAAAGTCATTAATTTGTAAACAAGGCATTCAAATTGTAATAAGGCATTAGTTTGGTCAAAAAGGCATTCGACTTGTTCAACAGGCATTCAACTTGGTTGCAAGGAAATCGACTTGTGAGCAAGACATTTTACTTGGTCAACAATGCATTTGACTGGTTCAGCAAGGCATTACATGGTGAAGAAGGCATCCGACTTGTTCAAGAAGGCATTATTTGGTCACTAGGCATTCAACTTGTTCAAGACGTCGATACTTGGTCAACAAGGCATTCGACTTGTTCTTGAAGGCATTAGACTTGGTCAACACCCATTGACTTGTTCAAAAGTCATTAATTGTAAACAAGGCATTCAAATTGTTCAATAAGGCATTAGTTTGGTGAAAAAGGCATTCCACTTGGTCAACAAGGCATTCACTTGGTTAGCAAGGAAATCGACTTGGTGAGCAAGAATTTTACTTGGTCAACAATGCATTTGACTGGTTCAGCAAGGCATTACATGGTGAACAAGGCATCCGACTTGTTCAGAAGGCATTATTTGGTCAACTAGGCATTCAACTTGTTCAAGACGTCGATACTTGGTCAACAAGGCATTCGACTTGTTCTTGAAGGCATTAGACTTGGTCAACAGCCATTTGACTTTTCAAAGTCATTAATTTGTAAACAAGGCATTCAAATTGTTCAATAAGGCATTAGTTTGGTCAAAAGGCATTCGACTTGTTCAACAAGGCATTCAACTTGGTTAGCAAGGAAATCGACTTGGTGAGCAAGACATTTTACTTGGTCAACAATGCATTTGACTGGTTTACACAAGGGATTACATGGTGAACAAGGCATCCGACTTGTTCAAGAAGGCATTATTTGGTCAACAAGGCATTCAACTTGTTCAAGACGTCGATACTTGGTCAACAAGGCATTCGACTTGTTCTTGAAGGCATTAGACTTGGTCACACAGCCATTTGACTTGTTCAAAAGACATTAATTTGTAAACAAGGCATTCAAATTGTTCAATAAGACATTAGTTTGGTCAAAAAGGCATTCGACTTGTTCAACAAGGCATTCAACTTGGTTAGCAGGAAATCGACTTGGTGAGCAAGACATTTTACTTGGTCAACAATGCATTTGACTGGTTCAGCAAGGCATTACATGGTGAACAAGGCATCCGACTTGTTCAACAAGGCATTATTTGGTCAACAAGGCATTCAACTTGTTCAAGACGTCGATACTTAGTCAACAAGGCATTCGACTTGTTCATGAAGGCATTAGACTTGGTCAACACGGGATTTGACTTCATGAACACTGGATTTTACTTGTTCAACAAGCAATTACTTAGTGAACAAGGCATTCAACTTGTTCATCGACGCATTACTTGGACAAGCCAGGCATTTGACTTGTTCACAAGACATTTGACTTGGTCAACAATGCATTCAACTTTTTCAGCGAGGCATTACATTGTCAATAAGGCATCCAACTTCTTCAAGAAGGCATTGCGCGGTCTACAAGGCATTCGACTTGTTCTTCAAGGCATTAGACTTTGTAAACAAGGGATTTGACTTATTCAACAATTGATTTTACTTGTTCAACAAGTTATTAGTTGGTAAAAAAGGCATTCTACTTGTTCAGTAATGCATTACTTGGTCAAAGAAGTATTCGACTAGTTCAACAAGTCATTTGACTTGGTCAACAAGGCATTCGACTTGGTCAGCAAGGCACTACATGGTCAACAAGGTGTCCAACTTGTTAAGAAAGGCATTACTTGGTCAACAAGGCATTCCACTTTTCTTGAAGGCATTAGAGTTGGTCTACAAGAGATTTGACTTGTTCAACAAGGTTTTATTGCATTCAACTTATTCACCATGACATTACTTTGGTCGAAAAGGCATTTGACTTGTTCAAGAAGACATTCATTGGTCAACAAGGCATTCGACTTAGTATTGAAGGGATTAGACATGGTCAACAAGGGATTTGACTTGTTCAAAACTCATTACTTGGTAAACAAGGTATTCAAATTGTTCAATAAGGCATTACTTTGGTCAAAAAGGCATTCGACTTGTTCAACAAGGTATTTAACTTGGTCAACAAGGCATTCGACTTATTCATGAAGCGATTAGACATGGTCAACATGGGATTTGACTTGTTCAAAAGTTTGGTAAACAACGTATTCAAATTGTTCAATAAGCCATTACTTTGGTCAAATAAGGCATTCGACTTATTCTCGAAGAGATTAGACATGGTCAACAAGGGATTTGACTTGTTCAAAAGTTTGGTAACAACGTATTCAAATTGTTCAATAAGGCATTACTTTGGTGAGAAAGGCATTCGACTTGTTCAACAACGCATTCACTTATTCAGCAAGGCATTCAACTGGTCAACAAGGCATTCAACTTGGTCACAAGGCATTCGACTTGTTCAAGAAGGCATTCAACTTTTTCTGGACGACGATACTTTTGTCCAAAAGGCATTAGACTTGTTCAAGAAGACATTTATTGGTCAACAAGGCAATCGACTTATTCTTGAAGGGATTAGACATTGTCAACAGTGATTTGGCTTGTTCAAATTCATTACTTGGTAAACAAGGTATTCAAATTATTCAATAAGGCGTTACTTTGGTAAAAAAGGCATTCGACTTGTTCAACAAGGCATTCAACTTGGTCAACAAGGCATTAAACTTGTTCTAGACGTCGATACTTGGTCAACAAGGCACTCGATTTGTTCTTGAAGGCATTAAACTTGGTCAACAAGCCATTTGACTTGTTCAAAAGTCATTATTTGTAAACAAGGCATTCAAATTGTACAATAAGGCATTAGTTTGGTCAAAAAGGCATTCGACTTGTTCAACAAGGCATTCAACTTGGTCAACAAGGCATTAAACTTGTTCTAGACGTCGATACTTGGTCAACAAGGCACTCGATTTGTTCTTGAAGGCATTAAACTTGGTCAACAAGCCATTTGACTTGTTCAAAAGTCATTAATTTGTAAACAAGGCATTCAAATTGTACAATAAGGCATTAGTTTGGTCAAAAGGCATTCGACTTGTTCAACAAGGCATTCAACTTGGTTAGCAAGGAAATCGACTTGGTGAGCAAGACATTTTACTTGGTCAACAATGCATTTGACTGGTTCAGCAAGGCATTACATGGTGAACAAGGCATCCGACTTGTTCAAGAAGGCATTATTTGGTCAACTAGGCATTCAACTTGTTCAAGACGTCGATACTTGGTCAACAAGGCATTCGACTTGTTCTTGAAGGCATTAGACTTGGTCAACAAGCCATTTGACTTGTTCAAAAGTCATTAATTTGTAACAAGGCATTCAAATTGTTCAATAAGGCATTAGTTTGGTCAAAAGGCATTCGACTTGTTCAACAAGGCATTCAACTTGGTTAGCAAGGAAATCGACTTGGTGAGCAAGACATTTTACTTGGTCAACAATGCATTTGACTGGTTCAGCAAGGGATTACATGGTGAACAAGGCATCCGACTTGTTCAAGAAGGCATTATTTGGTCAACAAGGCATTCAACTTGTTCAAGACGTCGATACTTGGTCAACAAGGCATTCGACTTGTTCTTGAAGGCTTTAGACTTGGTCAACAAGCCATTTGACTTGTTCAAAAGACATTAATTTGTAAACAAGGCATTCAAATTGTTCAATAAGGCATTAATTGGTCAAAAAGGCATTCGACTTGTTCAACAAGGCATTCAACTTGGTTAGCAAGGAAATCGACTTGGTGAGCAAGACATTTTACTTGGTCAACAATGCATTTGACTGGTTCAGCAAGGGATTACATGGTGAACAAGGCATCCGACTTGTTCAAGAAGGCAATATTTGGTCAACAAGGCATTCAACTTGTTCAAGAAGGCATTGCGCGGTCTACAAGGCATTCGACTTGTCCTTCAAGGCATTAGACTTTGTAAACAAGGGATTTGACTTGTTCAACAAGTTATTAGTTGGTAAAAAAGGCATTCTACTTGTTCAGTAATGCATTACTTGGTCAAAGAAGTATTCGACTAGTTTAACAAGGCATTTGACTTGGTCAACAACGCATTCGACTTGTTCAGCAAGGCATTACATGGTCAACAAGGTGTCCAACTTGTTAAAGAAGGCATTACTTGGTCAACAAGGCATTCGACTTTTCTTGAAGGCATAAGAGTTGGTCTACAAGAGATTTGACTTGTTGAACAAGGTTTTATTGCATTCAACTTATTCACCAAGGCATTACTTTGCTCGAAAAGGCATTCGACTTGTTCAAGAAGACATTCATTGGTCAACAAGGCATTTTAGTATTGAAGGGATTAGACATGGTCAACAAGGGATTTTCCTTGTTCATAACTCATTACTTGGTAAACAAGGTTTTCAAATTGTACAATAAGGCATTTTTTTGGTCAAAAAGGCATTCGACTTGTTCAACAAGGCATTTAACTTGGTCAACAAGGCATTCGACTTATTCATGAAGCGATTAGACATGGTCAACAAGGGATTTGACTTGTTCAAAAGTTTGGTAAACAACGTATTCAAATTGTTCAATAAGGCATTACTTTGGTCAGAAAGGCATTCGACTTGTTCAACAACGCATTCAACTTATTCAGCAAGGCATTCAACTTGGTCAACAAGGCATTCAACTTGGTCAACAAGGCATTCGACTTGTTCAAGAAGGCATTCAACTTTTTCTGGACGACGATACTTTTGTCCAAAAGGCATTAGACTTGTTCAAGAAGACATTCATTGGTCAACAAGGCAATCGACTTATTCTTGAAGGGATTAGACATTGTCAACAAGTGATTTGGCTTGTTCAAAATTCATTACTTGGTAAACAAGGTATTCAAATTATTCAATAAGGCGTTACTTTGGTAAAAAAGGCATTCGACTTGTTCAACAAGGCATTCAACTTGGTCAACAAGGCATTAAACTTGTTCTAGACGTCGATACTTGGTCAACAAGGCACTCGATTTGTTCTTGAAGGCATTAAACTTGGTCAACAAGCCATTTGCTTGTTCAAAAGTCATTAATTTGTAGACAAGGCATTCAAATTGTACAATAAGGCATTAGTTTGGTCAAAAAGGCATTCGACTTGTTCAACAAGGCATTCAACTTGGTTAGCAAGGAAATCGACTTGGTGAGCAAGACATTTTACTTGGTCAACAATGCATTTGACTGGTTCAGCAAGGCATTACATGGTGAACAAGGCATCCGACTTGTTCAAGAAGGCATTATTTGGTCAACTAGGCATTCAACTTGTTCAAGACGTCGATACTTGGTCAACAAGGCATTCGACTTGTTCTTGAAGGCATTAGACTTGGTCAACAAGCCATTTGACTTGTTCAAAAGTCATTAATTTGTAAACAAGGCATTCAAATTGTTCAATAAGGCATTAGTTTGGTCAAAAGGCATTCGACTTGTTCAACAAGGCATTCAAGTTGGTTAGCAAGGAAATCGACTTGGTGAGCAAGACATTTTACTTGGTCAACAATGCATTTGACTGGTTCAGCAAGGGATTACATGGTGAACAAGGCATCCGACTTGTTCAAGAAGGCATTATTTGGTCAACAAGGCATTCAACTTGTTCAAGACGTCGATACTTGGTCAACAAGGCATTCGACTTGTTCTTGAAGGCTTTAGACTTGGTCAACAAGCCATTTGACTTGTTCAAAAGACATTAATTTGTAAACAAGGCATTCAAATTGTTCAATAAGGCATTAGTTTGGTCAAAAAGGCATTCGACTTGTTCAACAAGGCATTCAACTTGGTTAGCAAGGAAATCGACTTGGTGAGCAAGACATTTTACTTGGTCAACAATGCATTTGACTGGTTCAGCAAGGGATTACATGGTGAACAAGGCATCCGACTTGTTCAAGAAGGCAATATTTGGTCAACAAGGCATTCAACTTGTTCAAGAAGGCATTGCGCGGTCTACAAGGCATTCGACTTGTTCTTCAAGGCATTAGACTTTGTAAACAAGGGATTTGACTTGTTCAACAATTGATTTTACTTGTTCAACAAGTTATTAGTTGGTAAAAAAGGCATTCTACTTGTTCAGTAATGCATTACTTGGTCAAAGAAGTATTCGACTAGTTCAACAAGGCATTTGACTTGGTCAACAAGGCATTCGACTTGTTCAGCAAGGCATTACATGGTCAACAAGGTGTCCAACTTGTTAAAGAAGGCATTACTTGGTCAACAAGGCATTCGACTTTTCTTGAAGGCATAAGAGTTGGTCTACAAGAGATTTGACTTGTTCAACAAGGTTTTATTGCATTCAACTTATTCACCAAGGCATTACTTTGCTCGAAAAGGCATTCGACTTGTTCAAGAAGACATTCATTGGTCAACAAGGCATTCGACTTAGTATTGAAGGGATTAGACATGGTCAACAAGGGATTTGCCTTGTTCATAACTCATTACTTGGTAAACAAGGTTTTCAAATTGTACAATAAGGCATTTTTTTGGTCAAAAAGGCATTCGACTTGTTCAACAAGGCATTTAACTTTGTCAACAAGGCATTCGACTTATTCATGAAGCGATTAGACATGGTCAACAAGGGATTTGACTTGTTCAAAAGTTTGGTAAACAACGTATTCAAATTGTTCAATAAGACATTACTTTGGTCAAAAAAGGCATTCGACTTATTCTCGAAGGGATTAGACATGGTCAACAAGGGATTTGACTTGTTCAAAAGTTTGGTAAACAACGTATTCAAATTGTTCAATAAGGCATTACCTTGGTCAGAAAGGCATTCGACTTGTTCAACAACGGATTCAACTTGGTCAACAAGGCATTCCACTTGGTCAACAACGCATTCGACTTTGTCAACAAGGCATTCAACTTGGTAAAGACGATGATACTTGGTCAACAAGGCATTCCACTTGTTCTTGATGGCATTAGACTTGGTCAGCAAGCCATTTGACTTGTTCAAAAGTCATTAATTTGTAAACAAGGCATTCAAATTGTTCAATAAGGCATTAGTTTGCTCAAAAAGACATTCGACTTGTTCAACAAGCCATTCAACTTGGTTAGCAAGGAAATCGACTTGTTCAGCAAGACATTTTACTTGGTCAACAATGCATTCGACTTGTTCCGCAAGGCATTACATAGGGAACAAGGCATCTGACTTGTTCAAGAAGGCATTATTTGGCCAACAAGGCATTCTACTTGGTTAACAAGACATTTGACTTGGTTAACAAGGCGTTCGACTTGTTCAACAAGACATTTGACTTGGTCAACAAGGCATTCAACTTGTTCTTGACGACGATACTTGGTCAACGATGCATTCGACTTGTTCATGAAGGCATTGGCCAACTCGGGATTTGACTTCATGAACACTGGATTTTACTTGTTCAACAAGCAATTACTCAGTGAACAAGGCATTCAACTTGTTCATCGACGCATTACTTGGACAGCCAGGCATTTGACTTGTTCAACAAGACATTTGACTTGGTCAACAATGCATTCAACTTTTTCAGCGAGGCATTACATTGTCAATAAGGCATCCAACGTCTTCAAGAAGGCATTGCGCGGTCTACAAGGCATTCGACTTGTTCTTCAAGGCATTAGACTTTGTAAACAAGGGATTTGACTTGTTCAACAAGTTATTAGTTGGTGAAAAAGGCATTCTACTTGTTCAGTAATGCATTACTTGGTCAAAGAAGTATTCGACTAGTTCAACAAGTCATTTGACTTGGTCAACAAGGCATTCGACTTGTTCAGCAAGGCACTACATGGTCAACAAGGTGTCCAACTTGTTAAAAAAGGCATTACTTGGTCAACAAGGCATTCGACTTTTCTTGAAGGCATTATAGTTGGTCTACAAGAGATTTCACTTGTTCAACAAGGTTTTATTGCATTCAACTTATTCACCATGACATTACTTTGGTCGAAAAGGCATTCGACTTGTTCAAGAAGACATTCATTGGTTAACAAGGCATTCGACTTAGTATTTAAGGGATTAGACATGGTCAACAAGGGATTTGACTTGTTCAAAACTCATTACTTGGTAAACAAGGTATTCAAATTGTTCAATAAGGCATTACTTTGGTCAAAAAGACATTCGACTTGTTCAACAAGGCATTTAACTTGGTCAACGAGGCATTCGACTTGTTCATGAAGGCATTAGACTTGGTCAACACGGGATTTGACTTCATGAACACTGGATTTTACTTGTTCAACAAGCAATTACTTAGTGAACAAGGCATTCAACTTGTTCATCGACGCATTAATTGGACAGCCAGGCATTTGACTTGTTCAACAAGACATTTGACTTGTCCAACAAGACATTTGACTTGGTCAACAATGCATTCAACTTTTTCAGCGACGCATTACATTGTCAATAAGGCATCCAACTTCTTCTAGAAGGCATTGCGCGGTCTACAAGGCATTCGACTTGTTCTTCAAGGCTTTAGATTTTGTAAACAAGGGATTTGACTTGTTCAACAATTGATTTTACTTGTTCAACAAGTTATTAGTTGGTGAAAAAGGCATTCTACGTGTTCAGTAATGCATTACTTGGTCAAAGAAGTATTCGACTAGTTCAACAAGGCATTTGACTTGGTCAACAAGGCATTCGACTTGCTCAGCAAGGCATTACATGGTCAACAAGGTGTCCAACTTGTTAAAGAAGACAAGGCATTCGACTTGTTCAGCAAGGCATTCAACTTGGTCAACAAGGCATTCAACTTGTTCAAGAAGGCATTCAACTTATTATTGAAGGGTTAGACATGGTCAACAAAGGATTTGACTTGTTCAAAACTCATTACTTGGTAAACAAGGTATTCAAATTGTTCAATAAGGCATTACTTTGGTCAAAACGGCATTCGACTTGTTCAACAAGGCATTTAAGTTGGTCAACAAGGCATTCGACTTGGTCAACAAGGCATTAGACTTGGTCAACACGGGATTTGACTTCATGAACACTGGATTTTACTTGTTCAACAAGCAATTACTTAGTGAACAAGGTATTCAACTTGTTCATCGACGCATTACTTGGACAGCCAGGCATTTGACTTGTTCAACAAGACATTTGACTTGTTCAACAAGACATTTGACTTGGTCAACAATGCATTCAACTTTTTCAGCGAGGCATTACATTGTCAATAAGGCATCCAACTTCTTCAAGAAGGCATTGCGCGGTCTACAAGGCATTCGACTTGTTCTTCAAGGCTTTAGACTTTGTAAACCAGGGATTTGACTTGTTCAACAATTGATTTTACTTGTTCAACAAGTTATTAGTTGGTGAAAAAGGCATTCTACTTGTTCAATAATGCATTACTTGACTTGTTCAACTTATTATTGAAGGGTTAGACATGGTCAACAAGGGATTTGACTTGTTCAAAACTCATTACTTGGTAAACAAGGTATTCAAATTGTTCAATAACGCATTACTTTGGTCAAAACGGCATTCGACTTGTTCAACAAGGCATTTAAGTTGGTCAACGAGGCATTCGACTTGTTCATGAAGGCATTAGACTTGGTCAACACAGGATTTGACTTCATGAACACTGGATTTTACTTGTTCAACAAGCAATTACTTAGTGAACAAGGTATTCAACTTGTTCATCGACGCATTACTTGGACAGCCAGGCATTTGACTTGTTCAACAAGACATTTGACTTGTTCAACAAGACATTTGACTTGGTCAACAATGCATTCAACTTTTTCAGCGAGGCATTACATTGTCAATAAGGCATCCAACTTCTTCAAGAAGGCATTGCGCGGTCTACAAGGCATTCGACTTGTTCTTCAAGGCTTTAGACTTTGTAAACCAGGGATTTGACTTGTTCAACAATTGATTTTACTTGTTCAACAAGTTATTAGTTGGTGAAAAAGGCATTCTACTTGTTCAATAATGCATTACTTGGTCAAAGAAGTATTCGACTAGTTCAACAAGGCATTTGACTTGGTCAACAAGGCATTCGACTTGCTCAGCAAGGCATTACATGGTCAACAAGGTGTCCAACTTGTTAAAGAAGACAAGGCATTCGACTTGTTCAGCAAGGCATTCAACTTGTTCAAGAAGGCATTCAACTTTTTCTGGACGACGATACTTTTGTCCAAAAGGAATTAGACTTGTTCAAGAAGACATTCATTGGTCAACAAGGCAATCGACTTATTCTTGAAGGGATTAGACATGGTCAACAAATGATTTGGCTTGTTCAAAATTCATTAATAGGTAAACAAGGTATTCAAATTATTCAATAAGGCGTTACTTTGGTCAAAAAGGCATTCGACTTGTTCAACAAGGCATTCAACTTGGTCAACAAGACATTCAACTTGTTCAAGACATCGATACTTGGTCAACAAGGCACTCGACTTGTTCTTGAAGGCATTAAACTTGGTCAACAAGCCATTTGACTTGTTCAAAAGTCATTAATTTGTAAACAAGGCATTCAAATTGTACAATAAGGCATTAGTTTGGTCAAAAAGGCATTCGACTTGTTCAACAAGGCATTCAACTTGGTTAGCAAGGAAATCGACGTGTTGAGCAAGACATTTTACTTGGTCAACAATGCATTTGACTGGTTCAGCAAGGCATTACATGGTGAACAAGGCATCCGACTTGTTCAAGAAGGCATTATTTGGTCAACAACGCATTCAACTTGTTCAAGACGTCGATACTTGGTCAACAAGGCATTCGACTTGTTCTTGAAGGCATTAGACTTGGTCAACAAGCCATTTGACTTGTTCAAAAGTCATTAATTTGTAAACAAGGCATTCAAATTGTTCAATAAGGCATTAGTTTGGTGAAAAAGGCATTCGACATGTTCAACAAGGCATTCAACTTGGTTAGCAAGGAAATCGACTTGTTCAGCAAGACATTTTACTTGGTCAACAATGCATTTGACTTGTTCCGCAAGGCATTACATGGTGAACAAGGCATCCGACTTGTTCAACAAGGCATTTAACTTGGTCAACAAGGCATTCGACTTATTCATGAAGCGATTAGACATGGTCAACAAGGGATTTGACTTGTTCAAAAGTTTGGTAAACAACGTATTCAAATTGTTCAATAAGACATTACTTTGGTCAAAAAAGGCATTCGACTTATTCTTGAAGGGATTAGACATTGTCAACAAGTGATTTGGCTTGTTCAAAATTCATTACTTGGTAAACAAGGTATTCAAATTGTTCAATAAGGCATTACCTTGGTCAGAAAGGCATTCGACTTGTTCAACAACGCATTCAACTTGGTCAACAAGGCATTTAACTTGGTCAACAACGCATTCGACTTTGTCAACAAGGCATTCAACTTCTTAAAGACGACGATGCATGGTCAACAAGGCATTCCACTTGTTCTTGAAGGCATTAGACTTGGTCAACAAGCCATTTAACTTGTTCAAAAGTCATTAATTTGTAAACAAGGCATTCAAATTGTTCAATAAGGCATTAGTTTGGTCAAAAAGGCATTCGACTTGTTCAACAAGGCATTCAACTTGGTTAGCAAGGAAATCGACTTGTTCAGCAAGACATTTTACTTGGTCAACAATGCATTCGACTTGTTCCGCAAGGCATTACATGGTGAACAATGCATACGACTTGTTCAAGAAGGCATTATTTGGTCAACAAGGCATTCTACTTTGTTAACAAGACATTTGACTTGGTTAACAAGGCGTTCGACTTGTTCAACAAGACATTTGACTTGGTCAACAAGGCATTCAACTTGTTCTTGACGACGATACTTGGTCAACGAGGCATTCGACTTGTTCATGAAGGCATTAGACTTGGTCAACACGGGATTTGACTTCATGAACACTGGATTTTACTTGTTCAACAAGCAATTACTTAGTGTACAAGGCATTCAACTTGTTCATCGACGCATTACTTGGACAGCCAGGCATTTGACTTGTTCAACAAGACATTTGACTTGGTCAACAATGCATTCAACTTTTTCAGCGAGGCATTACATTGTCAATAAGGCATCCAACTTCTTCAAGAAGGCATTGCGCGGTCTACAAGGCATTCGACTTGTTCTTGAAGGCATTAGACTTCGTAAACAAGGGATTTGAATTGTTCAACAATTGATTTTACTTGTTCAACAAGTTATTAGTTGGTGAAAAAGGCATTCTACTTGTTCAGTAATGCATTACTTGGTCAAAGAAGTATTCGACTAGTTCAACAAGGCATTTGACTTGGTCAACAAGGCATTCGACTTGTTCAGCAAGGCATTACATGGTCAACAAGGTGTCCAACTTGTTAAAGAAGGCATTACTTGGTCAACAGGGCATTCGACTTTTCTTGAAGGCATTAGAGTTGGTCACAAGAGATTTGACTTGTTCAACAAGGTTTTATTGCATTCAACTTATTCACCAAGGCATTATACTTTGGTCGAAAAGGCATTCGACTTGTTCAATAAGGCATTACTTTGGTCAAAAAGGCATTCGACTTGTTTAACAAGGCATTTAACTTGGTCAACAAGGCATTCGACTTATTAATGAAGCGATTAGACATGGTCAACAAGGGATTTGACTTGTTCAAAAGTTTGGTAAACAACGTATTCAAATTGTTCAATAAGACATTACTTGGTCAAAAAAGGCATTCGACTTATTCTCGAAGAGATTAGACATGGTCAACAAGGGATTTGACTTGTTCAAAAGTTTAGTAAACAACGTATTAAAATTTTTCAATAAGGCATTACCTTGGTCAGAAAGGCATTCGACTTGTTCAACAGCGCATTCAACTTGGTCAACAAGGAATTTAACTTGGTCAACAACGCATTCGACTTTGTCAATAAGGCATTCAACTTGTTAAAGACGACGATACTTGGTCAACAAGGCATTCCACTTGTTCTTGAAGGCATTAGACTTGGTCAACAAGCCATTTGACTTGTTCAAAAGTCATTAATTTGTAAACAAGGCATTCAAATTGTTCAATAAGGCATTAGTTTGGTCAAAAAATATTCGACTTGTTCAACAAGGCATTCAACTTGGTTAGCAAGGAAATCGACTTGTTCAGCAAGACATTTTACTTGGTCAACAATGCATTCGACTTGTTCCGCAAGGCATTACATGCTGAACAAGGCATACGACGTGTTCAAGAAGGCATTATTTGGTCAACAAGGCATTCTTCTTGGTTAACAAGACATTTGTCTTGGTTAATAAGGCGTTCGACTTGTTCAACAAGACATTTGACTTGGTCAACAAGGCATTCAACTTGTTCTTGACGACGATACTTGGTCAACGAGGCATTCGACTTGTTCATGAAGGCATTAGACTTGGTCAACACGGGATTTGACTTCATGAACACTGGATTTTCTTGTTCAACAAGCAATTACTTAGTGAACAAGGCATTCAACTTGTTCATCGACGCATTACTTTGACAGCCAGGCATTTGACTTGTTCAACAAGACATTTGACTTGGTCAACAATGCATTCAACTTTTTCAGCGAGGCATTACATTATCAAGAAGGCATCCAACTTCTTCAAGAAGGCATTGCGCTGTCTACAAGGCATTCGACTTGTTCTTGAAGGCATTAGACTTTGTAAACAAGGGATTTGAATTGTTCAACAATTGATTTTACCTGTTCAACAAGTTATTAGTTGGTGAAAAAGGCATTCTACTTGTTCAGTAATGCATTACTTGGTCAAAGAAGTATTCGACTAGTTCAACAAGGCATTTGACTTGGTCAACAAGGCATTCGACTTGTTCAGCAAGGCATTACATGATCAACAAGGTGTCCAACTTGTTAAAGAAGGCATTACTTGGTCAACAAGGCATTCGACTTTTCTTGAAGGCATTAGAGTTGGTGTACAAGAGATTTGACTTGTTCAACAAGGTTTTATTGCATTCAACTTATTCACCTAGGCATTAATTTGGTCGAAAAGGCATTCGACTTGTTCAATAAGGCATTACTTTGGTCAAAAAGGCATTCGACTTGTTCAACAAGGCATTTAACTTGGTCAACAAGGCATTCGACTTATTAATGAAGCGATTAGACATGGTCAACAAGGGATTTGACTTGTTCAAAAGTTTGGTAAACAATGTATTCAAATTGTGAAATAAGACATTACTTTGGTCAAAAAAGGCATTCGACTTATTCTCGAAGGGATTAGACATGGTCAACAAGGGATTTAACTTGTTCAAAAGTTTGGTAAACAACGTATTAAAATTGTTCAATAAGGCATTACCTTGGTCAGAAAGGCATTCGACTTGTTCAACAACGCATTCAACTTGGTCAACAAGACATTTAACTTGGTCAACAACGCATTCGACTTTGTCAACAAGGCATTCAACTTGTTAAAGACGACGATACTTGGTCAACAAGGCATTCCACTTGTTCTTGAAGGCATTAGACTTGGTCAACAAGCCATTTGACTTGTTCAAAAGTCATTAATTTGTAAACAAGGCATTCAAATTGTTCAATAAGGCATTAGTTTGGTCAAAAAGGCATTCGACTTGTTCAACAAGGCATTCAACTTGGTTAGCAAGGAAATCGACTTGGTGAGCAAGACATTTTACTTGGTCAACAATGCATTTGACTGGTTCAGCAAGGGATTACATGGTGAACAAGGCATCCGACTTGTTCAAGAAGGCATTATTTGGTCAACAAGGCATTCTTCTTGGTTAACAAGACATTTGACTTGGTTAACAAGGCGTTCGACTTGTTCAACAAGACATTTGACTTGGTCAACAAGGCATTCAACTTGTTCTTGACGACGATACTTGGTCAACGAGGCATTCGACTTGTTTATGAAGGCCTTAGACTTGGTCAACACGGGATTTGACTTCATGAACACTGGATTTTACTTGTTCAACAAGCAATTACTTAGTGAACAAGGCATTCAACTTGTTCATCGACGCATTACTTGGACAGCCAGGCATTTGACTTGTTCAACAAGACATTTGACTTGGTCAACAATGCATTCAACTTTTTCAGCGAGGCATTACATTGTCAATAAGGCATCCAACTTCTTCAAGAAGGCATTACGCGGTCTACAAGGCATTCGACTTGTTCTCGAAGACATTAGACTTTGTAAACAAGGGATTTGACTTGTTCAACAATTGATTTGACTTGTTAAACAAGTTATTAGTTGGTGAAAAAGGCATTCTACTTGTTCAATAATGCATTACTTGGTCAAAGAAGTATTCGACTAGTTCAACAAGGCATTTGACTTGGTCAACAAGGCATTCGACTTGTTCAGCAAGGCACTACATGGTCAAGAAGGTGTCCAACTTGTTAAAGAAGGCATTACTTGGTCAACAAGGCATTCGACTTTTCTTGAAGGCATTAGAGTTGGTCTACAAGAGATTTGACTTGTTCAACAAGGTTTTATTGCATTCAACTCATTCACCAAGGCATTACTTTGGTCGAAAAGGCATTCGACTTGTTCAAGAAGCATTCATTGGTCAACAAGGCATTCGACTTAGTATTGAAGGGTTAGACATGGTCAACAAGGGATTTGACTTGTTCAAAACTCATTACTTGGTAAACAAGGTATTCAAATTGTTCAATAAGGCATTACTTTGGTCAAAAAGGCATTCGACTTGTTCAACAAGGCATTTAAGTTGGTCAACGAGGCATTCGACTTGTTCATGAAGGCATTAGACTTGGTCAACACGGGATTTGACTTCATGAACACTGGATTTTACTTGTTCAACAAGCAATTACTTAGTGAACAAGGCATTCAACTTGTTCATCGACGCATTACTTGGACAGCCAGGCATTTGACTTGTTCAACAAGACATTTGACTTGTTCAACAAGACATTTGACTTGGTCAATAATGCATTCAACTTTTTCAGCGACGCATTACATTGTCAATAAGACATCCAACTTCTTCAAGAAGGCATTGCGCGGTCTACAAGGCATTCGACTTGTTCTTCAAGGCTTTAGACTTTGTAAACAAGGGATTTGACTTGTTCAAAAATTGATTTTACTTGTTCAACAAGTTATTAGTTGGTGAAAAAGGCATTCTACTTGTTCAATAATGCATTACTTGGTCAAAGAAGTATTCGACTAGTTCAACAAGGCATTTGACTTGGTCAACAAGGCATTCGACTTGTTCAGCAAGGCATTACATGGTCAACAAGGTGTCTAACTTGTTAAAGAAGGCATTACTTGGTCAACAAGGCATTCGACTTTTCTTGAAGGCATTAAAGTTGGTCTACAAGAGATTTGACTTATTCAGCAAGGTTTTATTGCATTCAACTTATTCACCAAGGCATTACTTTGGTCGAAAACGCATTCGACTTGTTCAAGAAGACATTCATTGGTCAACAAGGCAGTCGACTTAGTATTGAAAGGATTAGACATGGTCAACAAGGGATGTGACTTGTTCAAAACTTATTACTTGGTAAACAAGGTATTCAAATTGTTCAATAAGGCATTACTTTGGTCAAAAAGGCATTCGACTTGTTCAACAAGGCATTTAACTTGGTCAACAAGTCATTTGACTTATTCATGAAGCGATTAGACATGGTCAACAAGGGATTTGACTTGTTCAAAAGTTTGGTAAACAACGTATTCAAATTGTTCAATAAGACATTACTTTGGTCAAAAAAGGCATTCGACTTATTCTCGAAGGGATTAGACATGGTCAACAAGGGATTTGACTTGTTCAAAAGTTTTTTTTTTTTTTGGATGAATGTCCCATTATATATATATGAAGAGAAAAATACAAAATAGCACGTATGAGTAGAAACTCAAGCCGCAAACAACCGATAACAAGCTATCGGATAACAACGACATCAACTACGACATCGACTACGACTGCGACGACAACTAAAGCTCGAAACAAGCTACCATGCAACTCGCCACAGACGGCGAATAGCAGCTACTTGTAAAGGATATCTATGTGCTACAGTGTCCAATCGTAAACAAGCATTCCCCAGAACCAAAGCAATCACTTGCTCAGGGGAGCCGCGTCTATGCTCCTTCCACCGTGTATTCCGTTCCTGCCAAATGTGATAAACAAGCGACGACAAAACATGACGATAGGCTACATGGTAAAGATGATGCCCTCGCCACTTAGCCGCTGCCCATATGACATCAACACGCCACTCACGAAACGGCCATCTCCATCTAATCTGGCTGCTCAAAAGCCTCAAACAGCGTCTCGAGAAGCGACAATCAAAGAACAAATGGTTATGTGTCTCTCGTATGTTATTGTCACACAACAGGCATGTATCTGTTCCCGCTCGCTGTTCCACCCATGCAAATTCTCGAGTCGAAAGACGTCCCCGAATCGCCAGCCATAGAATGAATTCGTAGCGTGGAACTCGTAAACATCCGCCAAATAGCATAGCCCAATCCACCGGATCGCTTCTCGGACTGATTTTGTCGAGAAATGACCATTCGGAGTGCCTTCCCACCGCAGTAAGTCACGACGTGACGGGTCCACTGCTGGTAGATGTGGACTAAGCTCAATGAACTCAACTGTAGATTGAGCAGGCCACATCCACCCTGTGTCGAGATAACAGCGCTAAGAGGAGCATTATGTGGTAGTCCCATAACCAGCGGGCCTCGTGGAAAACGATCCATCAATGGATATGAAAACAACCAGGGGTCCTTCCATAGGGAAATGGAAGAACCATTTCCTATATGAAAAGAAATGAGTGACCTAAGTAGAGGCCGTAACTTTAGCATCTTCTTCCAGCTCCAAGCGTAACTTGTTCAAAAGTTTGGTAAACAACGTATTCAAATTGTTCAATAAGGCATTACCTTGGTCAGAAAGGCATTCGACTTGTTCAATAACGCATTCAACTTGGTCAACAAGGCATTCAACTTGGTCAACAACGCATTCGACTTTGTCAACAAGGCATTCAACTTGTTAAAGACGACGATACTTGGTCAACAAGGCATTCCACTTGTTCTTGAAGGCATTAGACTTGGTCAACAAGCCATTTGACTTGTTCAAAAGTCATTAATTTGTAAACAAGGCATTCAAATTGTTCAATAAGGCATTAGTTTGGTCAAAAAGGTATTCGACTTGTTCCACAAGGCATTCAACTTGGTTAGCAAGGAAATCGACTTGATCAGCAAGACATTTTACTTGGTCAACAATGCATTCGACTTGTTCCGCAAGGCATTACATGGTGAAGAAGGCATACGACTTGTTCAAGAAGGCATTATTTGGTCAACAAGGCATTCTACTTGGTTAACAAGATATTTGACTTGGTTAACAAGGCGTTCGACTTGTTCAACAAGACATTTGACTTGGTCAACAAGGCATTCAACTTGTTCTTGACGCGATACTTGGTCAACGAGGCATTCGACTTGTTCATCAAGGCATTAGACTTGGTCAACACGGGATTTGACTTCATGAACACTGGATTTTACTTGTTCAACAAGCAATTACTTAGTGAACAAGGCATTCAACTTGTTCATCGACGCATTACTTGGACATCCAGGCATTTGACTTGTTCAACAAGACATTTGACTTGGTCAACAATGCATTCAACTTTTTCAGCGAGGCATTACATTGTCAATAAGGCATCCAACTTCTTCAAGAAGGCATTACGCAGTCTACAAGGCATTCGACTTGTTCTTGAAGGCATTAGACTTTGTAAACAAGGGATTTAACTTGTTCAACAATTGATTTTACTTGTTCAACACGTTATTAGTTGGTGAAAAAGGCATTCTACGTGTTCAGTAATGCATTACTTGGTCAAAGAAGTATTCGACTAGTTCAACAAGGCATTTGACTTGGTCAACAAGGCATTCGACTTGTTCAGCAAGGCATTACATGGTCAACAAGGTGTCCAACTTGTTAAAGAAGGCATTACTTGGTCAACAAGGCATTCGACTTTTCTTGAAGGCATTAGAGTTGGTCTACAAGAGATTTGACTTGTTCAACAAGGTTTTATTGCATTCAACTTATTCACCAAGGCATTACTTTGGTCGAAAAGGCATTCGACTTGTTCAAGAAGACATTCATTGGTCAACAAGGCATTCGACTTAGTATTGAAGGGATTAGACATGGTCAACAAGGGATTTGACTTGTTCAAATCTCATTACTTGGTAAACAAGGTATTCAAATTGTTCAATAAGGCATTACTTTGGTCAAAACGGCATTCGACTTGTTCAACAAGGCATTCAACTTGGTCGACAAGGCATTCGACTTGGTCAACAAGGCATTCCACTTGGTCAACAAGGCATTCCACTTGTTCTTGAAGGCATTAGACTTGGTCAACAAGGGATTTGACTTGCTCAACAAGTCATTACTTAGTGAACAAGGCATTCAACTTGTTCATCGACGCATTACTTGGTCAGCACGGCATTCGACTTGTTCAACAAAACATTTTACTTGGTCAACAATGCATTTGACTGGTTCAGCAAGGCATTACATGGTGAACAAGGTGTCCAACTTGTTAAAGAAGGCATTACTTGGTCAACAAGGCATTCGACATTTCTTGAAGGCATTAGAGTTGGTCTACAAGAGATTTGACTTGTTCAACAAGGTTTTATTGCCTTCAACTCATTCACCAAGGCATTACTTTGGTCGAAAAAGCATTCGACTTGTTCAAGAAGCATTCATTGGTCAACAAGGCATTCGACTTAGTATTGAAGGGATTAGACATGGTCAACAAGGGATTTGACTTGTTCAAAACTCATTACTTGGTAAACAAGGTATTCAAATTATTCAATAAGGCATTACTTTGGTCAAAAAGGCATTCGACTTGTTTAACAAGGCATTTAACTTGGTCAACGAGGCATTCGACTTGTTCAAGGCATTAGACTTGGTCAACACTGGATTTGACTTCATGAACACTGGATTTTACTTGTTCAACAAGCAATTACTTAGTGAACAAGGCATTCAACTTGTTCATCGACGCATTACTTGGACAGCAAGGCATTTGACTTGTTCAACAAGACATTTGACTTGATCAACTATGCATTCAACTTTTTCAGCGAGGCATTACATTGTCAATAAGGCATCCAACTTCTTCAAGAAGGCATTGCGCGGTCTACAAGGCATTCGACTTGTTCTTGAAGGCATTAGACTTTGTAAACAAGGGATTTGACTTGTTCAACAATTGATTTTACTTGTTCAACAAGTTATTAGTTGGTGAAAAAGGCATTCTACTTGTTCAGTAATGCATTACTTGGTCAAAGAAGTATTCGACTAGTTCAACAAGGTATTTGACTTGGTCAACAAGGCATTCGACTTGTTCAGCAAGGCATTACATGGTCAACAAGGTGTCCAACTTGTTCAAGAAGGCATTACTTGGTCAACAAGGCATTCGACTTTTCTTGAAGGCATTAGAGTTGGTCTACAAGAGATTTGACTTGTTCAACAAGGTTTTATTGCATTCAACTTATTCACCAAGGCATTACTTTGGTCGAAAAGGCATTCGACTTGTTCAAGAAGACATTCATTGGTCAACAAAGCATTCGACTTAGTATTGAAGGGATTAGACATGGTCAACAAGGGATTTGACTTGTTCAAACTCATTACTTGGTAAACAAGGTATTCAAATTGTTCAATAAGGCATTACTTTGGTCAAAAAGACATTCGACTTGTTCAACAAGGCATTTAACTTGGTCAACAAGGCATTCGACTTATTCATGAAGCGATTAGACATGGTCAACAAGGGATTTGACTTGTTCAAAAGTTTGGTAAACAACGTATTCAAATTGTTCAATAAGACATTACATTGGTCAAAAAAGGCATTCGACTTATACTCGAAGGGATTAGACATGGTCAACAAGGGATTTGACTTGTTCAAAAGTCTGGTAAACAACGTATTCAAATTGTTCAGTAAGGCATTACTTTGGTCAGAAAGGCATTCGACTTGTTCAACAACGCATTCAACTTATTCAGCAAGGCATTCAACTTGGTCAACAAGGCATTCAACTTGGTCAACAAGGCATTCGACTTGTTCAAGAAGGCATTCAACTATTTCTGGACGACGATACTTTTGTCTTGAAGGCATTACACTTGTTCAAGAAGACATTCATAGGTCAACAAGGCAATCGACTTATTCTTGAAGGGATTAGACATGGTCAACAAGTGATTTGGCTTGTTCAAAATTCATTACTTGGTAAACTAAGTATTCAAATTATTCAATAAGGCGTTACTTTGGTAAAAAAGGCATTCGACTTGTTCAACAAGGCATTCAACTTGGTCAACAAGGCATTCAACTTGTTCAAGACGTCGATACTTGGTCAACAAGGCACTCGACTTGTTCTTGAAGGCATTAAACTTGGTCAACAAGCCATTTGACTTGTTCAAAAGTCATTAATTTGTAAACAAGGCATTCAAATTGTACAATAAGGCATTAGTTTGGTCAAAAAGGCATTCGACTTGTTCAACAAGGCATTCAACTTGGTTAGCAAGGAAATCGATTTGTTCAGCAAGACATTTTACTTGGTCAACAATGCATTTGGCTGGTTCAGCAAGGCATTACATGGTGAACAAGGCATCCGACTTGTTCAAGAAGGCATTATTTGGTCAACAAGGCATTCTACTTGTTCAAGACGTCGATACTTGGTCAACAAGGCATTCGACTTGTTCTTGAAGGCATTAGACTTGGTCAATAAGCCATTTGACTTGTTCAAAAGTCATTAATTTGTAAACAAGGCATTCAAATTGTTCAATAAGGCATTAGTTTGGTCAAAAAGGCATTCGACTTGTTCAACAAGGCATTCAACTTTGTTAGCAAGGAAATCGACTTGTTCAGCAAGACATTTTACTTGGTCAACAATGCATTCGACTTGTTCCGCAAGGTATTACATAGGGAACAAGGCATCTGACTTGTTCAAGAAGGCATTATTTGGTCAACAAGGTATTCTACTTGGTTAACAAGACATTTGACTTGGTTAGCAAGGCGTTCGACTTGTTCAACAAGACATTTAACTTGGTCAACAAGGCATTCAACTTGTTCTTGACGACGATACTTGGTCAACGAGGCATTCGACTTGTTCATGAAGGCATTAGACTTGGTCAACAAGCCATTTGACTTGTTCAAAAGTCATTAATTTGTAAACAAGGCATTCAAATTGTTCAATAAGGCATTAGTTTGGTCAAAAAGGCATTCGACTTGTTCAACAAGGCATTCTACTTGGTTAGCAAGGAAATCGACTTGTTCAGCAAGACATTTTACTTGGTCAACAATGCATTCGACTTGTTCCGCAAGGCAATACATGGTGAACAAGGCATCCGACTTGTTCAAGAAGGCATTATTTGGTCAACAAGGCATTCTACTTGGTGAACAAGACATTTGACTTGGTTAACAAGGCGTTCGACTTGTTCAACAAGACATTTGACTTGGTCAACAAGGCATTCAACTTGTTCTTGACGACGATACTTGGTCAACGAGGCATTCGACTTGTTCATGAAGGCATTAGACTTGGTCAACACGGGATTTGACTTCATGAACACTGGATTTTACTTGTTCAACAAGCAATTACTTAGTGAACAAGGCATTCAACTTGTTCATCGACGCATTACTTGGACAGCCAGTCATTTGACTTGTTCAACAAGACGTTTGACTTGTTCAACAAGACATTTGACTTGGTCAACAATGCATTCAACTTTTTCAGCGAGGCATTACATTGTCAATAAGGCATCCAACTTCTTCAAGAAGGCATTGCGCGGTCTACAAGGCATTCGAGTTATTCTTGAAGGCATTAGACTTTGTTAACAAGGGATTTGACTTGTTCAACAATTGATTTTACTTGTTCAACAAGTTATTAGTTGGTGAAAAAGGCATTCTACTTGTTCAGTAATGCATTACTTGGTCAAAGAAGTATTCGACTAGTTCAACAAGTCATTTGACTTGGTCAACAAGGCATTCGACTTGGTCAGCAAGGCACTACATGGTCAACAAGGTGTCCAACTTGTTAAGAAAGGCATTACTTGGTCAACAAGGCATTCGACTTTTCTTGAAGGCATTAGAGTTGGTCTACAAGAGATTTGACTTGTTCAACAAGGTTTTATTGCATTCAACTTATTCACCAAGGCATTACTTTGCTCGAAAAGGCATTCGACTTGTTCAAGAAGACATTCATTGGTCAACAAGGCATTCGACTTAGTATTGAAGGGATTAGACATGGTCAACAAGGGATTTGCCTTGTTCATAACTCATTACTTGGTAAACAAGGTATTCAAATTGTTCAATAAGGCATTACTTTGGTCAAAAAGGCATTCGACTTGTTCAACAAGGCATTTAACTTGGTCAACAAGGCATTCGACTTATTCATGAAGCGATTAGACATGGTCAACAAGGGATTTGACTTGTTCAAAAGTTTGGTAAACAACGTATTCAAATTGTTCAATAAGACATTACTTTGGTCAAAAAAGGCATTCGACTTATTCTCGAAGGGATTAGACATGGTCAACAAGGGATTTGACTTGTTCAAAAGTTTGGTAAACAACGTATTCAAATTGTTCAATAAGGCATTACTTTGGTCAGAAAGGCATTCGACTTGTTCAACAACGCATTCAACTTATTCAGCAAAGCATTCAACTTGATCAACAAGGCATTCAACTTGGTCAACAAGGCATTCGACTTGTTCAAGAAGGCATTCAACTATTTCTGGACGACGATACTTTTGTCTTGAAGGCATTACACTTGTTCAAGAAGACATTCATAGGTCAACAAGGCAATCGACTTATTCTTGAAGGGATTAGACATGGTCAACAAGTGATTTGGCTTGTTCAAAATTCATTACTTGGTAAACTAAGTATTCAAATTATTCAATAAGGCGTTACTTTGGTAAAAAAGGCATTCGACTTGTTCAACAAGGCATTCAACTTGGACAACAAGGCATTCAACTTGTTCAAGACGTCGATACTTGGTCAACAAGGCACTCGACTTGTTCTTGAAGGCATTAAACTTGGTCAACAAGCCATTTGACTTGTTCAAAAGTCATTAATTTGTAAACAAGGCATTCAAATTGTACAATAAGGCATTAGTTTGGTCAAAAAGGCATTCGACTTGTTCAACAAGGCATTCAGCTTGGTTAGCAAGGAAATCGACTTGTTCAGCAAGACATTTTACTTGGTCAACAATGCATTCGACTTGTTCCGCAAGGCATTACATAGTGAACAACGCATCTGACTTGTTAAAGAAGGCATTATTTGGTCAACAAGGCATTCTACTTGGTTAACAAGACATTTGACTTGGTCAACAAGGCATTCAACTTGTTCTTGACGACGATACTTGGTCAACGAGGCATTCGACTTGTTCATGAAGGCATTAGACTTGGTCAACACGGGATTTGACTTCATGAACACTGGATTTTACTTGTTCAACAAGCAATTACTTAGTGAACAAGGCTTTCAACTTGTTCATCGACGCATTACTTGGACAGCGAGGCATTTGACTTGTTCAACAAGACATTTGACTTGGTCAACAATGCATTCAACTTTTTCAGCGAGGCATTACATTGTCAATAAGGCATCTAACTTCTTCAAGAAGGCCTTACGCGGTCTACAAGGCATTCGACTTGTTCTTGAAGGCATTAGACTTTGTAAACAAGGGATTTGACTTGTTCAACAATTGATTTTACTTGTTCAACAAGTTATTAGTTGGTGAAAAAGGCATTCTACTTGTTCAGTAATGCATTACTTAGTCAAAGAAGTATTCGACTAGTTCAACAAGGCATTTGACTTGGTCAACAAGGTATTAGACTTGTTCAGCAAGGCATTACATGGTCAACAAGGTGTCCAACTTGTTAAAGAAGGCATTACTTGGTCAACAAGGCATTCGACTTTTCTTGAAGGCATTAGAGTTGGTCTACAAGAGATTTGACTTGTTCAACAAGGTTTTATTGCATTCAACTTATTCACCAAGGCATTACTTTGGTCGAAAAGGCATTCGACTTGTTCAAGAAGACATTCATTGGTCAACAAGGCATTCGACTTAGTATTGAAGGGATTAGACATGGTCAACAAGGGATTTGACTTGTTCAAAACTCATTACTTGGTAAACAAGGTATTCAAATTGTTCAATAAGGCATTACTTTGGTCAAAAAGGCATTCGACTTGTTCAACAAGGCATTTAACATTGTCAACAAGGCAGTCGACTTATTCATGAAGCGATTAGACATGGTCAACAAGGGATTTGAACCATGCCACCTTGGTAGAATGTGAAAGGGCAGCCGCATTCTGCTCGGAGACCCGTGTCTCGTACAGCCCGATAATCAATAGCTTATGCTTAGTAATAATATCCCCCACCGCCCATCTGTGGTCTACCCTGTTTAGACCACGTACATTCCAAACGGCGATTGGGATCATGGGCACAGGTCGAGAAGGGCTGCTTCAGGACCCTTAAGTGTGTTCGCCGTGTCCAAGTCGTCCAAGTCCGCAAGAACCTCGAATGGGTTAATGCTAGCTAGTACAATAGCTCCCTGCTGCGCGTTGACTGAACTTGTGGAACATCCATCTACAGGCTTCGGGTACTCCTGCAGCCGCGGCTCGTGATCTTGCTCCATGTTGGTGGGTGGAACAACAACCTCCTTGCCCTTGTCGGGATGACCAACTCTTCTCCATTCGCGCCGTGTGTGTGGGCCATTCTAGGGTTTCTTCGGCATCGTCGATGTGCGCTGCCCCGTGGATTGCCTCGGTCCCGTATTTGATCGTGGCTGTTGGGTTCGACGAGAGGGACATGTTCCCGCCCCGTGGGTCCATGCACCGCATAAGGAGCACTTCCGCGGCCTCCATTCGTACTCGACACGAACTGTAACCGCGCTGTCAGATCCTCCACCTTCACGTGGAATGCGAATATTGAAGCTTTCAAGAAAAGGCTCCTGGAGATTCTTTGATATGCATACCCGAGCGTAGTCAATACGTTCCGCTGAAATCGTCATAGAATCTGCGAAGAGTGGCTTCCCGACGATGCTAGCGACAATGCCTAACCCCTCCTGTGTCCAGAACTCGCCCGGAACGTTACGCAATTTCACCCATGGCGGAACATGGGTGTGCTGAATTTTCTCGAGAGGCATCCCCGTTCGCCAAGCCTCGAGAAAAATGAGTTGACCTTGCATGAGCCACGGTCCTCCTTCAAGAACCGCATTGGCTGCTGCCGCGGTTGCAAATCTGAATTTGAAAAAACCGTTGGCCGTTGCGCGTACCTCCAACAGTTCCTCCCAAATTGAACGGAAATGCCGTTCAACAAACGGGAAATATGGTTTTTTCCCCAGAAAATACCCTACGAGGGTATTGTCCCAACGTGCCGCACCCCTCTTTGCAACCTCCCATGATGGGCAGGCCTCCGCGACACCGTCCTTGAGAGTTGGGGCTGTATATGTCAAGGTATAACGTGTAGGGCTTGGTTTGCGAGGTGCTTCTTCGTGCACCGTCCCGCGAGTTATCGCAGCAAACGATGGGTGAGGGTTTACGTGCGGCGAGGTAGACACCTCCTTGCGCGTCGGCAATGGTGCCATGGTTTGCAGCCCATGTGGTACAGCCGGGTGAGTTATTAACGGCGAAACCCTAGGATTGATAACCCTAGGCCCATAAGTGGAAACCCGAGACGGCGAGATCCTAAACGTTGAAGCCCTAGTTCCTTCCGCCGCAGCCCTAGACGGCGAAACCCTGGGCGACGACTCCTTGGGCCCATCAGCAACCCGGGACAGTAAAACCCTAGGCCCATCAGCATCGGCCCTAACCTCGTTCCTCGCAGCCGTCGTGGTCGGTAACTGCGGCTTCATCTTTGGATCATCTGACGCATCATCGTTGATCAAGGCCATGCCAGATGGCGGCGGTGGTGTGCCTGGGCGTATAGGGCGGTCATTTCCAATCCGTGGGTCACGTAGCGGGCCGATAATGTCCGGGTAGCGCCGTTGGCGGCGGGTCCACGGGCGCATAGGATTATTCCGTGTGTCCGGCCTGTATAGCGATCCGCTAGCCATATGTGTCGACGGTGGTGGTTGCTGCTCCGGTGGAGCTCCATGAACGCGCCCAATTAGATCTTCGAACGCTGCCACATCAAATCGTTCGCTAAATCCGGGAATATTTTCTGAAAGCGAATTGTAGAGAATGGATCCAATCTCAGCCCAATCCGTCGTTGAGGAATCCATACAAGGCATTCTATTTTTGGGAACCCGATCTTGGTGCAACGAACCTGGACGAGATGTTCCCATATCTGCCCGAAGATATGCAAGGATCTTTGCCATAATTGGATTATTCTCTGCTTGCTGCTCCAGATGCACCAAATCTTCGCCGGAGATAGATGAATCCATACAAGGCATTCTATTTTTGGGTGCCCGATCTTGGTGCAGATACATCGAACCTGGACGAGATATTCCCATATCTGCCCGAAGGTATGCAAGGATCTTTACCATAATTGGATTATTCTCTGCTTGCTGCTCCAGATGCGCCAAATCTTCGCCGGAGATAGATGAATCCATACAAGGCATTCTATTTTTGGGTGCCCGATCTTGGTGCAGATACATCAAACCTAGACGAGATATTCCCATATCTGCCCGAAGATATGCGAGGATCTTTACCATAATTAGGTTATTCTCTGCTTGCTGCTCCAGATGCGCCAAATCTTCGCCGGAAATAGATGAATCCATAGCCCGATCTTGGTGCAGATACGTCGAACCTGGACGGGATATTCCCATATTTGCCCGAAGATATGCAAGGATCTTTACCAAAATTGGATTATGCTCTGCTTGATGTTCCAGATGCACCAAATCTTCGCCGGAAATAGATGGATCATGCAAAAACGTCGTCATCTCCGCCGATGCATCCATCGTCGGGTCGTGATCCTGAACCCGCGCCTTCAAAGATGCAAACGCCGATAATTGCGTGGCAAACTCCGGGTATGCAGAACGTAGTCCATCAGGATCTGGTTGTTACAAGCGTGGATCGCATGAATTAGAAGATGCCGAGAGCTTTGAACCATCCATGGAAGAAGAAGATGTCATAACTAGGATCCTAAAAAATTCAAAAATTCAAAGAGTAAAAGCACGTGGTGTAACCCTCCAAACGCCGGACTAACGCCGGTGATGGAGGTCCCTGCCACCGCTGGTCACGCCCTATCCGGGAGTGGCCAAAAACGGCGGTGGTAGGCGATAACAACAACAATGGATTTTACTTGTTTAACAAGTCATTAGTTGGTGAAAAAAGGCATTCTACTGTGGCTTGCTAAAGACATGAATTTCTTCTGTGGCTTGCTATTCGTGAAAGGTTGGCGATTAGGGACCATGCTTGGGTGATGGTTCGTTCGGGTTCGGATGCTTGCTCTCTTTGTGAGTCTCAGAGCACGGAGACGGTCCGTCACCTCTTCTTCGAGTGCTCTTTCTCCAGGAGATGCATTCTCTTACTGAGAAGGAAGACCATTGGAGGTGGCCGCATCGGGATTGGATTCACGGGATCGAGTGGGCCGCTGCTCGTTGGCGGAGTCATCATCTTCATAATGAGATCTCTCGTCATCTTCTCGCCTCTCTGGTCTACCATATCTGGCAAGAGAGGAATAGGCGTTGGCGGGATCAGACTCGTTGCTCCCCGGAGCGAATTGTGAGTATGGTCTTAGAGATCGCGTGCTTGAGGTTGAGCCAGGCTCCCTCCCGCTTCATTCTGCAGGCGGCCTCGCTCAGGAGCCTCTGACGCATTGCATGGTAGTCTGCTTTTTGTTTGTTTTGTGGCTTTGTTTTGTTTTGTGGCTTTGCTTGGCTTTGTCGACTGCTGTTGTCGATTATTTTGCCTCGATTGTTTGCTTCCGGTAGCTTGTTACCGGTTTTCTGCGGCATGGGATTTCCCTTGGGCGCTTTTCTGTTTTCATTCAGTTTTATTTACGGGAAATTTTACCAAAAAAAAAAAAAAGGCATTCTACTTGTTCAGTAACGCATTACTTGGTCAATAAAGTATTCGACTTGTTCAAATAAAGCATTCGACTTGTTAAACAAGGCATTCCACTTCGTCAACAACGCATTACATTGTAAACAAGGCGTCCAACCTTTTCAGACGACATTACTTGGTCAACAAGGAATTCGACTTTTCTTGAAGGCATTAGAGTTGGTCTATAAAAGATTTGACTTGTTCAACAAGTTTTTACTGCATTCAACTTATTCACCAAGGCATTACTTTGGTCAAAAAGGCATTCGACTTGTTCAAGAAGACATTTATTGGTCAACAAGGCATTCGACTTATTCTTGAAGGGATTACACCTTGTCAACAAGGGATTTGACTTGTTCAAAAATCATTACATGGTAAACAAGGTATTCAAATTATTCAATAAGGCATTACTTTGGTCAAAAAGGCATTCGACTTGTTCAGCAAGGCATTCAACTTTGTCAACAAGTCATTCTACTTGGTCAACAAGGCATTCAACTTGTTAAAGACGACGATACTTGGTCAACAAGGCATTCCACTTGTTCTTGAAGGCATTAGACTTGGTCAACAAGGGATTTGACTTCTTGAACACTGGATTTGACTTGTTCAACAAGTCGTTACTTAGTGAACAAGGCATTCAACCCGTTCATCGACGCATTACTTGGTCAGCATGGCATTCGACTTGTTCATCAAAACATTTGACATGGATAACAAAGCATTCGACTTGTTCAGCAAGGCATTACATGGTCAACAAGACATCCGACTTGTTCAGGAAGGCATTACTTACTCAACAATGCATTCGACTTGTTCTTGAAGGCATTAGACTTGTTCAACAATGGATTTTACTTGTTCAACAAGTCATTAGTTGGTGAAAAAGGCATTCTACTTGTTCAGTAACGCATTACTTGGTCAATAAACCATTCGACTTGTTCAATAAAGCATTCGACTTGTTCAACAAGGCATTTGACTTGGTCAACAACGCATTACATTGTAAACAAGGCGTCCAACTTATTCAAAAGGCATTACTAGGTCATAAAGGCATTCGACTTGTCAACACGGGATTAGACTTCATGAACAATTGATTTTACTTGTTCAACAAGCCATTACTTAGTAAATAAGGCATTCTACTTGTTCATCGACGCATTACTTGGACAGCCAGACATTTGACTTGTTCAACAAGACATTTGACTTGGTTAACAAGGCATTCAACTTTTTCAGCAAGGCATTACATTGTCAATAAGGCATCCAACTTTTTCAAGAAGACATTAGGTGGTCAACAAGGCATTCGACTTGTTCTTGAAGGCATTAGACTTTGTCAACAAGGGATTTGACTTGTTCAATAATTGATTTTACTTGTTCAACAAGTTATTAGTTGGTGAAAAAGGGATTATACTTGTTCAGTAATGCCTTACTTGGTCAAAAAAGTATTCGACTTGTTCAACAAGGCATTTGATTTGGTCAACAAGGCATTCGACTTGTTCAGCAAGGCATTACATGGTCAACAAGGCGTCCAACTTATTAAAGAAGGCAATACTTGGTCAACAAGGCATTCGACTTTTCATGAAGGCATTAGAGTTGGTCTACAAGAGATTGGACTCATTCAACAAGGTTTTACTGCATTCAAATTATTCACCAAGGCATTTTTTTTTGGGGTACGTTCACTAAATAAATGAAATAACGGACAGTAAAGCGCACATGATATGATTCATGTCGCAAAGACCAGTGACATGCTACTGTGTACAAGATGGATATAATCTCTATCCACCAAACAAACTACCATAAATAACGTTCATACATCTACCAAGCAATGTGCCACAGGCGACGCAGGGCACAATACTGTAGCTCATATCGACACGGTAGTAATGATAGGTGCATAAGCAATACCCTCACAATATCCTCAACGAGCTGCTGGGGATGCTGCTGTCTGCCATCAGTCCAACGGTGGTTTCGCTCAGTCCAGATGTGGTGAATCGTCGAAGCCAGAACATGTCGATATGCCAGATGCTGGAGGTGCATACCTTTCCACCGCAGGCCAGCCCACCTAATCCCCTGCTGCCAATCGCGGTAAGGCCAGAGAAACCGAATCTGCCGCCGAAGAAGTCGTAAGCATCGAGATGTGTATGGGCAATCAAAGAAAAGGTGATTGATCGTCTCCATCTCATCCGCGTCACACAATAAGCAAGCACTCGACGCGGCCTTGAGCGCAACCCAAGGCTTATCTCTGGTAGCTAGGCGTTCACGAATAGCAAGCCATAAGATGAATTCATAGCTTGGGACCCTAAGCACCCCCCCAAATAGGGCTGCCCAATGAACCGGCGAGCGTTTCTGCCGGAACGCATCCCGAGCAGAAGCAGTGGTGAAAAGTCCTGTGGGAGACGGTAGCCATCGGTAAGAGTCAGCTTCCAATGGGTGAACGTCCGGGAGCATAGGTTCAATCATCAGAAATTCCATCGAGGAAGTCGTTGGCCACCTCCAACCGTCACTAGCAATGACTCGACTCAAACGTAAATCATCAGAAAGGACCATAATCATCGGTCCCCGTGGAAATCGTTCCAGAAGCGGCCTATCATCGATCCATGGGTCCTGCCACAACCAAATAGTTTCGCCATTACCAATACGGATACTAACCTTCGATCGAAGCATAGGGCGAAGTTGGAAGAGTTTTCTCCAACTCCACGCCGATTGGGCGGTTTCCGATATAGTCCACAACGAGCGATTTTGCAGTCGCGTCTGGAGAAGCCACGATACCCAAATAGAATTGGGATCCTTGCTCAGAATACTCCATATGTGCTTAAGAAGAAGGGCCTTGTAATCATCCACAAGCGAGCGAATGCCCAAACCACCCTCATCCACCAGGAAACATACATCATCCCAAGCAACCTTGGCAGCAGAACCCGCCCAGAGGAACGATCTGAATCGTTGCTCAATCACTCTAATAACGCCTTTGGGCAGGATGAACACCCCGGACCAATACCCATGCAGCGCAGCAAGGACTGAACGGATCAACTGTACCCTCCTAGCATATGAAAGAGAGCGATTGAGCCAAGAGCCTAAGCGTTGGTCAATGCGCTGTAGAAGTGGATTACAGTCCTGAATAGTCAGTCGTGATGTAAGTAACGGGACACCCAAATACCTCACTGGTAAATTGCCTAAAGGAAAACCCATGATAGATAATAAGGGTTGGCAGCCGCTCGCCCGTTTGGAAAGAAACACCTCGCTCTTTCCAGGGTTAGCCTTTAACCCCGAAAGTATCGCAAATTCATCCAACCCCGCTCGGAAAGTCTGGATGGATTCAGTATCCGCGTGACTGAAAAGAAGAAGATCATCGGCAAATGTCAGCATGAAAATACGGGAAGGCTCGCATCTCCAATGGAAAGTAAATCTCCCCTCCGAAAGAATCTTGTCCCGAAGAATACCATGAAGCACCTCCATGGCCAACGTAAAAAGATACGGAGACATAGGATCGCCCTGACGAAGACCCCGCTGTCCCGAAAAATACCCCTCCGCTCGACCATTGATATTGATCGAGTAATAAGGAGTCGTCAAACACACCTGGATCCATACAACGAATCGCGAAGGAAATCCCATGGCCTCCAACACACACACTAAAAAGTCCCACTCGACATGATCGTATGCCTTTGCCAAGTCGACCTTCAGCGTAGCCCGTGCCGGTAAGCTCTGATTCCGGTAGCCAGAGCATAACTCCTGAGCGAGGAGAATATTATCGCTGATCCTACGACCAGGGATAAATGCAGTCTGGGAGACATCCACTAAGCCTGGGAGATAAGTCTTCAGACGATTAGCCAATATCTTCGAAATAATCTTGTATAAGACATTACAGTACGATATACGCCGAAAGTCAGCAGGTCGTCGTGGGGAGTCCCGCTTAGGGATCAACGTAAGAAGTGTAGTATTAAGCTCCCTCAGAAGATGGCCTGTACGAAAAAATTCCTGAATAGCAGATATGATGTCCCCTCCAATAGTAGGCCAAGCGGCTTTAAAGAAAGCCGAAGTGAAACCATCCGGACCCGGTGCTTTGTCATCCGTAATAGAAGAAAATGCCAGCTTAATCTCACCTTCGTCGATGAGCCGAAGTAGATCTCCCGGTGCGTGATTGGGTAATGTACGAGATATGGCCGCATAGATAGCAGAGCGATCCAGCGGGCCGCTCCGAGCGGTCGTACCCAAGAGGTTCTTGTAGTGTCTAAGAAGCTCGCCCTTTACTTGTGGCTCCCCTTCAATTAAATTCCCAGCATCATCCTCAAGCGAGAAGATACGGTTTGCCACTCGTCGTATGGCAACCTTCTTGAAGAAAAAAGCGGAGCAACGGTTGCCTTCTTTGAGCCAAGTCATTTTGGCCCGTTGTGCTAGGGCCGATTGCTCCATTGCTACCGCAGCTGCATAGAGACATCGACATATAGATTGTAGTACTAGAAAACGATCATCATGCGGGTACAATGAGACAAACTCCTAGGCAATGTCAAGGAAATTTCGCGCCTCAACCACGTTACGCGCCAGATTCCCTTTAGCACGCCTCATATCCTTGAACGCTCGCTTGAGGGCCTTCAGACGTGCAAGGACCCGAAACATCGGGTATCCCGAAATAGGAAGCTGCCACCCTGAGCTTACGACAGAGCCAAACTGTGGATCCGACGTGAGAAAATTATCAAATCGAAACACCGTACCTCGAGAAAACGTCGATCGCCCCGGCTCCAGAATAAGAGGAGAATGGTCAGAAGTGGCTGGTAGTTCACATCGATATCCAAGATCCCCAAATTTAGCAAACCACGTCGAGTTAGCAACCATTCTGTCCAAACGGCGCCAAATACCTGCATCACCTCGTCGTTGATTAAACCACGTGAAATATTGACCCGAGCATGGTAAGTTATGGAGATCAGCTGAGATGAGACATCGAGTCAGATCATGATAGTCTGCTGGATGTGGAGATCCTCCCCGTGCTTCATTAGGTTCCACTATCGCATTGAAATCACCGACCACTAACCAAGCGTCATCCGCGCGAGCTTCGGAGATCGTAACTAACTCATCCCATAATGCGCAGCGCTCCTCCCGCTGATTGAGCCCATATATGAATGTAATAAAGAAAACCAGACGAGTCGCCAACGATAGAACTCTACAGTGTAGGGCTTGCGTCGTCATCCCGATAACATCAACACGAAGATATCGCGCGTCCCATCCTAGCCAGATACGCTTCCCGGGGCCCATATCATAATCGAAGAACCATGCCCACTGCTTAATACTGTTGGCAATCGAATCAGCGTTTGCCACTGTTACTCGTGTCTCTAGCAATCCAACAAGCTTAAGGTCAAAACGACGAATCAAATCCCTTACCGCTCTCCCATGGTCTCTCTTGTTGAGACCACGTACATTCCAGCAGCCAAATGGTATCATAAGACAACCCCATGAAGGGCTGCGTCATTATCAGGGCCCGGATGTAGGAAGTCCCCATCTTCATCAATGAAGTGAAGCATGTCAAACGGGTTCGTAGGAGGTGGTGTCATCTGAGCAGGGCTTGGCACCACCACCATGCTATTCTCGATGGTTGGCCGAATCACGCCTCCCGTACCCGCCGAGTCTGGAGAGGATCCATGATGAGGTTGCCTGGAACATTCTCCCTGCTGCTCGCTGGAGACAATGGGTACGAGATGCCTATTATGTTGCTCAGTGGCTACGCGGCGTGTCTCACCCGTCGACTTGGCCTTCGCGATTGGACGCCAGATCCGCGTAATAGTTGGGGCTGCCCGTTTTGTCGTAGCCTTCGGGGCCGTTGGGGCGATCATGGGGCATGCACCAGTCGAATGACCCATAGTCGAACACGTCGAACATCGTGGCGGTTTCCATTCATATTCCGCTCGAATCGTGATCACCCTATCCGTATTGGGTAGGCGAAGGTTGAAAGCTTCAACATATGGATCAGCGATCTTCTTCATAATGCAAACGCGCGCAAAATCGATACGCTCCATGCTGATCGTAAAAGCGTCGGGAAATAGCGGTGTTCCAACCGCGCTGGCCACGAGTCCTAATCCCTCCGGAGTCCAGTATTCCGATGGGAGGTGGCGAAAATGAACCCACGTCGGGACCTCATCATGCGGTCGCTTTTCCAAAGTCATCCCTTGCCGCCACTCCTCAAGAAAGAGGGGCTGGCCATACAATAACCATGGGGCACCCTCCAAAGCATCAACCATCGTAGCCGTGGAGTCGAAACGGAATTTTAAGAAGCCATTGGAGGTAGCACGCACTTCCACCAGCCCCGGCCATCTTGTGCGGAAATGGCGATCCACATGTGGGAAGTAAGGTTTGCGTCCCAAGAAATATCCCACAGCTGTATTAGCCCATCGAAGGCATTCCACTTGTTCTTGAAGGCATTAGACTTGGTCAACAAGGGATTTGACTTCTTGAACACTGGATTTGACTTGCTCAACAAGTCATTACTTAGTGAACAAGGCATTCAACTTGTTCATCGACGCATTACTTGGTCAGCACGGCATTCGACTTGTTCAACAAAACATTTTACATGGATAACAAGGCATTCGACTTGTTCAGCATAGCATTACATGGTCAACAAGGCATCCGACTTGTTCAGGAAGGCATTACTTAGTCAACAATGCATTCGACTTGTTCTTGAAGGCATTAGACTTGTTCAACAATGGATTTTACTTGTTCAACAAGTCATTAGTTGGTGAAAAAGGCATTCTACTTGTTCAGTAACGCATTACTTGGTCAATAAAGCATTCGACTTGTTCAATAAAGCATTCGACTTGTTCAACAAGGCATTCGACTTGGTCAACAACGCATTACATTTGTAAACAAGGCCAACTTATTCAAAAGGCATTACTTGGTCAAAAAGGCATTCAAATTTTCTGGAAGGCATTAGAGTTGGTCTACGAGAGATTTGACTTCTTGAACAAGTTTTTACTGCATTCAACTTATTCACCAAGGCAGTACATTGGACAAAAAGGCATTCGACTTGTTCAAGAAGACATTCATTGGTCAACAAGGCATTCGACTTATTCTTGAAAGGATTAGACATGGTCAACAAGGGATTTGACTTGTTCAAAAGTCATAACTTGGTAAACAAGGTATTCAAATTGTTCAATAAGGCATTACTTTGGTCAAAAGGCATTCGACTTGTTCAACAAGGCATTCAACTTGGTCAACAAGGCATTCGACTTGGTCAACAAGGTATGTTCAAGACGTCGATACTTGGTCAACAAGGAATTCGACTTGTTCTTGAAGGCATTTAACTTGGTCAACAAGCCATATGACTTGTTCAAAAGTAATTAATTTGTTAACAAGGCATTCAAATTGTTCAACAAGGCATTCAACTTGGTTAGCAAGGCAATCGACTTGTTCAGCAATAGATTTTGCTTGGTCAACAATGCATTCGACTTGTTCAGCAAGACATTATATGGTGAACAAGGCATCCGACTTGTTCAAGAAGGCATTATTTGGTCAACAAGGCATTCGACTTGGTTAACAAGACATTTGACTTGGTTAACAAGGCATTCGCCTTGTTCAACAACACATTTGACTTGGTCAACAAGGCATTCAACTTGTTTTTGACGACGATACTTGGTCAACAAGGCATTCGACTTGTTCATGAAGGCATTAGACTTAGTCAACACGGGATTTGACTTCATGAACACTGGATTTTACTTGTTCAACAAGCCATTACTTAGTGAACAAGGCATTCAACTTGTTCATCGACGCATTACTTGGATAGCCAGACATTTGACTTGTTCAACAAGACATTTGACTTGGCCAACAAGGCATTCAACTTTTTCAGCAAGGCATTACATTGTCAATAAAGCATCCAACTTTTTCTAGAAGGCATTACGTGGTCAACAAGGCATTCGACTTGTTCTTGAAGGCATTAGACTTTGTCAACAAGGGATTTGACTTGTTCAACAATTGATTTTACTTGTTCAACAAGTTATTAGTTGGTGAAAAAGGCATTCTACTTGTTCAGTAACGCATTACTTGGTCAAAGAAGTATTCGACTTGTTCAACAAGACATTTGACTTGGTCAACAAGGCATTCGACTTGTTCAGCAAGGCATTACATGGTCAACAAGGCATCGGACTTGTTGAGGAAGGCATTACTTAGTCAACAATGCGTTCGACTTGTTCTTGAAGGCATTAGACTTGTTCAACAATGGATTTTACTTGTTCAACAAGTCATTAGTTGGTGAAAAAGGCATTCCTACTTGTTCATTAACGCATTACTTGGTCAATAAAGCATTCGACTTATTCAACAAGGCATTTGACATGGTCAACAACGCATTACATTGAAAACAAGGCGTCCAACTTCTTCAAAAGGCATTACTCGGTCAACAAGGCATTCGACTTTTCTTGAAGGCATTAGGGTTGGTCTGTAATAGATTTGACTTGTTCAACAAGTTTTTACTGCATTTAACTTATTCACCAAGGCATTACTTTGGTCAAAAAGGCATTTGACTTGTTCAAGAAGACATTCATTTGTCAACAAGGCATTCGACTTATTCTTGAAGGGATTAGACATGGTCAACAAGTAATTTGACTTGTTCAAAAGTCATTACTTGGTAAACAAGGTATTCAAATTGTTCAATAAGGCATTACTTTGGTCAAAAAGGCATTCGACGTGTTCAACAAGGCATTCAACTTGGTCAACAAGGCATTCGACTTGGTCAACAAGGCATTTAACTTGTTCAAGACGTCGATACTTGGTCAACAAGGAATTCGACTTGTTCTTGAAGGCATTAGACTTGGTCAACAGGCCATTTGACTTGTTCAAAAGTCATTAATTTGTAAACAAGGCATTCAAATTTTTTAATAAGGCATTAGTTTGGTCAATAAGGCATTTGAATTGTTCAACAACGCATTCAACTTGGTTAGCAAGGCAATCGACTTCTTCTGCAAGACATTTTACTTGGTCAACAATGAATTCGACTTGTTCAGCAAGGCATTACTTGGTCAACAAGGCATCCGACTTGTTCAAGAAGGCTTTACTTGGTCAACAAGGCATTCGACTTTGTTAACAAGACATTTGACTTGGTGAACAAGGCGTTAGACTTGTTTAACAAGACATTTGACTTGGTCAACAAGGCATTCAACTTGTTTTTGACGACGATACTTTGTCAAAAGGGCATTCGACATGTTCATGAAGGCATTAGACTTGGTCAACACGGGATTTGACTTCATGAACACTGGATTTCACTTGTTCAACAAGTCATTACTTAGTGAACAAAGCATTCAACTTGTTCATCGACGCATTACTTGGTCAGCATGTCATTTGACTTGTTCAACAAAACATTTTACATGGATAACAAGTCATTCGACTTGTTCAGCATAGCATTACATGGTCAACAAGGCATCCGACATGTTCAGGAAGGCATTACTTAGTCAACAATGCATTCGACTTGTTCTTGAAGGCATTAGACTTGTTCAACAATGGATTTTACTTGTTCAACAAGTCATTAGTTGGTGAAAAAGGCATTCTACTTGTTCAGTAACGCATTACTTGGTCAATAAACCATTCGACTTGTTCAATAAAGCATTCGACTTGTTCAACAAGGCATTCGACATGGTGAACAACGCATTACATTGTAAACAAGGCGTCCAACTTCTTCAAAAGGCATTACTTGGTCAACAAGGCATTCGACTTTTCTTGAAGGCATTAAGGTTGGTCTATAATAGATTTGACTTGTTCAACAAGTTTTTATTGCATTTAACTTATTCATTGCTTTGGTAAAAAAGGCATTCGACTTGTTCAAGAAGACATTCATTGGTCAACAAGGCATTCGACTTATTCTTGAAGGGATTAGACATGGTCAACAAGGGATTTGACTAGTTCAAAAGTCATTACTTGGTAAACAAGGTATTCAAATTGTTCAATAAGGCATTACTTTGGTCAAAAAGGCATTCGACTTGTTCAACAAGGCATTCAACTTTGTCAATAAGGCATTCGACTTGGTCAACAAGGCATTCAACTTGTTCAAGACGTCGATACTTGGTCAACAAGGAATTCGACTTGTTCTTGAAGGCATTAGACTTGGTCAACAGGCCATTTAACTTGTTCAAAAGTCATTAATTTATAAACAAGGCATTCAAATTTTTCAATAAGGCATTAGCTTGGTCAAAAAGGCATTTGAATTGTTCAACAACGCATTCAACTTGGTTAGCAAGGCAATCGACTTCTTCAGCAAGACATTTTACTTGGTCAACAATGCATTAGACTTGTTCAGCAAGGCATTACATAGTCAACAAGGTATCCGACTTGTTCAAGAAGGCAATTACTTGGTCAACAAGACGTTCGACTTAGTGAACAAGACATTTGACTTGGTTACCAAGCGTTCGACTTGTTCAACAAGACATTTGACGTGGTCAACAAGGCATTCAACTTGTTCTTGACGACGATACTTGGTCAAAAGGGCATTCGACTTGTTCATGAAGGCATTAGACTTGGTCAAAAGAGCATTCGACTTGTTCATGAAGGCATTAGACTTAGTCAACACGGGATTTGACTTCATGAACACTGGATTTTACTTGTTCAACAAGCCATTACTTAGTGAACAAGGCATTCAACTTGTTCATCGACGCATTACTTGGTCAGCCAGGCATTTGACTTGTTCAACAAGACATTTGACTTGGCCAACAAGGCATTCAACTTTTTCAGCAAGGCATTACATTGTCAATAAAGCATCCAACTTTTTCTAGAAGGCATCACGTGGTTCAACAAGGCATTCGACTTGTTCTTGAAGGCATTAGACTTTGTCAACAAGGGATTTGACTTGTTCAACAATTGATTTTACTTGTTCAACAAGTTATTAGTTGGTGAAAAAAGCTTTCTACTTTTTCAGTAACGCATTATTTTGTCAAGGAAGTATTCGACTTGTTCAACAAGGCATTTGACTTGGTCAACAAGGCATTCGACTTGTTCAGCAAGGCATTACATGGTCAACAAGGCGTCCAACTTGTTCAAGAAGGCATTAGCTTGTCAACAAGGCATTCGACTTTTCTTGAAGGCATTAGAGTTAGTCTGCAAGAGATTGACTTGTTCAACAAGTTAAGTCAACAAGGCATTCAACTTGTTCACCAAGGCATTACTTTGATAAAAAAGGCATTCAACTTGTTCAAGAAGACATTCCTTGGTCAACAAGGCATTCGACTTATTCTTGAAGGGATTAGACATGGTCAACAAGGGATTTGACTTGGTCAAAAGTAATTACTTGGTAAACAAGGCATTCAAATTGTTCAATAAGGTATTACTTTGCTCAAAAAGACATTCGTCTTAATCAAGAAGACATTACTTAGTCAACAAGGCATTCAACTTATTCAAGACGACAATACGTGGTCAACAAGGCATTCGAATTTTTATTGAAGGCATTAGACTTGGTCAACAAGGGATTTGACTTCTTGAACACTGGATTTGACTTGTTCAACAAGTCATTGCTTAGTGAACAAGGCATTCAACTTGTTCATCGACGCATTACTTGGTTATATAAGCATTCGACTTGTTCAACGAGACATTTGACTTGGTTTACAAGGCATTGGACTTATTCAGAAGGCATCACATTGTCAACAAGGCATCCGACTTGTTCAAGAAGGCATAACGTGGTCAACAAGGCATTCGACTTGTTCTTGAAGGCATTAGACTTTGTCAACAAGGGATTTTACTTGTTCAACGATTCATTTTATTTGTTCAACAAGTCATTAGTTGGTGAAAAAAGGCATTCTACTTGTTCAGTAACGCATTACTTGGTCAACAAAACATTCGACTTGTTCAACAAGGCATTCGACTTATTCCTGAAGGGATTAGACATGGTCAACAAGGGATTTGACTTGTTTAAAAGTCATTACTTGGTAAACAAGGCATTCAAATTGTTCAAAAATGCATCCGACTTGTTCAAGAAGGCATTTATGGGTCAAATAGGCAGTCGACTTGTCCACCAAGGCATTACATTGGTCAAAAAAGCATTCAACTTGTTCAAGAAGGTCCTTGGTCAACAAGGCATTCGACTTATATTTGAAGGGATTAGACATGGTCAACAAGGGATTTGAGTTGTTCAAAAGTTTGGTAAACAACATATTCAAATTGTTCTATAAGGCATTACTTTGGTAAAAAAGGCATTCGACTTGTTCAACAAGGTATTTAACTTTTCAACAAGGCATTCGACTTGTTCAACAAGTCTTTACTGCATTCAACTTGTTCACCAAGGCATTACTTTGGTCAAAAAGGCATTCGACTTGTTCAAGAAGACATTCCTTGGTGAACAAGGCATTCGACTTATTCTTGAAGCGATTAGACCTGGTCAACAAGGGATTTGACTTGTTCAAAAGTCATTACTTGGTAAACAAGGCATTCAAATTGTTCAATAAGGCATTACTTTTGTGAAAAAAGCATTCGACTTATTCAACAAGACATTCAATTTGGTCAACAAGGCAGTCAACTTGGTCAACAAGGCATATTCGACTTGGTCAACATGGCATTCTACTTTTTCTTGAAGGCATTAGACTTGGTTAACAAGGGACTTGATTCATTGAACACTGATTTGACTTGTTCAGCACGTCATTACTTAGTGAAAGGCATTTAACGTGTTCATCGACGCATTACTTGGTCAGCATGACATTCGACTTGTTCAACAAGACATTCGACTTGGTCAAAAAGGCATTGCGTGGTCAACAATGCATCCGACTTGTTCAAGAAGGCATTTATGGGTCAAAAAGACATTCGACTTATTCATCAAGGCATAACTTTGGTCAAAAAGCCATTCGACTTGTTCAAGAAGAAATACCTTGGTCAACAAGGCATTCGACTTATTCTTTAAGGGATAAGACATGGTCAACAAGGGATTTGACTTGTTCAAAAGTCATTACTTGGTCAACAAGGGATTCAAATCGTTCAATAAGACATTACGTTTATCGAAAAAGCATTCAGCTTGTTCAACAAGGCATTTAACTTGGTCAACAAGGCATTCATTTTGGTCAACAAGCCATTCGACTTGGTTAAAAAGGCATTCAACATGTTCAAGACGACGATACTTGGTCACCAAGGCATTCGACTTGTTCTTAAAGGCATTAGACTTGGTCAGCAAGGGATTTGACTTGTTCAAAAGTCATTACTTGGTAGACAAGACATTCAAATTGTTTAATAAGGAATTACATTGGTAAAAAAGGCATTCGACTTTTTCAACAAGGCATTCAACATGGTTAGCAAGGCATTCGACTTTTCTTGAAGGCATTAGAGTTGGTCTACAAGAGATTTGACTTGTTCAACAAGGCATATTCGACATGGTCAACAAGGCATATTCGACATGGTAAACTGGGCATTCTACTTTTTCTTGAAGACATTAGACTTGGTCAATAAGGGATTTGATTCTTTGAACACTGATTTGACTTGTTCAGCAAGTCATTACTTAGTGAAAGGCATTTAACTTGTTCATCGATGCATTACTTTGTCAGCATGGCATTCGCCTTGTTCAAAAACACATTCGACTTGGTCAACAAGGCATTGCATGGTCAACAATGCATGCAACTTTTTCAAGAAGGCATTTTTATGGGTCAAAAAGGCATTCGACTTGTTCACCAAGGCATTACTTTGGTCAAAAACCTATTCGACTTGTTCAAGAAGACATTCCTTGGTCAACAAGGCATTCGACTAATTCTTGAAGGGATTAGACATGGTCAACATGGGATTTGACTTGTTCAAAAGTCATTACTTGGTAAACAAGGTATTCAAATCGTTCAATAAGGCATTAGTTTTGTCGAAAAGGCATTCGGCTTGTTCAACAAGGCATTCAACTTGGTCAACAAGGCATTCAACTTGGTCAACAAGGCATTCAACTTGTTCAAGATGACGATACTTGGTCACCAAGGCATTCTACTTGTTCTCTAAGGCATTAGACTTGGTTAGCAAGGGATTTGACTTGTTCAAAAGTCATTACATGGTAAACAAGGCATTCAAATTGTTCAATAAGGCATTAGATTGGTCAAAAAGGTATTCGACGTTTTCAACAAGGCATTCAACTTGTTTAGCAAGGCATTCGACTTTTCTTGAAGGCATTAGAGTTTGTCTACAAGAGATTCGACTTGTTCAACAAGTTTTTACTGCATTCAACTTGTTCCCCAAGGCATGACTTTGGTCAAAAAGCCATTCGACTTGTTCAAGAAGACATTCCTTCGTCAACAAGGCATTCGACTAATTCTTGAAGGGATTAGACCTGGTCAACAAGGGATTTGACTTGTTCAAAAGTCATTACTTGGTAAACAAGGCATTCAAATTGTTCAATAAGGCATTACTTTTGTCAAAAAAGCATTAGACTTATTCAACAAGGCATTCAACTTGGTCAACAAGGCATATTCGACTTCGTCAAAAGGACATTCTACTTTTTCTTGAAGGCATTAGACATTGTCAACAAGGGATTTGATTCGTTGAACACTGATTTGAGTTGTTCAGCAAGTTATAACTTAGTGAAAGGCATTTAACTTGTTCATCGACGCATTACTTGGTCAGCATGGCATTCGCCTTGTTCAACAAGACATTCGACTTGGTCAACAACGCATTGCATGGTCAATAATGCATCCGACTTGTTCAAGAAGGCATTTATGGGTCAAAAACGCATTCGACTTGTTCACCAAGGCATGACTTTGGTCAAAAAGCCATTCGACTTGTTCAAGAAGACATTCCTTGGTCAACAAGGCATTCGACTAATTCTTGAAGGGATTAGACCTGGTCAACAAGGGATTTGACTTGTTCAAAAGTCATTACTTGGTAAACAAGGCATTCAAAATATTCAATAAGGCATTAGATTTGTCAAAAAGGCATTTGACTTTTTCAACAAGGCATTCAACTTGGTTAGCAAGGCATTCGACTTTTCTTGAAGGCATTAGAGTTTGTCTACAAGAGATTTGACTTGTTCAACAAGTCTTTACTGAATTCAACTTGTTCACCAAGGCATTACTTTGGTCAAAAAGGCATTCGACTTGTTCAAGAAGACATTCCTTGGTCAACAAGGCATTCGACTTATTCTTGAAGCGATTAGACCTGGTCAACAAGGGATTTGACTTGTTCAAAAGTCATTACTTGGTAAACAAGGCATTCAAATTGTTCAATAAGGCATTACTTTTGTCAAAAAAGCATTCGACTTATTCAACAAGACATTCAATTTGGTCAACAAGGCAGTCAACTTGGTCAACAAGGCATATTCGACTTGGTCAACATGGCATTCTACTTTTTCTTGAAGGCATTAGACTTGGTTAACAAGGGACTTGATTCATTGAACACTGTTTGACTTGTTCAGCACGTCATTACTTAGTGAAAGGCATTTAACGTGTTCATCGATGCATTACTTGGTCAGCATGGCATTCAACTTGTTCAACAAGACATTCGACTTGGTCAAAAAGGCATTGCGTGGTCAACAATGCATCCGACTTGTTCAAGAAGGCATTTACGGGTCAAAAAGACATTCGACTTGTTCACCAAGGCATAACTTTGGTCAAAAAGCCATTCGACTTGTTCAAGAAGAAATACCTTGGTCAACAAGGCATTCGACTTATTCTTTAAGGGATAAGACATGGTCAACAAGGGATTTGACTTGTTCAAAAGTCATTACTTGGTCAACAAGGTATTCAAATCGTTCAATAAGACATTACGTTTATCGAAAAGGCATTCAGCTTGTTCAACAAGGCATTTAACTTGGTCAACAAGGCATTCATTTTGGTCAACAAGCCATTCGACTTGGTTAAAAAGGCATTCAACATGTTCAAGACGGCGATACTTGGTCACCAAGGCATTCGACTTGTTCTTAAAGGCATTAGACTTGGTCAGCAAGGGATTTGACTTGTTCAAAAGTCATTACTTGGTAGACAAGACATTCAAATTGTTTAATAAGGAATTACATTGGTAAAAAAGGCATTCGACTTTTTCAACAAGGCATTCAACATGGTTAGCAAGGCATTCGCCTTTTCTTGAAGGTATTAGAGTTGGTCTACAAGAGATTTGACTTGTTCAGCAAGTTTTTACTGCATTCAACTTGTTCACCAAGGCATTACTTTGGTCAAAAAGGTATTCGACCCGTTCAAGAAGACATTCCTTGGTCAACAAGGCATTCGAATTGTTCAATAAGGCATTACTTTGGTCAAAAAAGCATTCAACTTATTCAACAAGGCATTCAACTTGGTCAACAAGGCATTGAACTTAGTTTACAGGCATATTCGACTTGGTAAACCGGGCATTCTACTTTTTCTTGAAGACATTAGACTTGGTCAACAAGGGATTTGATTCATTGAACACTGATTTGACTTGTTCAGCAAGTCATTACTTAGTGAAAGGCATTTAACTTGTTCATCGATGCATTACTTTGTCAGCATGGCATTCGCCTTGTTCAAAAACACATTCGACTTGGTCAAAAAGGCATTGCATGGTCAACAATGCATGCAACTTGTTCAAGAAGGCATTTTTATGGGTCAAAAAGGCATTCGACTTGTTCACCAAGGCATTACTTTGGTCAAAAACCTATTCGACTTGTTCAAGAAGACATTCCTTGGTCAACAAGGCATTCGACTAATTCTTGAAGGGATTAGACATGGTCAACAAGGGATTTGACTTGTTCAAAAGTCATTACTTGGTAAACAAGGTATTCAAATCGTTCAATAAGGCATTAGTTTTGTCGAAAAGGCATTCGGCTTGTTCAACAAGGCATTCAACTTGCTCAACAAGGCATTCAACTTGGTCAACAAGGCATTCAACTTGTTCAAGATGATGATACTTGGTCACCAAAGCATTCTACTTGTTCTCTAAGGCATTAGACTTGGTTAGCAAGGGATTTGACTTGTTCAAAAGTCATTACATGGTAAACAAGCCATTCAAATTGTTCAATAAGGCATTAGATTGGTCAAAAAGGCATTCGACTTTTTCAACAAGGCATTCAACTTGGTTAGCAAGGCATTCGACTTTTCTTGAAGGCATTAGAGTTTGTCTACAAGAGATTCGACTTGTTCAACAAGTTTTTACTGCATTCAACTTGTTCACCAAGGCATTACTTTGGTCAAAAAGGCATTCGACTTGTTCAAGAAGACATTCCTTGGTCAACAAGGCATTCGACTTATTCTTGAAGCGATTAGACCTGGTCAACAAGGGATTTGACTTGTTCAAAAGTCATTACTTGCTAAACAAGGCATTCAAATTTTTCACTAAGGCATTACTTTGTCAAAAAAGCATTCGACTTATTCAACAAGACATTCAATTGGGTCAACAAGGCAGTCAACTTGGTCAACAAGGCATATTCGACTTGGTCAACATGGCATTCAACTTTTTCTTGAAGGTATTAGACTTGGTCAACAAGGGACTTGATTCATTGAACACTGATTTGACTTGTTTAGCAAGTCATTAGTTAGTGAAAGGCATTTACTTGTTAATCGTTCCATTACTTGGTCAGCATGGCATTCGCCTTGTTCAACAACACATTCGACTTGGTCAACAAGGCATTGCATGGTCGACAATGCATGCGACTTGTTCAAGAAGGCATTTATTGGTTAAAAAGGCATTCGACTTGTTCACCAAGGGATTACTTTGGTCAAAAAGCCATTCGACTTGATAAAAAAGAGATTCCTTGGTCAACAAGGCATTCGACTAATTCTTGAAGGGATTAGACATGGTCAACAAGGGATTTGACTTGTTCAAAAGTCATTACTTGGTAAACAAGGTATTCAAATAGTTGAATAAGGCATTACTTTTGTCGAAAAGGCATTCGGCTTGTTCAACAAGGCATTCAACTTGGTCAACAAGGCATTCAACTTGTTCAAGATGACGATACTTGCTCACCAAGGCATTCTACTTGTTCTTGAAGGCATTAGACGTGGTCAGCAAGGGATTTGACTTGTTCAAAAGTCATTAGTTGGTAAACAAGGCATTCAAATTGTTTAATTAGGAATTACATTTGTCAAAAAGGCATTCGACTTTTTCAACAAGGCATTCAACTTGGTTAGCAAGGCATTCGACTTTTCTTGAAGAAATTAGAGTTGCTCTACAAGAGATTTGACTTGTTCAACAAGTTTTTACTGCATTCAACTTGTTCACCAAGGCATTACTTTGGTCAAAAAGGCATTCGACTTGTTCAAGAAGACATTCCTTGGTCAACAAAGCATTCGACTTATTCTTGAAGCGATTAGACCTGGTCAACAAGGGATTTGACTTATTCAAAAGTCATTACTTGGTAAACAAGGCATTCAAATTGTTCAATAAGGCATTACTTTGGTAAAAAAAGCATTCGACTTATTGAACAAGACATATTTGACTTGGTCAACAAGGCATATTCGACTTGGTCAACAAGGCATTCTACTTTTTCTTGAAGGCATTAGACTTGGTCAACAAGGGATTTGATTCGTTAAACACTGATTTGACTTGTTCAGCAAGTTATTACTTAGCGAAAGGCATTTAACTTGTTCATCGACGCATTACTTGGTCAGCATGGCATTCGCCTTGTTCAACAAGACATTCGACTTGGTCAACAAGGCATTGCATGGTCGACAATGCATGCGACTTGTTCAAGAAGGCATTTATGGGTTAAAAAGGCATTCGACTTGTTCACCAATGCATTACTTTGGTCAAAAAGCCATTCGACTCGTTCAAAAAGACATTCCTTGGTCAACAAGGCATTTGACTAATTCTTGAAGGGATTAGACATGGTCAACAAGGGATTTGACTTGTTCAAAAGTCATTACTTGGTAAACAAGGTATTCAAATCGTTCAATAAGGCATTCGGCTTGTTCAACAAGGCATTCAACTTGGTCAACAAGGCATTCAACTTGGTCAACAAGGCATTCAACTTGTTCAAGATTACGATACTTGGTCACCAAGGCATTCTACTTGTTCTCTAAGGCATTAGACTTGGTTAGCAAGGGATTTGACTTGTTCAAAAGTCATTACATGGTAAACAAGCCATTCAAATTGTTCAATAAGGCATTAGATTGTTCATAAAGGCATTCGACTTTTTCAACAAGGCATTCAACTTGGTTAGCAAGGCATTCGACTTTTCTTGAAGGCATTAGAGTTTGTCTACAAGAGATTCGACTTGTTCAACAAGTTTTTACTGCATTCAACTTGTTCACCAAGGCATTACTTTGGTCAAAAAGGCATTCGACTTGTTCAAGAAGACATTCCTTGGTCAACAAGGCATTCGACTTATTCTTGAAGCGATTAGACCTGGTCAACAAGGGATTTGACTTGTTCAAAAGTCATTACTTGCTAAACAAGGCATTCAAATTTTTCAATAAGGCATTACTTTGTCAAAAAAGCATTCGACTTATTCAACAAGACATTCAATTGGGTCAACAAGGCAGTCAACTTGGTCAACAAGGCATATTCGACTTGGTCAACATGGCATTCAACTTTTTCTTGAAGGTATTAGACTTGGTCAACAAGGGACTTGATTCATTGAACACTGATTTGACTTGTTCAGCAAGTCATTAGTTAGTGAAAGGCATTTACTTGTTAATCGTTCCATTACTTGGTCAGCATGACATTCGCCTTGTTCAACAACACATTCGACTTGGTCAACAAGGCATTGCATGGTCGACAATGCATGCGACTTGTTCAAGAAGGCATTTATTGGTTAAAAAGGCATTCGACTTGTTCACCAAGGCATTACTTTGGTCAAAAAGCCATTCGACTTGTTAAAAAAGAGATTCCTTGGTCAACAAGGCATTCGACTAATTCTTGAAGGGATTAGACATGGTCAACAAGGGATTTGACTTGTTCAAAAGTCATTACTTGGTAAACAAGGTATTCAAATAGTTGAATAAGGCATTACTTTTGTCGAAAAGGCATTCGGCTTGTTCAACAAGGCATTCAACTTGGTCAACAAGGCATTCAACTTGTTCAAGATGACGATACTTGCTCACCAAGGCATTCTACTTGTTCTTGAAGGCATTAGATTTGGTCAGCAAGGGATTTGACTTGTTCAAAAGTCATTAGTTGGTAAACAAGGCATTCAAATTGTTTAATTAGGAATTACATTTGTCAAAAAGGCATTCGACTTTTTCAACAAGGCATTCAACTTGGTTAGCAAGGCTTTCGACTTTTCTTGAAGAAATTAGAGTTGCTCTACAAGAGATTTGACTTGTTCAACAAGTTTTTACTGCATTCAACTTGTTCACCAAGGCATTACTTTGGTCAAAAAGGCATTCGACTTGTTCAAGAAGACAATCCTTGGTCAACAAAGCATTCGACTTATTATTGAAGCGATTAGACCTGGTCAACAAGGGATTTGACTTATTCAAAAGTCATTACTTGGTAAACAAGGCATTCAAATTGTTCAATAAGGCATTACTTTGGTAAAAAAAGCATTCGACTTATTGAACAAGGCATATTCGACTTGGTCAACAAGGCATATTCGACTTGGTCAACAAGGCATTCTACTTTTTCTTGAAGGCATTAGACTTGGTCAACAAGGGATTTGATTCGTTAAACACTGATTTGACTTGTTCAGCAAGTTATTACTTAGCGAAAGGCATTTAACTTGTTCATCGACGCATTACTGGTCAGCATGGCATTCGCCTGTTCAACAAGACATTCGACTTGGTCAACAAGGCATTGCATGGTCGACAATGCATGCGACTTGTTCAAGAAGGCATTTATGGGTTAAAAAGGCATTCGACTTGTTCACCAATGCATTACTTTGGTCAAAAAGCCATTCGACTCGTTCAAAAAGACATTCCTTGGTCAACAAGGCATTCGACTAATTCTTGAAGGGATTAGACATGGTCAACAAGGGATTTGACTTGTTCAAAAGTCATTACTTGGTAAACAAGGTATTCAAATCGTTCAATAAGGCATTAGTTTTGTCGAAAAGGCATTCGGCTTGTTCAACAAGGCATTCAACTTGGTCAACAAGGCATTCAACTTGGTCAACAAGGCATTCAACTTGTTCAAGATGACGATACTTAGTCACCAAGGCATTCTACTTGTTCTCTAAGGCATTAGACTTGGTTAGCAAGGGATTTGACATGTTCAAAAGTCATTACATGGTAAACAAGGCATTCAAATTGTTCAATAAGGCATTAGATTGGTCAAAAAGGCATTCGACTTTTTCAACAAGGCATTCAACTTGGTTAGCAAGGCATTCGACTTTTCTTGAAGGCATTAGAGTTTGTCTACAAGAGATTCGACTTGTTCAACAAGTTTTTACTGCATTCAACTTGTTCACCAAGGCATTACTTTGGTCAAAAAGGCATTCGACTTGTTCAAGAAGACATTCCTTGGTCAACAAATCATTCGACTTATTCTTGAAGCGATTAGACCTGGTCAACAAGAGATTTGACTTATTCAAAAGTCATTACTTTGGTAAACAAGACATTCAAATTGTTCAATAAGGCATTACTTTGGTAAAAAAAGCATTCGACTTATTGAACATGGCATATTCGACTTGGTCAACAAGGCATATTCGACTTGGTCAACAAGGCATTCTACTTTTTCTTGAAGGCATTAGACTTGGTCAACAAGGGATTTGATTCGTTGAACACTGATTTGACTTGTTCAGCAAGTTATTACTTAGCGAAAGGCATTTAACTTGTTCATCGACGCATTACTTGGTCAGCATGGCAATCGCCTTGTTCAACAAGACATTCGACTTGGTCAACAAGGTATTGCATGGTCGACAATGCATGCGACTTGTTCAAGAAGGCATTTATGGGTTAAAAAGGCATTCGATTTGTTCACCAAGGCATTACTTTGGTCAAAAAGCCAGTCGACTCGTTCAAAAAGACATTCCTTGGTCAACAAGGCATTCGACTAATTCTTGAAGGGATTAGACATGGTCAACAAGGGATTTGACTTGTTCAAAAGTCATTACTTGGTAAACAAGGTATTCAAATCGTTCAATAAGGCATTACTTTTGTCGAAAAGGCATTCGGCTTGTTCAACAAGGCATTCAACTTGGTCAACAAGTCATTCAACTTGGTCAACAAGGCATTCAACTTGTTCAAGATGACGATACTTGGTCACCAAGGCATTCTACTTGTTCTTGAAGGCATTAGACTTGGTCAGCAAGAGATTTGACTTGTTCAAAAGTCATTACTTGGTAAACAAGGCATTCAAATTGTTTAATAAGGAATTACATTGGTCAAAAAGGCATTCGACTTTTTCAACAAGGCATTCAACTTGGTTAGCAAGGCATTCGACTTTTCTTGAAGGCATTAGAGTTGGTCTACAAGAGATTTGACTTGTTCAACAAGTTTTTACTGCATTCAACATGTTCACCACGGCATTACTTTGGTCAAAAAGGCATTCGACTTGTTCAAGAAGACATTCCTTGGTCAACAAGGTTTTCGACTTATTCTTGAAGCGATTAGACCTGGTCAACACGGGATTTGACTTGTTCAAAAGTCATTACTTGGTAAACAAGGCATTCAAATTGTTCAATAAGGCATTACTTTGGTCAAAAAAGCATTCGACTTATTCAACAAGGCATTCAACTTGGTCAACAAGGCAGTCAACTTGGTCAACAAGGCATATTCGACTTGGTCAACAGGGCTTTCTACTTTTTCTTGAAGGCATTAGACTTGGTCAACAAGGGATTTGATTCCTTGAACACTGATTTGACTTGTTCAGCAAGTCATTACTTATTGAAAGGCATTTAACTTGTTCATCGATGCATTACTTGGTCAGCATGGAATTCGACTTGTTCAACAAGACATTCGTCTTGGTCAACAAGGCATTGCATGGTCGACAATGCATGCGACTTGTTCAAGAAGGCATTTATTGGTTAAAAAGGCATTCGACTTGTTCACCAAGGCATTACTTTGGTCAAAAAGCCATTCGACTCGTTCAAAAAGACATTCCTTGGTCAACAAGGCATTCGACTAATTCTTGAAGGGATTAGACATGGTCAACAAGGGATTTGACTTGTTCAAAAGTCATTACTTGGTAAACAAGGTATTCAAATCGTTCAATAAGGCATTAGTTTTGTGGAAAAGGCATTCGGCTTGTTCAACAAGGCATTCAACTTGGTCAACAAGGCATTCAACTTGTTCAAGATGACGATACTTGCTCACCAAGGCATTCTACTTGTTCGTGAAGGCATTAGACTTGGTCAGCAAGGGATTTGACTTGTTCAAAAGTCATTAGTTGGTAAACAAGGCATTCAAATTGTTTAATTAGGAATTACATTTGTCAAAAAGGCATTCGACTTTTTCAGCAAGGCATTCAACTTGGTTAGCAAGGCATTCGACTTTTCTTGAAGGAATTAGAGTTGCTCTACAAGAGATTTGACTTGTTCAACAAGTTTTTACTGCATTCAACTTGTTCACCAAGGCATTACTTTGGTCAGAAAGGCATTCGACTTGTTCAAGAAGACAATCCTTGGTCAACAAAGCATTCGACTTATTCTTGAAGCGATTAGACCTGGTCAACAAGGGATTTGACTTATTCAAAAGTCATTACTTGGTAAACAAGGCATTCAAATTGTTCAATAAGGCATTACTTTGGTAAAAAAAGCATTCGACTTATTGAACAAGGCATATTCGACTTGGTCAACAAGGCATATTCGACTTGGTCAACAAGGCATTCTACTTTTTCTTGAAGGCATTAGACTTGGTCAACAAGGGATTTGATTCGTTGAACACTGATTTGACTTGTTCAGCAAGTTATTACTTAGCGAAAGGCATTTAACTTGTTAATCGACGCATTACTTGGTCAGCATGGCAATCGCCTTGTTCAACAAGACATTCGACTTGGTCAACAAGGTATTGCATGGTCGACAATGCATGCGACTTGTTCAAGAAGGCATTTATGGGTTAAAAAGGCATTCGACTTGTTCACCAAGGCATTACTTTGGTCAAAAAGCCATTCGACTCGTTCAAAAAGACATTCCTTGGTCAACAAGGCATTCGACTAATTCTTGAAGGGATTAGACATGGTCAACAAGGGATTTGACTTGTTCAAAAGTCATTACTTGGTAAACAAGGTATTCAAATCGTTCAATAAGGCATTACTTTTGTCGAAAAGGCATTCGGCTTGTTCAACAAGGCATTCAACTTGGTCAACAAGGCATTCAACTTGGTCAACAAGGCATTCAACTTGTTCAAGATGACGATACTTGGTCACCAAGGCATTCTACTTGTTCTTGAAGGCATTAGACTTGGTCAGCAAGAGATTTGACTTGTTCAAAAGTCATTACTTGGTAAACAAGGCATTCAAATTGTTTAATAAGGAATTACATTGGTCAAAAAGGCATTCGACTTTTTCAACAAGGCATTCAACTTGGTTAGCAAGGCATTCGACTTTTCTTGAAGGCATTAGAGTTGGTCTACAAGAGATTTGACTTGTTCAACAAGTTTTTACTGCATTTAACTTGTTCACCACGGCATTACTTTGGTCAAAAAGGCATTCGACTTGTTCAAGAAGACATTCCTTGGTCAACAAGGTTTTCGACTTATTCTTGAAGCGATTAGACCTGGTCAACAAGGGATTTGACTTGTTCAAAAGTCATTACTTGGTAAACAAGGCATTCAAATTGTTCAATAAGGCATTACTTTGGTCAAAAAAGCATTCGACTTATTCAACAAGGCATTCAACTTGGTCAACAAGGCAGTCAACTTGGTCAACAAGGCATATTCGACTTGGTCAACAGGGCTTTCTACTTTTTCTTGAAAGCATTAGACTTGGTCAACAAGGGATTTGATTCCTTGAACACTGATTTGACTTGTTCAGCAAGTCATTACTTAGTGAAAGGCATTTAACTTGTTCATCGATGCATTACTTGGTCAGCATGGAATTCGACTTGTTCAACAAGACATTCGTCTTGGTCAACAAGGCATTGCATGGTCGACAATGCATGCGACTTGTTCAAGAAGGCATTTATTGGTTAAAAAGGCATTCGACTTGTTCACCAAGGCATTACTTTGGTCAAAAGCCATTCGACTCGTTCAAAAAGACATTCCTTGGTCAACAAGGCATTCGACTAATTCTTGAAGGGATTAGACATGGTCAACAAGGGATTTGACTTGTTCAAAAGTCATTACTTGGTAAACAAGGTATTCAAATCGTTCAATAAGGCATTAGTTTTGTGGAAAAGGCATTCGGCTTGTTCAACAAGGCATTCAACTTGGTCAACAAGGCATTCAACTTGTTCAAGATGACGATACTGCTCACCAAGGCATTCTACTTGTTCGTGAAGGCATTAGACTTGGTCAGCAAGGGATTTGACTTGTTCAAAAGTCATTAGTTGGTAAACAAGGCATTCAAATTGTTTAATTAGGAATTACATTTGTCAAAAAGGCATTCGACTTTTCAGCAAGGCATTCAACTTGGTTAGCAAGGCATTCGACTTTTCTTGAAGGAATTAGAGTTGCTCTACAAGAGATTTGACTTGTTCAACAAGTTTTTACTGCATTCAACTTGTTCACCAAGGCATTACTTTGGTCAGAAAGGCATTCGACTTGTTCAAGAAGACAATCCTTGGTCAACAAAGCATTCGACTTATTCTTGAAGGCATTAGACTTGGTCAGCAAGAGATTTGACTTGTTCAAAAGTCATTACTTGGTAAACAAGGCATTCAAATTGTTCAATAAGGCATTACTTTGGTCAAAAAAGCATTCGACTTATTCAACAAGGCATTCAACTTGGTCAACAAGGCAGTCAACTTGGTCAACAAGGCATATTCGACTTGGTCAACAGGGCTTTCTACTTTTTCTTGAAGGCATTAGACTTGGTCAACAAGGGATTTGATTCCTTGAACACTGATTTGACTTGTTCAGCAAGTCATTACTTAGTGAAAGGCATTTAACTTGTTCATCGATGCATTACTTGGTCAGCATGGAATTCGACTTGTTCAACAAGACATTCGTCTTGGTCAAAAAGGCATTGCATGGTCAACAATGCATCCGACTTGTTCAAGAAGGCATTTATGGGTCAAAAAGGCATTCGACTTGTTCACCAAGGCATAACATTGGTCAAAAAGCCATTCGACTTATTCAAGAAGAAATTCCTTGGTCAACAACGCATTCGACTAATTCTTGAAGGGATAAGACATGGTCAACAAGGGATTTGACTTGTTCAAAAGCAATTACTTGGTAAACAAGGTATTCAAATCGTTCAATAAGGCATTACGTTTGTCGAAATTCAGCTTGTTCAACAAGGCATTCAACTTGTTCAACAAGGCATTCAACTTGGTCAACAAGGTATTCGACTTGGTCAACAAGGCATTCAACTTGTTCAAGATGACGATACTTTGTCACCAAGGCATTCTACTTGTTCTTGAAGGCATTAGACTTGGTCAGCAAGGCATTTGACTTGTTCAAAAGTCATTACTTGGTAAGCAAGGCATTCAAATTGTTTAATAAGGAATTACATTGGTCAAAAAGGCATTCGACTTTTTCAAAAAGGCATTCAACTTTGTTAGCAAGGCATTCGACTTTTCTTGAAGGCATCAGAGGTGGTCTACAAGAGATTTGACTTGTTCAACAAATTTTTACTACATTCAACTTGTTCACCAAGGCATTACTTTGGTCAAAAACGCATTCGACTTGTTCAAGAAGACATTCCTTGGTCAACAAGGCATTCGACTTATTCTTGAAGCGATTAGACCTGGTCAACAAGGGATTTGACCTGTTCAAAAGTCATTACTTGGTAAACAAGGCATTCAAATTGTTCAATAAGGCATTACTTTGGTCAAAAAAGCATTCGACTTATTCAACAAGGAATTCAACTTGGTCAACAAGGCAGTCAACTTGGTCAACAAGGCATATTTGACTTGGTCAACAGGGCATTCTACTTTTTCTTGAAGGCATTAGACTTGGTCAACAAGGGATTTGATTCGTTAAACACTGATTTGACTTGTTCAGCAAGTTATTACTTAGCGAAAGGCATTTAACTTGTTCATCGACGCATTACTTGGTCAGCATGGCATTCGCATTGTTCAACAAGACATTCAACTTGGTCAACAAGGCATTTCATGGTCAACAATGCATCCGACTTGTTCAAGAAGGCATTTATGGGTCAAAAAGGCATTCGACTTGTTTACCAAGGCACAACTTTGGTCCAAAAGCCATTCGACTTGTTCAAGAAGAAATTCCTTGGTCAACAAGGCATTCGACTAATTCTTGAACGGATAAGACATGGTCAACAAGGGATTTGAATTGTTCAAAAGTCATTACTTGTTAAACAAGGTATTCAAATCGTTCAATAGGGCATTACGTTTGTCGAAATTCAGCTTGTTCAACAAGGCATTCAACTTGTTAAACAAGGCATTCAACTTGGTCAACAAGGCATTCGACTTGGTCAACAAGGCATTCAACTTGTTCAAGATGACGATACTTTGTCACCAAGGCATTCTACTTGTTCTTGAAGGCATTAGACTTGGTCAGCAAGGGATTTGACTTGTTCAAAAGTCATTACTTGGTAAACAAGGCATTCAAATTGTTTAATAAGGAATTACATTGGTCAAAAAGGCATTCGACTTTTTCAACAAGGCATTCAACTTGGTTAGGAAGGCATTCGACTTTTCTTGAAGGCATTAGAGGTGGTCTACAAGAGATTTGACTTGTTCAACAAGTTTTTACTGCATTCAACTTGTTCACCAAGGCATTACTTTGGTTAAAAAGGCATTCGACTTGTTCAAGAAGACATTCCTTGGTCAACAAGGCATTCGACTTATTCTTGAAGCGATTAGACCTGGTCAACAAGGGATTTGACTTGTTCAAAAGTCATTACTTGGTAAACAAGGCATTCAAATTGTTCAATAAGGCATTCCTTTGGTCAAAAAAGCATTCGACTTATTCAACAAGGATTTCAACTTGGTCAACAAGGCAGTCAACTTGGTCAACAAGGCATATTTGACTTGGTCAACAGGGCATTCTACTTTTTCTTGAAGGCATTAGACTTGGTCAACAGGAGATTTGATTCATTGAACACTGATTTGACTTGTTCAGCAAGTCATTACTTAGTGAAAGGCATTTAACTTGTTCATCGATCGGACTTGGACGACTTGGACGCGGCGAACACACTTAAGGGTCCTGAAGCAGCTCTTCTCGACGTGTGCCCATGATCCCAATCGCCGTTTGGAATGTACGTGGTCTAAACAGGGTAGACCACAGATGGGCGGTGGGGGATATTATTACTAAGTATAAGCTGTTGATTATCGGGCTGTACGAGACACGGGTCTCCGAGCAGAATACACTGCCCTTTCACATTCTACCAAGGCTTGGAGTTGGTTCTTTGAATACGATAATGGGCCGGCATCTCGTATCTGGGTGGGCTGGGATGCCCGCCTAGTTACTGTCACAATTCTTGCGCACCACTCAGACCATTCACTGTAAGGCGACGATCCTTGCGGAGCGTGAGGATTTCTTCATCACATTCGCATACGGTCATAATCAGAGGGTGTCCCGACGCGACCTTTGGACGGATCTCATCGAGACCTCACAGCTGCACGCAAACTCACCATGGCTTGTTATGGGGGATTTCAACGCGATCATGGCAAACACGGACGCGCGGGGAGGATCGGCCACGGGGGGCTATCCGGAGATGATTGCATGCATGACTACATCGGACCTCGCAACCCTGCCATGCACGGGGCAACTCTACACGTGGTATAACCAGCAAGGGGCATGTCGGGTGTATGGCGACGCCTCGATAGGATGCTTGGCAACCCCTCTTAGTTCGCTAGATTTGGGGACCTTACTTATCATTGCGCAACCCCTGCTACATCGGACCACTCTCCACTCATCCTCGCTACAGCTAGGGCTTCTGAGAGGAATAATTCTTTTCGTTTTGATAATTTTTTGGCGCAGGATCCTCGTTTTCTTCCTATCGTGGCGAAAACTTGGAGTCTGCAAGCAAATGGATACCCGATGTATGTAGTCGTCCAGAGACTGAAAGCGATGAAGAGGGAACTACGACAACTACGGCGAGACAAGGGTGATCTCAATCGTAACGTCTCGAGGCGCGCAAATTTCTAGAGATTGCTCAGGACATGGCGGCAAACTATCCATTGGAGGATCAATTACTAATCTTGGAGAAGCAATGTCGGCTTGTGTATGCCAAAGCGGTCGAATTGGAGCATTCGGCACTCCTTCAGCGGGCGAAAGTGGCATGGCTCAAGGACGGTGACCAATGCACTTCTTTTTTCTTCAAGAAAGTGGCCACACGGCGGATTGGAAATCGTATCTTCCACTTGGAGGATGAGGCGGGAAACACGTTCGAGGGTGGTGCACAAGTGCGGGCTGAATTGGTCCGATATTACTCGGAACTTCTCGGGCAATCCATGCGGACAACCCCAATATCCGCCTCTGACGTCGCGCCTTACTTCGGGGCAGCGCTCAGCACAACCGACGCGGAGGCAATGGTTCAGCCGGTCACTGATGTGGAAATCAACAACGCGCTGCATGCAATGGGAGATAACAAATCGCCAGGGCCAGACGGGTACTTCGCGGTTTTCTACAAGCGGGCATGGCACATCATCGGGGAGGATATCTCGTTCGCCATCCGGGATTTCTTCCGGACGGGACGCCTCCTAGGGGAGCTGAATTCGACCCTTATCACCCTCATTCCAAAAGGGGATAATCCACGCATGGCGAAGGATTTTCGACCGATTGCCTGCTGCAACGTTCTCTATAAGATCATCTCCAAGATCATTGCTAATCGGCTACGAGACAGCTTGGGGAAACTTGTCCACCCTACACAGACGACATTCATCCCTGGAAGGCGTATTTCCGACAACATTCTCTTAGCCCAAGAGATTTGTCACGGATACAATAGAGCCGGGCTGCCTGAACGGGTGGCTCTTAAGGTCGACCTCGCCAAGGCATATGATAAGATTGAGTGGGATTTTATCTTTGCCACACTTCAGGCACTTCACTTTCACCCGACCTTCATTGGGTGGGTCCGGTCATGCCTCACGTCGACGCATTTTTCCATCAACATCAACGGTAGGCCGGAGGGTTTCTTCAAAGGACGGCGGGGTCTCAGACAAGGCGACCCCATATCACCTTATCTCTTTGTGTTGGTGATGGAGGCTTTACATGGAATCATAGCGTCCCGCATCAACCTTAGCAGCAGCTTCCGATACCATTGGCGATGCGAGGCCACATCCCTCTTCATGTTGACCTTCGCCGATGATCTTCTTCTTTTCTCGCAGACGGACGTTCAATCAGTCAGTATCTTCCGCGACAGCCTCGAGCTTTTTGCTTCGCTTTCAGGGCTACGGGCAAACTCCAGTAAAAGCGAGATGTTTATCTCGAAACGGGCAGAACGACTGAAGGGTACACTCCAGGCTGTTATGGGCTTCCCTATCGGGTCTCTTCCTGTGCGGTACCTGGGGGTCCCCCTTATCACATCGCGATTGACTATCGATGATTGCGCCCCCTTATTACGTTCTATTGATCGTCGGCTTGGTTCTTGGACCAACCACTCGCTCTCATACGCCGGGACGGTACAGCTCATTCGATCGGTCCTTATGACTATCCATGTGTATTGGGCGGGAGTCTTCTTACTCCCCAAGGGAATCATCCGCAGTATCGAGAAGCGTCTTCGAGCTTTCTTGTGGAAGGGATCTAGCGCGAAGGTGGCATGGACCGACGTATGCGCACCAAGGGACGAAGGGGGACTTGGACTGAGATCGATTGAGGTGGAGAACAAGGCGCTGATGATGCGTCTTATTTGGAACATTCTCAGGGGAGATGAGTCTTCGATATGGGCCACATGGATACGACGGACGCGGCTGCACAACACATCCTTCTGGACCATCAGATCCACGGCTAATACCTCATGGAGCTGGAAGAAGCTCCTCAAGCTCAGACCCATCATCCGGCCACTTCTAGAGTTCCGCATTGGGAATGGAGCGAATACACGCCTCTGGACTGACCCATGGCTACTCACGATTCCGCTGGTGGAACGGTACCCGCGTGGTCCATCTGTTATGGGCCTCCCACTTGATTCACGATTGAGCGCGGTGATTGATGAGTCGGGATGGCATTGGCCAGGACAGACAACGGTGGAGTTCATGGATTTTGCTGGTCTCCTACCTCCCATTCAACACGGTGAGATGGACACGATTCGATGGCGGGGGACTCCCAATGGCGTCTTCTCTACTCACTCCGCGAGAAATTGCATACGCCAACATTCTCCGCCTGCATTCTGGACCAACCTGTTCGGAGGCCCTATCTCGATACCACGGCATGAAGTCATTCTATGGCTGGCGATTAGGGAACGCCTGGCGACGAGGGACAAGCCATGGGTGGCCGCGGCAGCAGGAAGTTCAGCTTGCCTCTTGTGTGATGATGGCCATGCTATAGAGACAACACGGCATCTTTTCTTTGAGTGTTCATTTTCCAGACATTGCCTACAGTCTTTGCAGGGAAAGTTATGTTTTGGATGGCCTTACACGGACTGGATCGAAGGGGTTCACTGGGCTGCTCAAAGGTGGCGGGGCAAGCACCTCGCATGGATGGGGCCCCGACATGCGCTTGCATCGCTTGTCTATCACCTATGGGCTGAGCGCAACCTACGATGGCGGGAAGGAAGACGAAGACCTCCTACTCATATCGTTGCGGACGTCGAGACTACACTCCGTATACGGCTCTCTACCCTTGGAGGGAAGTATCAGCTACAGTCCTGTGCGCTTCGACGTGTTTGGCGCATTGCGTGGCCGAGCACGTAGTCACTTGCTTACAGACTGCTTGCTTGCTTTTGATGTTTGCTTGCTCGATTGGATTGCTTGCGTTGATTATAGGTAGCATGTTACCGAGCGGTGCAGCTTATTGCTGCTGAACATTGTATCTTTCCACATTTTATTTTAATGACCTTTTCCCAAAAAAAAAAAAAAAAAAACTTGTTCATCGACGCATTACTTGGTCAGCATGGCATTCGCATTGTTCAACAAGACATTCAACTTGGTCAACAAGGCATTTCATGGTCAACAATGCATCCGACTTGTTCAAGAAGGCATTTATGGGTCAAAAAGGCATTCGACTTGTTTACCAAGGCATAACTTTGGTCCAAAAGCCATTCGACTTGTTCAAGAAGAAATTCCTTGGTCAACAAGGCATTCGACTAATTCTTGAACGGATAAGACATGGTCAACAAGGGATTTGACTTGTTCAAAAGTCATTACTTGTTAAACAAGGTATTCAAATCGTTCAATAGGGCATTACGTTTGTCGAAATTCAGCTTGTTCAACAAGACATTCAACTTGTTCAACAAGGCATTCAACTTGGTCAACAAGGCATTCGACTTGGTCAACAAGGCATTCAACTTGTTCAAGATGACGATACTTTGTCACCAAGGCATTCTACTTGTTCTAGAAGGCATTAGACCTGGTCAGCAAGGGATTTGACTTGTTCAAAACTCATTACTTGGTAAACATTGGTCAAAAAGGCATTTGACTTTTTCAACAAGGCATTTAACTTGGTTAGCAAGGCATTCGACTTTTCTTGAAGGCATTAGAGGTGGACTACATGAGATTAGACTTGTTCAACAAGTTTTTACTGCATTCAACTTGTTCACCAAGGCATTACTTTTGTCAAAAAGGCATTCGACTTGTTCAAGAAGACATTCCTTGGTCAACAAGGCATTCGACTTATTCTTGAAGCGATTAGACCTGGTCAACAAGGGATTTGACTTACTCAAAAGTCATTACTTAGTAAACAAGGCAGTCAAATTGTTAAATAAGGCATTACTTTGGTCAAAAAAGCATTCGACTTATTCAACAAGGAATTCAACTTGGTCAATAAGGCAGTCAACTTGGTCAACAAGGCATATTTGACTTGGTCAACAGGGCATTCTACTTGTTCTTGAAGGCAGTAGACTTGGTCAACAAGGGATTTGATTCATTGAACACTGATTTGACTTGTTCAGCAAGTAATTACTTAGTGAAAGGCATTTAACTTGTTCATCGACGCATTACATGGTCAGCATGGCATTCGCATTGTTCAACAAGACATTCAACTTGGTTAACAAGGCATTTCATGGTTAACAATGCATCCGACTTGTTCAAGAAGGCATTTATGGGTCAAAAAGGCATTCGACTTGTTTACCAAGGCATAACTTTGGTCCAAAAGCCATTCGACTTGTTCAAGAAGAAATTCCTTGGTCAACAAGGCATTCGACTAATTCTTGAACGGATAAGACATCGTCAACAAGGGATTTGACTTGTTCAAAAGTCATTACTTGTTAAACAATGTATTCAAATCGTTCAATAGGGCATTACGTTTGTCGAAATTCAGCTTGTTCAACAAGGCATTCAACTTGTTCAACAAGGCATTCAACTTGGTCAACAAGGCATTCGACTTTGTCAACAAGGCATTCAACTTGTTCAAGATGACGATACTTTGTCACCAAGGCATTCTACGTGTTCTTAAAGGCATTAGACTTGGTCAGCAAGGGATTTGACTTGTTCAAAAGTCATTACTTGGTGAACAAGGCATTCAAATTGTTTAATAAGGAATTACATTGGTCAAAAAGGCATTCGACTTTTTCAGCAAGGCATTCAACTTGGTTAGGAAGGCATTCGACTTTTCTTGAAGGCATTAGAGGTGGTCTACAAGAGATTTGACTTGTTCAACAAGTTTTTACTGCATTCAACTTGTTCACCAAGGCGTTACTTTGGTCAAAAAGGCATTACTTTGGTCAAAAAAGCATTCGACTTATTCAACAAGGAATTCAACTTGGTCAACAAGGCAGTCAACTTGGTCAACAAGGCATATTTGACTTGGTCAACAGGGCATTCTACTTTTTCTTGAAGGCATTAGACTTGGTCAACAAGGGATTTGATTCATTGAACACTGATTTGACTTGTTCAGCAAGTCATTACTTAGTGAAAGGCATTTAACTTGTTCATCGACGCATTACTTGGTCAGCATTGCATTCGCATTGTTCAACAAGACATTCAACTTGGTCAACAAGGCATTTCATGGTCAACAATGCATCCGACTAGTTCAAGAAGGCATTTATGGGTCAGAAAGGCATTCGACTTGTTTACCAAGGCAGAACTTTGGTCCAAAAGCCATTCGACTTGTTCAAGAAGAAATTCCATGGTCAACAAGGCATTCGACTAATTCTTGAACGGATAAGACATGGTCAACAAGGGATTTGACTTGTTCAAAAGTCATTAATTGTTAAACAAGGTATTCAAATCGTTCAATAAGGCATTACGTTTGTCGAAATTCAGCTTGTTCAACAAGGCATTCAACTTGTTCAACAAGGCATTCAACTTGGTCAACAAGGCATTCGACTTGGTCAACAAGGCATTCAACTTGTTCAAGATGACGATACTTTGTCACCAAGGCATTCTACTTGTTCTTGAAGGCATTAGACTTGGTCAGCAAGGGATTTGACTTGTTCAAAAGTCATTACTTATTAAACAAGGCATTCAAATTGTTTGATCCTAGAATTGCATTGGTCAAAAAGGCATTCGACTTTTTCAACAAGGCATTTAACTTGGTTAGCAAGGCATTCGACTTTTCTTGAAGGCATTAGAGGTGGTCTACAAGAGATTTGACTTGTTAAACAAGTTTTTACTGCATTCAACTTGTTCACCAAGGCATTACTTTGGTCAAAAAGGCATTCGACTTGTTCAAGAAGATATTCCTTGGTCAACAAGGCATTCGACTTATTCTTGAAGCGATTAGACCTGGTCAACAAGGGATTTGACTTGTTCAAAAGTCATTACTTGGTAAACAAGGCATTCAAATTGTTCAATAAGGCATTACTTTGGTAAAAAAAGCATTCGACTTATTCAACAAGGAATTCAACTTGGTCAACAAGGCAGTCAACTTGGTCAACAAGGCATATTTAACTTGGTCAACAGGGCATTCTACTTTTTCTTGAAGGCATTAGACTTGGTCAACAAGGGATTTGATTCATTGAACACTGATTTGACTTGTTCAGCAAGTCATTACTTAGTGAAAGGCATTTAACTTGTTCATCGACGCATTACTTGGTCAGCATGGCATTCGCATTGTTCAACAAGACATTCAACTTGGTCAACAAGGCATTTCATGGTCAACAATGCATCCGACTAGTTCAAGAAGGCATTTATGGGTCAAAAAGGCATTCGACTTGTTTACCAAGGCACAACTTTGGTCCAAAAGCCATTCGACTTGTTCAAGAAGAAATTCCTTGGTCAACAAGGCATTCGACTAATTCTTGAACGGATAAGACATGGTCAACAAGGGATTTGAATTGTTCAAAAGTCATTACTTGTTAAACAAGGTATTCAAATCGTTCAATAGGGCATTACGTTTGTCGAAATTCAGCTTGTTCAACAAGGCATTCAACTTGTTCAACAAGGCATTCAACTTGGTCAACAAGGCATTCGACTTGGTCAACAAGGCATTCAACTTGTTCAAGATGACGATACTTTGTCACCAAGGCATTCTACTTGTTCTTGAAGGCATTAGACTTGGTCAGCAAGGGATTTGACTTGTTCAAAAGTCATTACTTGGTAAACAAGGCATTCAAATTGTTTAATAAGGAATTACATTGGTCAAAAAGGCATTCGACTTTTTCAACAAGGCATTCAACTTGGTTAGCAAGGCATTCGACTTTTCTTGAAGGCATTAGAGGTGGTCTACAAGAGATTTGACTTGTTAAACAAGTTTTTACTGCATTCAACTTGTTCACCAAGGCATTACTTTGGTCAAAAAGGCATTCGACTTGTTCAAGAAGACATTCCTTGGTCAACAAGGCATTCGACTTATTCTTGAAGCGATTAGACCTGGTCAACAAGGGATTTGACTTGTTCAAAAGTCATTACTTGGTAAACAAGGCATTCAAATTGTTCAATAAGGCATTACTTTGGTCAAAAAAGCATTCGACTTATTCAACAAGGAATTCAACTTGGTCAACAAGGCAGTCAACTTGGTCAACAAGGCATATTTGACTTGGTCAACAGGGCATTCTACTTTTTCTTGAAGGCATTAGACTTGGTCAACAAGGGATTTGATTCATTGAACACTGATTTGACTTGTTCAGCAAGTCATTACTTAGTGAAAGGCATTTAACTTGTTCATCGACGCATTACTTGGTCAGCATGGCATTCGCATTGTTCAACAAGACATTCAACTTGGTCAACAAGGCATTTCATGGTCAACAATGCATCCGACTAGTTCAAGAAGGCATTTATGGGTCAGAAAGGCATTCGACTTGTTTACCAAGGCAGAACTTTGGTCCAAAAGCCATTCGACTTGTTCAAGAAGAAATTCCACGGTCAACAAGGCATTCGACTAATTCTTGAACGGATAAGACATGGTCAACAAGGGATTTGACTTGTTCAAAAGTCATTAATTGTTAAACAAGGTATTCAAATCGTTCAATAAGGCATTACGTTTGTCGAAATTCAGCTTGTTCAACAAGGCATTCAACTTGTTCAACAAGGCATTCAACTTGGTCAACAAGGCATTCGACTTGGTCAACAAGGCATTCAACTTGTTCAAGATGACGATACTTTGTCACCAAGGCATTCTACTTGTTCTTGAAGGCATTAGACTTGGTCAGCAAGGGATTTGACTTGTTCAAAAGTCATTACTTAGTAAACAAGGCATTCAAATTGTTTGATCCTAGAATTACATTGGTCAAAAAGGCATTCGACTTTTTCAACAAGGCATTTAACTTGGTTAGCAAGGCATTCGACTTTTCTTGAAGGCATTAGAGGTGGTCTACAAGAGATTTGACTTGTTAAACAAGTTTTTACTGCATTCAACTTGTTCACCAAGGCATTACTTTGGTCAAAAAGGCATTCGACTTGTTCAAGAAGATATTCCTTGGTCAACAAGGCATTCGACTTATTCTTGAAGCGATTAGACCTGGTCAACAAGGGATTTGACTTGTTCAAAAGTCATTACTTGGTAAACAAGGCATTCAAATTGTTCAATAAGGCATTACTTTGGTAAAAAAGCATTCGACTTATTCAACAAGGAATTCAACTTGGTCAACAAGGCAGTCAACTTGGTCAACAAGGCATATTTAACTTGGTCAACAGGGCATTCTACTTTTTCTTGAAGGCATTAGACTTGGTCAACAAGGGATTTGATTCATTGAACACTGATTTGACTTGTTCAGCAAGTCATTACTTAGTGAAAGGCATTTAACTTGTTCATCGACGCATTACTTGGTCAGCATGGCATTCGCATTGTTCAACAAGACATTCAACTTGGTCAACAAGGCATTTCATGGTCAACAATGCATCCGACTAGTTCAAGAAGGCATTTATGGGTCAAAAAGGCATTCGACTTGTTTACCAAGGCACAACTTTGGTCCAAAAGCCATTCGACTTGTTCAAGAAGAAATTCCCTGGTCAACAAGGCATTCGACTAATTCTTGAACGGATAAGACATGGTCAACAATGGATTTGAATTGTTCAAAAGTCATTACTTGTTAAACAAGGTATTCAAATCGTTCAATAGGGCATTACGTTTGTCGAAATTCAGCTTGTTCAACAAGGCATTCAACTTGTTCAACAAGGCATTCAACTTGGTCAACAAGGCATTCGACTTGGTCAACAAGGCATTCAACTTGTTCAAGATGACGATACTTTGTCACCAAGGCATTCTACTTGTTCTTGAAGGCATTAGACTTGGTCAGCAAGGGATTTGACTTGTTCAAAAGTCATTACTTGGTAAACAAGGCATTCAAATTGTTTAATAAGGAATTACATTGGTCAAAAAGGCATTCGACTTTTTCAACAAGGCATTCAACTTGGTTAGCAAGGCATTCGACTTTTCTTGAAGGCATTAGAGGTGGTCTACAAGAGATTTGACTTGTTAAACAAGTTTTTACTGCATTCAACTTGTTCACCAAGGCATTACTTTGGTCAAAAAGGCATTCGACTTGTTCAAGAAGACATTCCTTGGTCAACAAGGCATTCGACTTATTCTTGAAGCGATTAGACCTGGTCAACAAGGGATTTGACTTGTTCAAAAGTCATTACTTGGTAAACAAGTCATTCAAATTGTTCAATAAGGCATTACTTTGGTCAAAAAAGCATTCGACTTATTCAACAAGGAATTCAACTTGGTCAACAAGGCAGTCAACTTGGTCAACAAGGCATATTTGACTTGGTCACAGGGCATTCTACTTTTTCTTGAAGGCATTAGACTTGGTCAACAAGGGATTTGATTCATTGAACACTGATTTGACTTGTTCAGCAAGTCATTACTTAGTGAAAGGCATTTAACTTGTTCATCGACGCATTACTTGGTCAGCATTGCATTCGCATTGTTCAACAAGACATTCAACTTGGTCAACAAGGCATTTCATGGTCAACAATGCATCCGACTAGTTCAAGAAGGCATTTATGGGTCAGAAAGGCATTCGACTTGTTTACCAAGGCAGAACTTTGGTCCAAAAGCCATTCGACTTGTTCAAGAAGAAATTCCATGGTCAACAAGGCATTCGACTAATTCTTGAACGGATAAGACATGGTCAACAAGGGATTTGACTTGTTCAAAAGTCATTAATTGTTAAACAAGGTATTCAAATCGTTCAATAAGGCATTACGTTTGTCGAAATTCAGCTTGTTCAACAAGGCATTCAACTTGTTCAACAAGGCATTCAACTTGGTCAACAAGGCATTCGACTTGGTCAACAAGGCATTCAACTTGTTCAAGATGACGATACTTTGTCACCAAGGCATTCTACTTGTTCTTGAAGGCATTAGACTTGGTCAGCAAGGGATTTGACTTGTTCAAAAGTCATTACTTATTAACAAGGCATTCAAATTGTTTGATCCTAGAATTGCATTGGTCAAAAAGGCATTCGACTTTTTCAACAAGGCATTTAACTTGGTTAGCAAGGCATTCGACTTTTCTTGAAGGCATTAGAGGTGGTCTACAAGAGATTTGACTTGTTAAACAAGTTTTTACTGCATTCAACTTGTTCACCAAGGCATTACTTTGGTCAAAAAGGCATTCGACTTGTTCAAGAAGATATTCCTTGGTCAACAAGGCATTCGACTTATTCTTGAAGCGATTAGACCTGGTCAACAAGGGATTTGACTTGTTCAAAAGTCATTACTTGGTAAACAAGGCATTCAAATTGTTCAATAAGGCATTACTTTGGTAAAAAAAGCATTCGACTTATTCAACAAGGAATTCAACTTGGTCAACAAGGCAGTCAACTTGGTCAACAAGGCATATTTAACTTGGTCAACAGGGCATTCTACTTTTTCTTGAAGGCATTAGACTTGGTCAACAAGGGATTTGATTCATTGAACACTGATTTGACTTGTTCAGCAAGTCATTACTTAGTGAAAGGCATTTAACTTGTTCATCGACGCATTACTTGGTCAGCATGGCATTCGCATTGTTCAACAAGACATTCAACTTGGTCAACAAGGCATTTCATGGTCAACAATGCATCCGACTAGTTCAAGAAGGCATTTATGGGTCAAAAAGATTTCGACTTGTTTACCAAGGCACAACTTTGGTCCAAAAGCCATTCGACTTGTTCAAGAAGAAATTCCCTGGTCAACAAGGCATTCGACTAATTCTTGAACGGATAAGACATGGTCAACAAGGGATTTGAATTGTTCAAAAGTCATTACTTGTTAAACAAGGTATTCAAATCGTTCAATAGGGCATTACGTTTGTCGAAATTCAGCTTGTTCAACAAGGCATTCAACTTGTTCAACAAGGCATTCAACTTGGTCAACAAGGCATTCGACTTGGTCAACAAGGCATTCAACTTGTTCAAGATGACGATACTTTGTCACCAAGGCATTCTACTTGTTCTTGAAGGCATTAGACTTGGTCAGCAAGGGATTTGACTTGTTCAAAAGTCATTACTTGGTAAACAAGGCATTCAAATTGTTTAATAAGGAATTACATTGGTCAAAAAGGCATTCGACTTTTTCAACAAGGCATTCAACTTGGTTAGCAAGGCATTCGACTTTTCTTGAAGGCATTAGAGGTGGTCTACAAGAGATTTGACTTGTTAAACAAGTTTTTACTGCATTCAACTTGTTCACCAAGGCATTACTTTGGTCAAAAAGGCATTCGACTTGTTCAAGAAGACATTCCTTGGTCAACAAGGCATTCGACTTATTCTTGAAGCGATTAGACCTGGTCAACAAGGGATGTGACTTGTTCAAAAGTCATTACTTGGTAAACAAGTCATTCAAATTGTTCAATAAGGCATTACTTTGGTCAAAAAAGCATTCGACTTATTCAACAAGGAATTCAACTTGGTCAACAAGGCAGTCAACTTGGTCAACAAGGCATATTTGACTTGGTCAACAAGGCATTCTACTTTTTCTTGAAGGCATTAGACTTGGTCAACAAGGGATTTGATTCATTGAACACTGATTTGACTTGTTCAGCAAGTCATTACTTAGTGAAAGGCATTTAACTTGTTCATCGACGCATTACTTGGTCAGCATGGCATTCGCATTGTTCAACAAGACATTCAACTTGGTCAACAAGGCATTTCATGGTCAACAATGCATCCGACTAGTTCAAGAAGGCATTTATGGGTCAGAAAGGCATTCGACTTGTTTACCAAGGCAGAACTTTGGTCCAAAAGCCATTCGACTTGTTCAAGAAGAAATTCCACGGTCAACAAGGCATTCGACTAATTCTTGAACGGATAAGACATGGTCAACAAGGGATTTGACTTGTTCAAAAGTCATTACTTGTTAAACAAGGTATTCAAATCGTTCAATAAGGCATTACGTTTGTCGAAATTCAGCTTGTTCAACAAGGCATTCAACTTGTTCAACAAGGCATTCAACTTGGTCAACAAGGCATTCGACTTGGTCAACAAGGCATTCAACTTGTTCAAGATGACGATACTTTGTCACCAAGGCATTCTACTTGTTCTTGAAGGCATTAGACTTGGTCAGCAAGGGATTTGACTTGTTCAAAAGTCATTACATGGTAAACAAGGCATTTAAATTGTTTAATAAGGAATTACATTGGTCAAAAAGGCATTCGACTTTTTCAACAAGGCATTCAACTTGGTTAGCAAGGCATTCGACTTTTCTTGAAGGCATTAGAGGTGGTCTACAAGAGATTTGACTTGTTCAACAAGTTTTTACTGCATTCAACTTGTTCACCAAGGCATTACTTTGGTCAAAAAGGCATTCGACTTGTTCAAGAAGACACTCCTTGGTCAACAAGGCATTCGACTTATTCTTGAAGCGATTAGACCTGGTCATCAAGGGATTTGACCTGTTCAAAAGTCATTACTTGGTAAACAAGGCATTCAAATTGTTCAATAAGGCATTACTTTGGTCAAAAAAGCATTCGACTTATTCAACAAGGAATTCAACTTGGTCAACAAGGCAGTCAACTTGGTCAACAAGGCATATTTGACTTGGTCACAAGGCATTCTACTTTTCTCTTGAAGGCATTAGACTTGGTCAACAAGGGATTTGATTCATTGAACACTGATTTGACTTGTTCAGCAAGTCATTACTTAGTGAAGGACATTTAACTTGTTCATCGACGCATTACTTGGTCAGCATGGCATTCGCATTGTTCAACAAGACATTCAACTTGGTCAACAAGGCATTTCATGGTCAACAATGCATCCGACTTGTTCAAGAAGGCATTTATGGGTCAAAAAAGCATTCGACTTGTTTACCAAGGCATAACTTTTGTCCAAAAGCCATTCGACTTGTTCAAGAAGAAATTCCTTGGTCAACAAGGCATTCGACTAATTCTTGAACGGATAAGACATGGTCAACAAGGGATTTGACTTGTTCAAAAGTCAATACTTGTTAAACAAGGTATTCAAATCGTTCAATAAGGCATTACGTTTGTCGAAATTCAGCTTGTTCAACAAGGCATTCAACTTGTTCAACAAGGCATTCAACTTGGTCAACAAGGCATTCGACTTGGTCAACAAGGCATTTTACTTGTTCAAGATGACGATACTTTGTCACCAAGGCATTCTACTTGTTCTTGAAGGCATTAGACTTGGTCAGCAAGGGATTTGACTTGTTCAAAAGTCATTACATGGTAAACAAGGCATTTAAATTGTTTAATAAGGAATTACATTGGTCAAAAAGGCATTCGACTTTTTCAACAAGGCATTCAACTTGGTTAGCAAGGCATTCGACTTTTCTTGAAGGCATTAGCGGTGGTCTACAAGAGATTTGACTTGTTCAACAAGTTTTTACTGCATTCAACTTGTTCACCAAGGCATTACTTTGGTTAAAAAGGCATTCGACTTGTTCAAGAAGACATTCCTTGGTCAACAAGGCATTCGACTTATTCTTGAAGCGATTAGACCTGGTCAACAAGGGATTTGACCTGTTCAAAAGTCATTACTTGGTAAACAAGGCATTCAAATTGTTCAATAAGGCATTACTTTGGTCAAAAAAGCATTCGACTTATTCAACAAGGAATTCAACTTGGTCAACAAGGCAGTCAACTTGGTCAACAAGGCATATTTGACTTGGTCAACAAGGCATTCTACTTTTTCTTGAAGGCATTAGACTTGGTCAACAAGGGATTTGATTCATTGAACACTGATTTGACTTGTTCAGCAAGTCATTACTTAGTGAAAGGCATTTAACTTGTTCATCGACGCATTACTTGGTCAGCATGGCATTCGCATTGTTCAACAAGACATTCAACTTGGTCAACAAGGCATTTCATGGTCAACAATGCATCCGACTTGTTCAAGAAGGCATTTATGGGTCAAAAAAGCATTCGACTTGTTTACCAAGGCATAACTTTTGTCCAAAAGCCATTCGACTTGTTCAAGAAGAAATTCCTTGGTCAACAAGGCATTCGACTAATTCTTGAACGGATAAGACATGGTCAACAAGGGATTTGACTTGTTCAAAAGTCAATACTTGTTAAACAAGGTATTCAAATCGTTCAATAAGGCATTACGTTTGTCGAAATTCAGCTTGTTCAACAAGGCATTCAACTTGTTCAACAAGGCATTCAACTTGGTCAACAAGGCATTCGACTTGGTCAACAAGGCATTTTACTTGTTCAAGATGACGATACTTTGTCACCAAGGCATTCTACTTGTTCTTGAAGGCATTAGACTTGGTCAGCAAGGGATTTGACTTGTTCAAAAGTCATTACATGGTAAACAAGGCATTTAAATTGTTTAATAAGGAATTACATTGGTCAAAAAGGCATTCGACTTTTTCAACAAGGCATTCAACTTGGTTAGCAAGGCATTCGACTTTTCTTGAAGGCATTAGAGGTGGTCTACAAGAGATTTGACTTGTTCAACAAGTTTTTACTGCATTCAACTTGTTCACCAAGGCATTACTTTGGTCAAAAAGGCATTCGACTTGTTCAAGAAGACATTCCTTGGTCAACAAGGCATTCGACTTATTCTTGAAGCGATTAGACCTGGTCAACAAGGGATTTGACTTGTTCAAAAGTCATTACTTGGTAAACAAGGCATTCAAATTGTTCAATGAGGCATTACTTTGGTCAAAAAAGCATTCGACTTATTCAACAAGGAATTCAACTTGGTCAACAAGGCAGTCAACTTGGTCAACAAGGCATATTTGACTTGGTCAACAGGGCATTCTACTTTTTCTTGAAGGCATTAGACTTGGTCAACAAGGGATTTGATTCATTGAACACTGATTTGACTTGTTCAGCAAGTCTTACTTAGTGAAAGGCATTTAACTTGTTCATCGACGCATTACTTGGTCAGCATGGCATTCGCATTGTTCAACAGACATTCAACTTGGTCAACAAGGCATTTCATGGTCAACAATGCATCCGACTAGTTCAAGAAGGCATTTATGGGTCAAAAGGCATTCGACTTGTTTACCAAGGCACAACTTTGGTCCAAAAGCCATTCGACTTGTTCAAGAAGAAATTCCTTGGTCAACAAGGCATTCGACTAATTCTTGAACGGATAAGACATGGTCAACAAGGGATTTGAATTGTTCAAAGTCATTACTTGTTAAACAAGGTATTCAAATCGTTCAATAGGGCATTACGTTTGTCGAAATTCAGCTTGTTCAACAAGGCATTCAACTTGTTCAACAGGCATTCAACTTGGTCAACAAGGCATTCGACTTGGTCAACAAGGCATTTTCAACTTGTTCAAGATGACGATACTTTGTCACCAAGGCATTCTACTTGTTCTTGAAGGCATTAGACTTGGTCAGCAAGGGATTTGACTTGTTCAAAAGTCATTACTTGGTAAACAAGGCATTCAAAGTTTTAATAAGGAATTACATTAGTCAAAAAGGCATTCGACTTTTTCAACAAGGCATTCAACTTGGTTAGCAAGGCATTCGACTTTTCTTGAAGGCATTAGAGGTGGGTCTACAAGAGATTTGACTTGTTCAACAAGTTTTTACTGCATTCACTTGTTCACCAAGGCATTACTTTGGTCAAAAAGGCATTCGACTTGTTCAAGAAGACACTCCTTGGTCACAAGGCATTCGACTTATTCTTGAAGCGATTAGACCTGGTCAACAAGGGATTTGACCTGTCAAAGTCATTACTGGTAAACAAGGCATTCAATTGTTCAATAAGGCATTACTTTGGTCAAAAAAGCATTCGACTTATTCACAAGGAATTCAACTTGGTCAACAAGGCAGTCAACTTGGTCAACAAGGCATATTTGACTTGGTCAACAAGGCATTCTACTTTTTCTTGAAGGCATTAGACTTGGTCAACAAGGGATTTGATTCATTGAACACTGATTTGACTTGTTCACAAGTCATTACTTAGTGAAAGACATTTAACTTGTTCATCGACGCATTACTTGGTCAGCATGGCATTCGCATTGTTCAACAAGACATTCAACTTGGTCAACAAGGCATTCATGGTCAACAATGCATCCGACTTGTTCAAGAAGGCATTTATGGGTCAAAAAAGCATTCGACTTGTTTACCAAGGCATAACTTTTGTCCAAAAGCATTCGACTTGTTCAAGAAAATTCCTTGGTCAACAAGGCATTCGACTAATTCTTGAACGGATAAGACATGGTCAACAAGGGATTTGACTTGTTCAAAAGTCAATACTTGTTAAACAAGGTATTCAAATCGTTCAATAAGGCATTACGTTTGTCGAAATTCAGCTTGTTCAACAAGGCATTCAACTTGTTCAACAAGGCATTCAACTTGGTCAACAAGGCATTCGACTTGGTCAACAAGGCATTTACTTGTTCAAGATGACGATACTTGTCACCAAGGCATTCTACTTGTTCTTGAAGGCATTAGACTTGGTCAGCAAGGGATTTGACTGTTCAAAAGTCATTACATGGTAAACAAGGCATTTAAATTGTTTAATAAGGAATTACATTGGTCAAAAGCATTCGACTTTTTCAACAAGGATTCAACTTGGTTAGCAAGGCATTCGACTTTTCTTGAAGGCATTAGAGGTGGTCTACAAGATTTGACTTGTTCACAAGTTTTTACTTACTGCATTCAACTTGTTCACCAAGGCATTACTTTGGTTTTAAAAGGCATTCGACTTGTTCAAGAAGACATTCCTTGGTCAACAAGGCATTCGACTTATTCTTGAAGCGATTAGACCTGGTCAACAAGGGATTTGACCGTTCAAAAGTCATTACTTGGTAAACAAGGCATTCAAATTGTTCAATAAGGCATTACTTGGTCAAAAAGCATTCGACTTATTCAACAAGGAATTCAACTTGGTCAACAAGGCAGTCACTTGGTCAACAAGGCATATTTGACTTGGTCAACAAGGCATTCTACTTTTTCTTGAAGGCATTAACTTGGTCAACAAGGGATTTGATTCATTGAACACTGATTTGACTTTTCAGCAAGTCATTACTTAGTGAAAGGCATTTAACTTGTTCATCGACGCATTACTGGTCAGCATGGCATTCGCATTGTTCAACAAGACATTCAACTTGGTCAACAGCATTTCATGGTCAACAATGCATCCGACTTGTTCAAGAAGGCATTTATGGGTCAAAAAGCATTCGACTTGTTTACCAGGCAACTTTTGTCCAAAATCCATTCGACTTGTTCAAGAAGAATTCCTTGGTCAACAAGGCATTCGACTAATTCTTGAACGGATAAGACATGGTCAACAAGGGATTTGACTTGTTCAAAAGTCAATACTTGTTAACAAGGTATTCAAATCGTTCAATAAGGCATTACGTTTGTCGAAATTCAGCTTGTTCACAAGGCATTCAACTTGTTCACAAGGCATTCACTTGGTCAACAAGGCATTCGACTTGGTCAACAAGGCATTTTACTTGTTCAGATGACGATACTTTGTCACCAGGCATTCTACTTGTCTTGAAGGCATTAGACTTGGTCAGCAAGGGATTTGACTTGTTCAAAAGTCATTACATGGTAAACAAGGCATTTAAATTGTTTTAATAAGGAATTACATTGGTCAAAAAGGCATTCGACTTTTTCACAAGGCATTCACTTGGTTAGCAAGGCATTCGACTTTCTTGAAGGCATTAGAGGTGGTCTACAAGAGATTTGACTTGTTCAACAAGTTTTTACTGCATTCAACTTTTCACCAAGGCATTACTTTGGTCAAAAAGGCATTCGACTTGTTCAAGAAGACACTCCTTGGTCACAAGGCATTCGACTTATTCTTGAAGCGATTAGACCTGGTCAACAAGGGATTTGACTTGTTCAAAAGTCATTACTTGGTAAACAAGGCATTCAAATTGTTCAATGAGGCATTACTTTGGTCAAAAAAGCATTCGACTTATTCAAAAAGGAATTCAACTTGGTCAACAAGGCATATTTGACTTGGTCAACAGGGCATTCTACTTTTTATTACTTTGGTCAAAAAAGCATTCGACTTATTCAAAAAGGAATTCAACTTGGTCAACAATTCCACAGTCATTACTTAGTGAAAGGCATTTAACTTGTTCATCGACGCATTCTTGGTCAGCATGGCATTCGCATTGTTCAACAAGACATTCAACTGGTCAACAAGGCATTTCATGGTCAAACAATGCATCCGACTAGTTCAAGAAGGCATTTTGGGTCAAAAGGCATTCGACTTGTTTACCAAGGCAAACTTTGGTCCAAAAGCCATTCGACTTGTTCAAGAAGAAATTCCTTGGTCAACAAGGCTAATTCTTGAACGGATAAGACATGGTCAACAAGGGATTGAATTGTTCAAAAGTCATACTTGTTAAACAAGGTATTCAAATCGTTCAATAGGGCATTACGTTTGTCGAAATTCAGCTTGTTCACAAGGCATTCAACTTGTCAACAAGGCATTCAACTTGGTCAACAGGCATTCCACTTGGTCAACAAGGCATTCAACTTGTTCAAGATGACGATACTTTGTCACCAAGGCATTCTACTTGTTCTTGAAGGCATTAGACTTGGTCAGCAAGGGATTTGACTTGTTCAAAAGTCATTACTTGGTAAACAAGGCATTCAAATTGTTTAATAAGGAATTACATTGGTCAAAAAGGCATTCGACTTTTTCAACAAGGCATTCAACTTGGTTAGCAAGGTATTCGACTTTTCTTGAAGGCATTAGAGGTGGTCTACAAGAGATTTGACTTGTTCAACAAGTTTTTACTGCATTCAACTTGTTCACCAAGGCATTACTTTGGTTAAAAAGGCATTCGACTTGTTCAAGAAGACATTCCTTGGTCAACAAGGCATTCGACTTATTCTTGAAGCGATTAGACCTGGTCAACAAGGGATTTGACCTGTTCAAAAGTCATTACTTGATAAACAAGGCATTCAAATTGTTCAATAAGGCATTACTTTGGTCAAAAAAGCATTCGACTTATTCAACAAGGAATTCAACTTGGTCAACAAGGCAGTCAACTTGGTCAACAAGGCATATTTGACTTGGTCACAGGCATTCTATTTTTCTTGAAGGCATTGACTTGGTCAACAAGGGATTGATTCGTTAAACACTGATTTGACTTGTTCAGCAAGTTATTACTTAGCGAAAGGCATTTAACTTGTTCATCGACGCATTACTTGGTCAGCATGGCATTCGCATTGTTCAACAAGACATTCAACTTGGTCAACAAGGCATTTCATGGTCAACAATGCATCCGACTAGTTCAAGAAGGCATTTATGGGTCAAAAGGCATTCGACTTGTTTACCAAGGCAGAACTTTGGTCCAAAAGCCATTCGACTGTTCAAGAAGAAATTCCACGTAAACAGGCATTCGACTCATTCTTGAACGGATAAGACATGGTCAACAAGGGATTTGACTTGTTCAAAGTTACTTGTTAAACAAGGTATTCAATCGTTCAATAAGGCATTACGTTTGTCGAAATTCAGCTTGTTCAACAAGGCATTCAACTTGTTCAACAAGGCATTCAACTTGGTCAACAAGGCATTCGATTTAGTCAACAAGGCATTCAACTTGTTCAAGATGACGATACTTTGTCACCAAGGCATTCTACTTGTTCTTGAAGGCATTAGACTTGGTCAGCAAGGGATTTGACTTGTTCAAAAGTCATTACTTGGTAAACAAGGGATTCAAATTGTTTAATAAGGAATTACATTGGTCAAAAAGGCATTCGACTTTTTCAAAAAGGCATTCAACTTAGTTAGCAAGGCATTCGACTTTTCTTGAAGGCATTAGAGTTGGTCTACAAGAGATTGGACTTGTTCAACAAGTTATTACTGCATTCAACTTGTTCACCAATGCATTACTTTGGTCAAAAAGGCATTCGACTAGTTCAAGAAGACATTCCTTGGTCAACAAGGCATTCGACAAATTCTTGAAGTGACTAGACCTGGTCAACAAAGGATTTGACTTGTTCAAAAGTCATTACTTGGTAAACAAGGCATTCAAATTGTTTAATAAGGAATTACATTGGTCAAAAAGGCATTCGACTTTTTCAACAAGGCATTCAACTTGGTTAGCAAGGCATTCGACTTTTCTTGAAGGCATTAGAGGTGGTCTACAAGAGATTTGACTTGTTAAACAAGTTTTTACTGCATTCAACTTGTTCACCAAGACATTACTTTGGTCAAAAAGGCATTCGACTTGTTCAAGAAGACATTCCTTGGTCAACAAGGCATTCGACTTATTCTTGAAGCGATTAGACCTGGTCCACACGGGATTTGACCTGTTCAGAAGTCATTACTTGGTAAACAAGGCATTCAAATTGTTCAATAAGGCATTACTTTGGTCAAAAAAGCATTCGACTTATTCAACAAGGCAGTCAACTTGGTCAACAAAGCATATTGGACTTGGTTAACAGGGCATTCTACTTTTTCTTGAAGGCATTAGACTTGGTCAACAAGGATTTGATTCATTGAACACTGATTGACTTGTTCAGCAAGTCATTACTTAGTGAAAGGCATTTAACTTGTTCATCGACGCATTACTTGGTCAGCATGGCATTCGCATTGTTCAACAAGACATTCAACGTGGTCAACAAGGCATTTCATGGTCAACAATGCATCCGACTTGTTCAAGAAGGCCTTTATGGGTCAAAAAGGCATTCGACTGTTTACCAAGGCATAACTTTGGTCCAAAAGCCATTCGATTTGTTCAAGAAGAAATTCCTTGGTCAACAAGGAATTCGACTAATTCTTGAACGGATAAGGCATGGTCAACAAGGGATTTCACTTGTTCAAAAGTCATTACTTGTTAAACAAGGTATTCAAATCGTTCAATAAGGCATTACGTTTGTCGAAATTCAGCTTGTTCAACAAGGCATTCAACTTGTTCAACAAGGCATTCGACTGGTAACAAGGCATTCAACTTGTTCAAGATCCGATACTTTGTCACCAAGGCATTACTTGTTTTTTGAAGGCATTAGACTTGCTCAGCAAGGGATTTGACTTGTTCAAAAGTCATTACTTGGTAAACAAGGCATTCAATTGTTTAATATGGAATTACATTGGTCAAAAGGCATTCGACTTTTTCAACAAGGCATTCAACTTGGTTAGCAAGGCATTCGACTTTTCTTGAAGGGATTAGAGGTGGTCTACAAGAGATTTGACTTGTTTCAACAAGTTTTACTGCATTCAACTTGTTCACCAAGGCATTACTTTGGTTAAAAGGCATTCGACTTGTTCAAGAAGACATTCCTTGGTCAACAGGCATTCGACTTCTCTTGAAGCGATTAGACTGGTCCACAAGGGATTTGACTTGTTCAAAAGTCATTACTTGGTAAACAAGGCATTCAAATTGTTCAATAAGGCATTACTTTGGTCAAAAAAGCATTCGACTTATTAACACAGGAATTCAACTTGGTCATCAAGGCAGTCAACTTGGTCAACAAGGCATATTTGACTTGGTCAACAGGGCATTCTACTTTTTCTTGAAGGCTAAGACTTGGTCAACAAGGGATTTGATTCATTGAACACTGATTTGACTTGTTCAGCAAGTCATTACTTAGTGAAAGGCATTTAACTTGTTCATCGACGCATTACTTGGTCAGCATGGCATTCGCATTGTTCAACAAGACATTCAACTTGGTCAACAAGGCATTTAATGCACAATGCATCCGACTTGTTCAAGAGGCATTTATGGGTAAAAAGGCATTCGACTTGTTTTACCAAGGCATAACTTTGGTCAAAAGCGATTCGACTTGTTCAAGAATAAATTCCTTGGTCAACAAGGCATTCGACTTATTCTTGAAGGGATTACACATGGTCAACAAGGGATTTGACTTGTTCAAAAGTCATTACTTGGTAAACAATGCATTCAAATTGCTCAATAAGGCATTACTTTGGTCAAAAAGCATTCGACTTATTCAACAAGGCATTTAACTTGGTCCACAAGGCATTCAACTTTGTCAACAAGGGATTTACTTGTTCAAAGTCATTACATGGTAAACGGTATTCAAATCGTTCAATAAGGCATTAATTTTTTCGAAAATGCATTCGACTTGTTCAACAAGGCATTCAACTCTGTCAACAATGCATTCAACTTGGTGAACAAGGCATTTCGACTTGGTCATAAGGCATCTAACTTGTTCAAGACGACGATAGTTGGTCACCAGGCATTAGACTTGGTCAGCAAGGGATTTGACTGGTGAGCAAGGGATTTGACATGTTCAACAGTTTATTACTTGGTAAACAAGGCATTCAAATTGTTTAATAAGGCATTACATTGGTCAAAAAGGCATTCGACTTATTCAAAAGGCATTCAACTTGGTCAACAAGGTATTTGACTTGTTCAAAAGTCATTACTTGGTAAACAAGGCATCAAATTGTTCAATAAGGCATTACTTTGGTCAAAAAAGCATTCGACTTATTCAACAAGGCAGTCAACTTGGTCACACAGGCATATTTGACTTGGTTAACAGGGCATTCTACTTTTTTGAAGGCATTAGACTTGGTCAACAAGGGATTTGATTCATTGAACACTGATTTGACTTGTTCAAGTCATTACTTAGTGAAAGGCATTTAACTGTTCATCGACGCATACTTGGTCAGCTGGCATTCGCATTGTTCAACAAGACATTCAACGTCGTCAACAAGGCATTTCATGGTCACAAATGCATCCGACTAGTTCAAGAAGGCATTTATGGTCAAAAAGGCATTCGACTTGTTTACAAGGCAGAACTTTGGTCCAAAAGCCATTCGACTTGTTCAAGAAGAAATTCCACGGTCAACAAGGCATTCGACTAATTCTTGAAGGATAAGACATGGTCAAAGGATTTGACTTGTTCAAAAGTCATTACTTGTTAAACAAGGTATTCAAAATCGTTCAATAAGGCATTACGTTTGTCGAAATTCAGCTTGTTCAAACAAGGCATTCAACTTGTTCAACAAGGCATTCAACTTGGTCAACAAGGCATTCGACTTGGTCAACAAGGCATTCACACTTGTTCAAGGTGACGATACTTTGTCACCAAGGCATTCTACTTGTTCTTGAAGCATAAGACTTGCTCAGCAAGGGATTTGACTTGTTCAAAAGTCATTACTTGGTAAACAAGGCATTCAAATTGTTTGATAAGGAATTACATTGGTCAAAAAGGCATTCGACTTTTTCAACAAGGCATTCAACATGGTTAGCAAGGCATTCGACTTTTCTTGAAGGCATTAGAGGTGGTCTACAAGAGATTTGACTTGTTCAAGTTTTTACTGCATTCAACTTGTTCACCAAGGCATTATTTGGTCAAAAAGGCATTCGACTTGTTCAAGAAGACATTCCTTGGTCAACAGGCATTCGACTTATTCTTGAAGCGATTAGACCTGCTCAACAAGGGATTTGACTTGTTCAAAAGTCATTATTGGTAAACAAGGCATTCAAATTGTTCAATAAGGCATTACTTTGGTCAAAAAGCATTCGACTTATTCAACAAGGCAGTCAACTTGGTCAACAAGGCATATTTGACTTGGTTACAGGGCATTCTACTTTTTCTTGAAGGCATTAGACTTGGTCAACAAGGGATTTGATTCATTGAACACTGATTTGACTTGTTCAGCAAGTCATTACTTAGTGAAAGGCATTTAACTTGTTCATCGACGCATTACTTGGTCAGCATGGCATTCGCATTGTTCAACAAGACATTCAACTTGGTCAACAAGGCATTTCATGGTCAACAATGCATCCGACTTGTTCAAGAAGCCTTTATGGGTCAAAAAGGCATTCGACTTGTTTACCAAGGCATAACTTTGGTCCAAAAGCCATTCGATTTGTTCAAGAAGAAATTCCTTGGTCAACAAGGAATTCGACTAATTCTTGAACGGATAGGCATGGTCAACAAGGGATTTGACTTGTTCAAAAGTCATTACTTGTTAAACAAGGTATTCAAATCGTTCAATAAGGCATTACGTTTGTCGAAATTCAGCTTGTTCAACAAGGCATTCAACTTGTTCAACAAGGCATTCAACTTGGTCAACAAGGCATTTGACTTGGTCAACAAGGCATTCAATGTTCAAGATGCCGATACTTGTCACCAAGGTATTCTACTTGTTTTTGAAGGCATTAGACTTGGTCAAAAAGGGATTTGATTCATTGAACACTGATTTGACTTGTTTCAGCAAGTCATTACTTAGTGAAAGGCATTTAACTTGTTCATCGACGCATTACTTGGTCAGCATGGCATTCGCATTGTTCAAGACATTCAACGTGGTCAAGGCATTTCATGGTCAACAATGCATCCGACTTGTTCAAGAAGGCCTTTATGGGTCAAAAAGGCATTCGACTTGTTTACCAAGGCATAACTTTGGTCCAAAAGCCATTCGATTTGTTCAGAAGAAATTCCTTGGTCAACAAGATTCGACTAATTCTTGAACGATAATAAGGCATGGTCAACAAGGGATTTCACTTGTTCAAAGTCATTACTTGTTAAACAAGGTATTCAAATCGTTCAATAAGGCATTACGTTTGTCGAAATTCAGCTTGTTCAACAAGGCATTCAACTTGTTCAACAAGGCATTCGACTTGGTCAACAAGGCATTCACTTGTTCAAGATGCCGATACTTTGTCACCAAGGCATTCTACTTGTTTTTGAAGGCATTAGACTTGCTCAGCAAGGGATTTGACTTGTTCAAAGTCATTACTTGGTAAACAGGCATTCAAATTGTTTAATATGGAATTACATTGGTCAAAAAGGCATTCGACTTTTTCAAAGGCATTCAACTTGGTTAGCAAGGCTTCGACTTTTCTTGAAGGGATTAGAGGTGGTCTACAAGAGATTTGACTTGTTCAACAATTTTTACTGCATTCAACTTGTTCACCAAGCATTACTTTGGTTAAAAGGCATTCGACTTGTCAGAAGACATTCCTTGGTCAACAAGGCATTCGACTTATTCTTGAAGCGATTAGACCTGGTCCGCAAGGGATTTGACTTGTTCAAAGTCATTACTTGGTAAACAAGGCATTCAAATTGTTCAATAAGGCATTACTTTGGTCAAAAAGCATTCGACTTATTCAACAAGGAATTCAACTTGGTCATCAAGGCAGTCAACTGGTCAACAAGGCATATTTGACTTGGTCAACAGGGCATTCTACTTTTTCTTGAAGGCTAAGACTTGGTCAACAAGGGATTTGATTCATTGAACACTGATTTGACTTGTTCAGCAAGTCATTACTTAGTGAAAGGCATTTAACTTGTTCATCGACGCATTACTTGGTCAGCATGGCATTCGCATTGTTCAACAAGACATTCACTTGGTCAACAAGGCATTTAATGTTCAACAATGCATCCGACTTGTTCAAGAAGGCATTTATGGGTCAAAAAGGCATTCGACTTGTTTACCAAGGCATAACTTTGGTCAAAAAGCGATTCGACTTGTTCAAGAATAAATTCCTTGGTCAACAAGGCATTCGACTTATTCTTGAAGGGATTACACATGGTCAACAAGGGATTTGACTTGTTCAAAGTCATTACTTGGTAAACAATGCATTCAAATTGCTCAATAAGGCATTACTTGGTCAAAAAAGCATTCGACTTATTCACAAGGCATTCAACTGGTCCACAAGGCATTCAACTTTGTCAACAAGGGATTTTACTTGTTCAAAAGTCATTACATGGTAAACAAGGTATTCAAATCGTTCAATAAGGCATTATTTTTGTCGAAAGGCATTCGACTTGTTCAACAAGGCATTCAACTCTGTCAACAATGCATTCAACTTGGTGAACAAGGCATTCGACTTGGTCAATAAGGCATCTAACTTGTTCAAGACGACGATAGTTGGTCACCAAGGCATTAGACTTGGTCAGCAAGGGATTTGACTTGGTGAGCAAGGGATTTGACATGTTCAACAGTTATTACTTGGTAAACAAGGCATTCAAATTGTTTAATAAGGCATTACATTGGTCAAAAGGCATTCGACTTATTCAACAAGCATTCAACTTGGTCAACAGGTATTGACTTGTTCAAAAGTCATTACTTGGTAAACAAGGCATTCAAATTGTTCAATAAGGCATTACTTTGGTCAAAAAAGCATTCGACTTATTCAAAGGCAGTCAACTTGGTCAACAAGGCATATTTGACTTGGTTAACAGGGCATTCTACTTTTTTGAAGGCATTAGACTTGGTCAACAAGGGATTTGATTCATTGAACACTGATTTGATTGTTCAGCAGTCATTACTTAGTGAAAGGCATTTAATTGTTCATCGACGCATTACTTGGTCAGCATGCATTCGCATTGTTCAACAAGACATTCAACGTCGTCAACAAGGCATTTCATGGTCAACATGCATCCGACTAGTTCAAGAAGGCATTTATGGGTCAAAAAGGCATTCGACTTGTTTACCAAGGCAGAACTTTGGTCCAAAAGCCATTCGACTTGTTCAAGAAGAATTCCACGGTCAACAAGGCATTCGACTAATTCTTGAACGGATAAGACATGGTCAACAAGGGATTTGACTTGTTCAAAAGTCATTACTTGTTAACAAGGTATTCAAATCGTTCAATAAGGCATTACGTTTGTCGAAATTCAGCTTGTTCAACAAGGCATTCAACTTGTTCAACAAGGCATTCAACTTGGTCAACAAGGCATTTGACTTGGTCAACAAGGCATTCAACTTGTTCAAGATGCCGATACTTTGTCACCAAGGTATTCTACTTGTTTTTGAAGGCATTAGACTTGGTCAAAAAGGGATTTGATTCATTGAACACTGATTTGACTTGTTCAGCAAGTCTTACTTAGTGAAAGGCATTTAACTTGTTCATCGACGCATTACTTGGTCAGCATGGCATTCGCATTGTTCAACAAGACATTCAACGTGGTCAACAAGGCATTTCATGGTCAACAATGCATCCGACTTGTTCAAGAAGGCCTTTATGGTCAAAAAGGCATTCGACTTGTTTACCAAGGCATAACTTTGGTCCAAAAGCCATTCGATTTGTTCAAGAAGAAATTCCTTGGTCAACAAGGAATTCGACTAATTCTTGAACGGATAAGGCATGGTCAACAAGGGATTTCACTTGTTCAAAAGTCATTACTTGTTAAACAAGGTATTCAAATCGTTCAATAAGGCATTACGTTTGTCGAAATTCAGCTTGTTCAACAAGGCATTCAACTTGTTCAACAAGGCATTCGACTTGGTCAACAAGGCATTCAACTTGTTCAAGATGCCGATACTTTGTCACCAAGGCATTCTACTTGTTTTTGAAGGCATTAGACTTGCTCAGCAAGGATTTGACTTGTTCAAAAGTCATTACTTGGTAAACAAGGCATTCAAATTGTTTAATATGGAATTACATTGGTCAAAAGGCATTCGACTTTTTCAACAAGGCATTCAACTTGGGTTAGCAAGGCATTCGACTTTTCTTGAAGGGATTAGAGGTGGTCTACAAGAGATTTGACTTGTTCAACAAGTTTTTACTGCATTCAACTTGTTCACCAAGGCATTACTTTGGTTAAAAAGGCATTCGACTTGTTCAAGAAGACATTCCTTGGTCAACAAGGCATTCGACTTTTCTTGAAGCGATTAGACCTGGTCCGCAAGGGATTTGACTTGTTCAAAAGTCATTACTTGGTAAACAAGGCATTCAAATTGTTCAATAAGGCATTACTTTGGTCAAAAAGCATTCGACTTATTCAACAAGGAATTCAACTTGGTCATCAAGGCAGTCAACTTGGTCAACAAGGCATATTTGACTTGGTCAACAGGGCATTCTACTTTTTCTTGAAGGCTAAGACTTGGTCAACAAGGGATTTGATTCATTGAACACTGATTTGACTTGTTCAGCAAGTCATTACTTAGTGAAAGGCATTTAACTTGTTCATCGACGCATTACTTGGTCAGCATGGCATTCGCATTGTTCAACAAGACATTCAACTTGGTCAACAAGGCATTTAATGTTCAACATGCATCCGACTTGTTCAAGAAGGCATTTATGGTCAAAAAGGCATTCGACTTGTTTACCAAGGCATAACTTTGGTCAAAAAGCGATTCGACTTGTTCAAGAATAAATTCCTTGGTCAACAAGGCATTCGACTTATTCTTGAAGGGATTACACATGGTCAACAAGGGATTTGACTTGTTCAAAAGTCATTACTTGGTAAACAATGCATTCAAATTGCTCAATAAGGCATTACTTTGGTCAAAAAGCATTCGACTTATTCAACAAGGCATTCAACTTGGTCCACAAGGCATTCAACTTTGTCAACAAGGGATTTTACTTGTTCAAAGTCATTACATGGTAAACAAGGTATTCAAATCGTTCAATAAGGCATTATTTTTGTCGAAAAGGCATTCGACTTGTTCAACAAGGCATTCAACTCTGTCAACAATGCATTCAACTTGGTGAACAAGGCATTCGACTTGGTCAATAAGGCATCTAACTTGTTCAAGACGACGATAGTTGGTCACCAAGGCATTAGACTTGGTCAGCAAGGGATTTGACTTGGTGAGCAAGGGATTTGACATGTTCAACAGTTATTACTTGGTAAACAAGGCATTCAAATTGTTTAATAAGGCATTACATTGGTCAAAAAGGCATTCGACTTATTCAACAAGGCATTCAACTTGGTCAACAAGGTATTTGACTTGTTCAAAAGTCATTACTTGGTAAACAAGGCATTCAAATTGTTCAATAAGGCATTACTTTGGTCAAAAAAGCATTCGACTTATTCAACAAGGCAGTCAACTTGGTCAACAAGGCATATTTGACTTGGTTAACAGGGCATTCTACTTTTTTTGAAGGCATTAGACTTGGTCAACAAGGGATTTGATTCATTGAACACTGATTTGACTTGTTCAGCAAGTCATTACTTAGTGAAAGGCATTTAACTTGTTCATCGACGCATTACTTGGTCAGCATGGCATTCGCATTGTTCAACAAGACATTCAACGTCGTCAACAAGGCATTTCATGGTCAACAATGCATCCGACTAGTTCAAGAAGGCATTTATGGGTCAAAAAGGCATTCGACTTGTTTACCAAGGCAGAACTTTGGTCTAAAAGCCATTCGACTTGTTCAAGAAGAAATTCCACGGTCAACAAGGCATTCGACTAATTCTTGAACGGATAAGACATGGTCAACAAGGGATTTGACTTGTTCAAAAGTCATTACTTGTTAAACAAGGTATTCAAATCGTTCAATAAGGCATTACGTTTGTCGAAATTCAGCTTGTTCAACAAGGCATTCAACTTGTTCAACAAGGCATTCAACTTGGTCAACAAGGCATTTGACTTGGTCAACAAGGCATTCAACTTGTTCAAGATGCCGATACTTTGTCACCAAGGTATTCTACTTGTTTTTGAAGGCATTAGACTTGGTCAAAAAGGGATTTGATTCATTGAACACTGATTTGACTTGTTCAGCAAGTAATTACTTAGTGAAAGGCATTTAACTTGTTCATCGACGCATTACTTGGTCAGCATGGCATTCGCATTGTTCAACAAGACATTCAACGTGGTCAACAAGGCATTTCATGGTCAACAATGCATCCGACTTGTTCAAGAAGGCCTTTATGGGTCAAAAAGGCATTCGACTTGTTTACCAAGGCATAACTTTGGTCCAAAAGCCATTCGATTTGTTCAAGAAGAAATTCCTTGGTCAACAAGGAATTCGACTAATTCTTGAACGGATAAGGCATGGTCAACAAGGGATTTCACTTGTTCAAAAGTCATTACTTGTTAAACAAGGTATTCAAATCGTTCAATAAGGCATTACGTTTGTCGAAATTCAGCTTGTTCAACAAGGCATTCAACTTGTTCAACAAGGCATTCGACTTGGTCAACAAGGCATTCAACTTGTTCAAGATGCCGATACTTTGTCACCAAGGCATTCTACTTGTTTTTGAAGGCATTAGACTTGCTCAGCAAGGGATTTGACTTGTTCAAAAGTCATTACTTGGTAAACAAGGCATTCAAATTGTTTAATATGGAATTACATTGGTCAAAAAGGCATTCGACTTTTTCAACAAGGCATTCAACTTGGTTAGCAAGGCATTCGACTTTTCTTGAAGGGATTAGAGGTGGTCTACAAGAGATTTGACTTGTTCAACAAGTTTTTACTGCATTCAACTTGTTCACCAAGGCATTACTTTGGTTAAAAAGGCATTCGACTTGTTCAAGAAGACATTCCTTGGTCAACAAGGCATTCGACTTATTCTTGAAGCGATTAGACCTGGTCCGCAAGGGATTTGACTTGTTCAAAAGTCATTACTTGGTAAACAAGGCATTCAAATTGTTCAATAAGGCATTACTTTGGTCAAAAAAGCATTCGACTTATTCAACAAGGAATTCAACTTGGTCATCAAGGCAGTCAACTTGGTCAACAAGGCATATTTGACTTGGTCAACAGGGCATTCTACTTTTTCTTGAAGGCTAAGACTTGGTCAACAAGGGATTTGATTCATTGAACACTGATTTGACTTGTTCAGCAAGTCATTACTTAGTGAAAGGCATTTAACTTGTTCATCGACGCATTACTTGGTCAGCATGGCATTCGCATTGTTCAACAAGACATTCAACTTGGTCAACAAGGCATTTAATGTTCAACAATGCATCCGACTTGTTCAAGAAGGCATTTATGGGTCAAAAAGGCATTCGACTTGTTTACCAAGGCATAACTTTGGTCAAAAAGCGATTCGACTTGTTCAAGAATAAATTCCTTGGTCAACAAGGCATTCGACTTATTCTTGAAGGGATTACACATGGTCAACAAGGGATTTGACTTGTTAAAAAGTCATTACTTGGTAAACAATGCATTCAAATTGCTCAATAAGGCATTACTTTGGTCAAAAAAGCATTCGACTTATTCAACAAGGCATTCAACTTGGTCCACAAGGCATTCAACTTTGTCAACAAGGGATTTTACTTGTTCAAAAGTCATTACATGGTAAACAAGGTATTCAAATCGTTCAATAAGGCATTATTTTTGTCGAAAAGGCATTCGACTTGTTCAACAAGGCATTCAACTCTGTCAACAATGCATTCAACTTGGTGAACAAGGCATTCGACTTGGTCAATAAGGCATCTAACTTGTTCAAGACGACGATAGTTGGTCACCAAGGCATTAGACTTGGTCAGCAAGGGATTTGACTTGGTGAGCAAGGGATTTGACATGTTCAACAGTTATTACTTGGTAAACAAGGCATTCAAATTGTTTAATAAGGCATTACATTGGTCAAAAAGGCATTCGACTTATTCAACAAGGCATTCAACTTGGTCAACAAGGTATTTGACTTGTTCAAAAGTCATTACTTGGTAAACAAGGCATTCAAATTGTTCAATAAGGCATTACTTTGGTCAAAAAAGCATTCGACTTATTCAACAAGGCAGTCAACTTGGTCAACAAGGCATATTTGACTTGGTTAACAGGGCATTCTACTTTTTTTGAAGGCATTAGACTTGGTCAACAAGGGATTTGATTCATTGAACACTGATTTGACTTGTTCAGCAAGTCATTACTTAGTGAAAGGCATTTAACTTGTTCATCGACGCATTACTTGGTCAGCATGGCATTCGCATTGTTCAACAAGACATTCAACGTCGTCAACAAGGCATTTCATGGTCAACAATGCATCCGACTAGTTCAAGAAGGCATTTATGGGTCAAAAAGGCATTCGACTTGTTTACCAAGGCAGAACTTTGGTCCAAAAGCCATTCGACTTGTTCAAGAAGAAATTCCACGGTCAACAAGGCATTCGACTAATTCTTGAACGGATAAGACATGGTCAACAAGGGATTTGACTTGTTCAAAAGTCATTACTTGTTAAACAAGGTATTCAAATCGTTCAATAAGGCATTACGTTTGTCGAAATTCAGCTTGTTCAACAAGGCATTCAACTTGTTCAACAAGGCATTCAACTTGGTCAACAAGGCATTCGACTTGGTCAACAAGGCATTCAACTTGTTCAAGGTGACGAAACTTTGTCACCAAGGCATTCTACTTGTTCTTGAAGGCATAAGACTTGCTCAGCAAGGGATTTGACTTGTTCAAAAGTCATTACTTGGTAAACAAGGCATTCAAATTGTTTGATAAGGAATTACATTGGTCAAAAAGGCATTCGACTTTTTCAACAAGGCATTCAACATGGTTAGCAAGGCATTCGACTTTTCTTGAAGGCATTAGAGGTGGTCTACAAGAGATTTGACTTGTTCAACAAGTTTTTACTGCATTCAACTTGTTCACCAAGGCATTACTTTGGTCAAAAAGGCATTCGACTTGTTCAAGAAGACATTCCTTGGTCAACAAGGCATTCGACTTATTCTTGAAGCGATTAGACCTGCTCAACAAGGGATTTGACTTGTTCAAAAGTCATTACATGGTAAACAAGGCATTCAAATTGTTCAATAAGGCATTACTTTGGTCAAAAAAGCATTCGACTTATTCAACAAGGCAGTCAACTTGGTCAACAAGGCATATTTGACTTGGTTAACAGGGCATTCTACTTTTTCTTGAAGGCATTAGACTTGGTCAACAAGGGATTTGATTCATTGAACACTGATTTGACTTGTTCAGCAAGTCATTACTTAGTGAAAGGCATTTAACTTGTTCATCGACGCATTACTTGGTCAGCATGGCATTCGCATTGTTCAACAAGACATTCAACTTGGTCAACAAGGCATTTCATGGTCAACAATGCATCCGACTTGTTCAAGAAGGCCTTTATGGGTCAAAAAGGCATTCGACTTGTTTACCAAGGCATAACTTTGGTCCAAAAGCCATTCGATTTGTTCAAGAAGAAATTCCTTGGTCAACAAGGAATTCGACTAATTCTTGAACGGATAAGGCATGGTCAACAAGGGATTTGACTTGTTCAAAAGTCATTACTTGTTAAACAAGGTATTCAAATCGTTCAATAAGGCATTACGTTTGTCGAAATTCAGCTTGTTCAACAAGGCATTCAACTTGTTCAACAAGGCATTCAACTTGGTCAACAAGGCATTCAACTTGTTCAAGATGCCGATACTTTGTCACCAAGGTATTCTACTTGTTTTTGAAGGCATTAGACTTGGTCAAAAAGGGATTTGATTCATTGAACACTGATTTGACTTGTTCAGCAAGTCATTACTTAGTGCAAGGCATTCAAATTGTTCATCGACGCATTACTTGGTCAGCATGGCATTCGCATTGTTCAACAAGACATTCAACTTGGTCAAATGGGCATTTGATGGTCAACAATGCATCCGACTTGTTCAAGAAGGCATTTATGGGTCAAAAAGGCATTCGACTTGTTTACCAAGGCATAACTTTGGTCAAAAAGCGATTCGACTTGTTCAAGAATAAATTCCTTGGTCAACAAGGCATTCGACTTATTCTTGAAGGGATTACACATGGTCAACAAGGGATTTGACTTGTTCAAAAGTCATTACTTGGTAAACAAGGCATTCAAATTGCTCAATAAGGCATTACTTTGGTCAAAAAAGCATTCGACTTATTCAACAAGGCATTCAACTTGGTCCACAAGGCATTCAACTTTGTCAACAAGGGATTCGACTAATTCTTGAAGGGATTAGACATGGTCAACAAGGGATTTGACTTGTTCAAAAGTCATTACATGGTAAACAAGGCATTCAAATTGTTTAATATGGAATTACATTGGTCAAAAAGGCATTCGACTTTTTCAACAAGGCATTCAACTTGGTTAGCAAGGCATTCGACTTTTTCTCAAGGCATTACTTTGGTCAAAAATCCATTCGACTTGTTCAAGAAGACAGTCCTTGGTCAACAAGGCATTCAACTAACTCTTGAAGGGATTAGACATGGTCAACAAGGGATTTGATCTGTTCAAAAGTCATTACATGGTAAACAAGGTATTAAAATCGTTCAATAAGGCATTACTTTTGGCGAAAAGGCATTTGACTTGTTCAACAAGGCATTCAACTTGGTCAACAAGGCATTCAACTTGGTGAACAAGGCATTCGACTTGGTTAATAAGGCATTTAACTAGTTCAAGACGACGATACTTGGTCACCAAGGCATTAGACTTGGTCAGCAAGGGATTTGACTTGGTGAGCAAGGGATTTGACTTGTTCAACAGTCATTACTTGGTAAGCAAGGCATTCAAATTGTTTAATAAGGCATTACATTGGTAAAAAAGGCAATCGACTTGTTCAACAAGACATTCAACTTGGTTATTAAGGCATTCGACTTTAATTGAAGGCATTAGAGTTAGTATACAAGAGATTTGACTTTTTCAACAAGTTTTTACTGCATTCAACTTGTTCACCAAGGGATTACTTTGGTCCTAAAGGCATTCGCCTCGTTCAACAAGACATTCGACTTAGTCAACAAGGCTTGCATCGTCAACAATGCATCCGACTTGTTCAAGAAGACATTTATGTGTCAACAAGGCATTCGACTTGTTCTCCAAGGCATTACTTTGGTTAAAAATCCATTCGACTTGTTCAAGAAGACAATTCTTGGTCAACAACGCATTCGACTAATTCTTGAAGGGATTAGACATGGTCAACAAGGGATTTGATTTGTTCAAAAGTCATTACTCGGTAAACAAGGTATTCAAATCGTTCAATAAGGCATTACTTTTGTCGAAAAGGCATTTGACTTGTTCAACAAGGCATTCAACTTGGTGAACAAGGCATTCGACATGGTGAACAAGGCATTCGACTAGGTCAATAAGGCATTTAACATGTTCAAGACGACGATACTTGGTCACCAAGGCATTAGACTTGGTCAGCAAGGGATGTGACTTGTTCAACAGTCATTACTTGGTAAACAAGGCATTCAAATTGTTTAATAAGGCATTACATTGGTAAAAAAGGCATTAGACTTGTTTAACAAGACATTCAACTTGGTTATTAAGGCATTCGACTTTAATTGAAGGCATTAGAGTTGGTATACAAGAGATTTGACTTTTTCAACAAGTTTTTACTGTATTCAACTTGTTCACCAAGGGATTACTTTGGTCAAAAAGGCATTCGCCTTGTTCAACAAGACATTCGACTTAGTCAACAAGGCATTGCATGGTCAACAATGCATCGGACTTATTCAAGAAGACATTTACGTGTCAACTAGGCATTCGACTTGTTCTCCAAGGCATTACTTTGGTCAAAAATCCATTCGACTTGTTCAAGAAGACATTCCTTGGTCAACAAGGCATTCGACTAATTCTTGAAGGGATTAGTCATGGTCAAGAAGGGATTTGACTTGTTCAAAAGTCATTACATGGTAAACAAGATATTCAAATCGTTCAATAAGGCATTACTTTTCTCGAAAAGGCATTTGACTTGTTCAACAAGGCATTCAACTTGGTCAACAAGGCATCGAACTTGGTGAACAAGGCATTCGACTTGGTCAATAAGGCATTTAACTTGTTGAAGACGATGATACTTGGTCACCAAGGCATTAGACTTGGTCAGCAGGGGATTTGACTTGGTGAGCAAGGGATTTGACATGTTCAACAGTCATTACATGGTAAACAAGGCATTCAAATTGTTTAATAAGGCATTACATTGGTAAAAAAGGCATTCGATTTGTTCAACAAGACATTCAACTTGGTTATTAAGGCGATGACTTTAATTGAAGGTATTAGAGTTGGTATACAACAGATTTGACTTTTTCAACAAGTTTTTATTGCATTCAACTTGTTCACCAAGGGATTACTTTGGTCATAAAGGCATTCGCCTCGTTCAACAAGACATTCGACTTAGTCAACAAGGCATTGCATTGTCAACAATGCATCCGACTTGTTCAAGAAGACATTTATGTGTCAACAAGGTATTCGACTTGTTCTCCAAGGTATTACTTTGGTCAAAAATCCATTCGACTTGTTCAAGAAAAGATTCCTTGGTCAACAAGGCATTCGACTAATTCTTGAAGGGATTAGACATGGTCAACAAGGGATTTGATTTGTTCAAAAGTCATTACTCGGTAAACAAGGCATTCAAATTGTCTAATAAGGCATTAATTTGGTCAAAAAGCATTCGACTTATTCAACAAGGCATTCAACTTGGTCAACAAGGCATTGAACTTGGTCGAAAAGGCATTCGACTTGGTCAACAGTCATTCTACTTGGTCTTGAAGGCATTAGACTTGGTCAACAAGGGATTTGATTCATTGAACACTGATTGGACTTGTTCAACAAGTCATTACTTTGTGAAAGGCATTTAACTTGTTCATCGACGCATTACTTGGTCAGCATGGCATTCGCTTTGTTCCACAAGACATTCGACTTGGTCAACAAGGCACTGCATGGTCAACAATACATCCGACTTGTTCAAGAAGGCATTTATGAGTCAACAAGGCATTCGACTTGTTCACCAAGGCATTACTTTGGTCAAAAATCCATTCGACTTGTTCAAGAAGACATTCCTTGGTCAACAAGGCATTCGACTAATTCTTGAAGGGATTAGACATGGTCAACAAGGGATTTGACTTGTTCAAAAGTCATTACATGGTAAACAAGGTATTCAAATCGTTCAATAAGGCATTACTTTTGTCGAAAAGGCATTCGACTTGTTCAACAAGGTATTGAACTTAGTCAACAAGGCATTGAACTTTGTCAACAAGGGATTTGACTTGTTCAAAAGTCATTACTTGGTCAAAAGTCATTACTTGGTCAAAAAGTCATTACTTGGTCAAAAGTCATTACTTGGTCAAAAAGGGATTTCATTCATTGAACACTGATTTGAGTTGTTCAGCAAGTCATTACTTCGTGAAAGGCATTTAACTTGTTCATCGACGCATTACTTGGTCAGCATGGCATTCGCGTTGTTCCACAAGACATTCGACTTGGTCAACCAGGCATTGCATGGTCAACAATGCATCGGACTTGTTCAAGAAGACATTTACATGTCCACTAGGCATTCGACTTGTTCACCAAGGCATTACTTTGGTCAAAAATCCATTCGACTTGTTCAAGAAGACATTCCTTGGTCAACAAGGCATTCGACTAATTCTTGAAGGGATTAGACATGGTCAACAAGGGATTTGACTTGTTCAAAAGTCATTACATGGTAGACAAGGTATTCAAATCGTTCAATAAGGCATTACTTTTGTCGAAAAGGCATTTGACTTGTTCAACAAGGCATTCAACATGGTGAACAAGGCATTGAACTTGGTGAACAAAGCATTCGACTTGGTCAATAAGGCGTTTAACTTGTTCAAGACGACGCTACTTAGTCACCAAGGCATTAGACTTGGTCAGCAAGGGATTTGACTTGTTCCACAGTCATTACTTGGTAAACAAGGCATTCAAATTGTTTAATAAGGCATTACATTGGTAAAAAAGGCATTCGACTTGTTCAACAAGACATTCAACTTGGTTATTAAGGCATTCGACTTTAATTGAAGGCATTAGAGTTGGTATACAAGAGATTTGACTTTTTCAACAAGTTTTTACTGCATTCGACTTGTTCACCAAGGGATTAGTTTGGTCATAAAGGCATTCGCCTCGTTCAACAAGACATTCGACTTAGTCAACAAGGCATTGCATGGTCAACAATGCATCCGACTTGTTCAAGAAGAGACATTTATGTGTCAACAAGGCATTCGACTTGTTCTCCAAGGTATTACTTTGGTCAAAAATCCATTCGACTTGTTCAAGAAAAGATTCCTTGGTCAACAAGGCATTCGACTAATTCTTTTTTTTTTGGGAAAAGGTCATTAAAATAAAATGTGGAAAGATACAATGTTCAGCAGCAATAAGCTGCACCGCTCGGTAACATGCTACCTATAATCAACGCAAGCAATCCAATCGAGCAAGCAAACATCAAAAGCAAGCAAGCAGACTGTAAGCAAGTGACTACGTGCTCGGCCACGCAATGCGCCAAACACGTCGAAGCGCACAGGACTGTAGCTGATACTTCCCTCCAAGGGTAGAGAGCCGTATACAGAGTGTAGTCTCGACGTCCGCAACGATATGAGTAGGAGGTCTTCGTCTTCCTTCCCGCCATCGTAGGTTGCGCTCGGCCCATAGGTGATAGACAAGCGATGCAAGCGCATGTCGGGGCCCCATCCATGCGAGGTGCTTGCCCCGCCACCTTTGAGCAGCCAAGTGAACCCCTTCGATCCAGTCCGTGTAAGGCCATCCAAAACGTAACTTTCCCTGCAAAGACTGTAGGCAATGTCTGGAAAATGAACACTCAAAGAAAAGATGCCGTGTTGTCTCTATAGCATGGCCATCATCACACAAAGAGGCAAGCTGAACTTCCTGCTGCCGCGGCCACCCATGGCTTGTCCCTCGTCGCCAGGCGTTCCCTAATCGCCAGCCATAGAATGACTTCATGCCGTGGTATCGAGATAGGGCCTCCGAACAGGTTGGTCCAGAATGCAGGCGGAGAATGTTGGCGTATGCAATTTTACGCGGAGTGAGTAGAGAAGACGCCATTGGGAGTCCCCCGCCATCGAATTGTGTCCATCTCACCGTGTTGAATGGGAGGTAGGAGACCAGCAAAATCCATGAACTCCACCGTTGTCTGTCCTGGCCAATGCCATCCCGACTCATCAATCACCGCGCTCAATCGTGAATCAAGTGGGAGGCCCATAACAGATGGACCACGCGGGTACCGTTCTACCAGCGGAATCGTGAGTAGCCATGGGTCAGTCCAGAGGCGTGTATTCGCTCCATTCCCAATGCGGAACTCTAGAAGTGGCTGGATGATGGGTCTGAGCTTGAGGAGCTTCTTCCAGCTCCATGAGGTATTAGCCGTGGATTTGATGGTCCAGAAGGATGTGTTGTGCAGCCGCGTCCGTCGTATCCATGTGGCCCATATCGAAGACTCATCTCCCCTGAGAATGTTCCAAATAAGACGCATCATCAGCGCCTTGTTCTCCACCTCAATCGATCTCAGTCCAAGTCCCCCTTCGTCCCTTGGTGCGCATACGTCGGTCCATGCCACCTTCGCGGTAGATCCCTTCCACAAGAAAGCTCGAAGACGCTTCTCGATACTGCGGATGATTCCCTTGGGGAGTAAGAAGACTCCCGCCCAATACACATGGATAGTCATAAGGACCGATCGAATGAGCTGTACCCTCCCGGCGTATGAGAGCGAGTGGTTGGTCCAAGAACCAAGCCAACGATCAATAGAACGTAATAAGGGGGCGCAATCATCGATAGTCAATCGCGATGTGATAAGGGGGACCCCCAGGTACCGCACAGGAAGAGACCCGATAGGGAAGCCCATAACAGCCTGGAGTGTACCCTTCAGTCGTTCTGCCCGTTTCGAGATAAACATCTCGCTTTTACTGGAGTTTGCCCGTAGCCCAGAAAGCGAAGCAAAAAGCTCGAGGCTGTCGCGGAAGATACTGACTGATTGAACGTCCGCCTGCGAGAAAAGAAGAAGATCATCGGCGAAGGTCAACATGAAGAGGGATGTGGCCTCGCATCGCCAATGGTATCGGAAGCTGCTGCTAAGGTTGATGCGGGACGCTATGATTCCATGTAAAGCCTCCATCACCAACACAAAGAGATAAGGTGATATGGGGTCGCCTTGTCTGAGACCCCGCCGTCCTTTGAAGAAACCCTTCGGCCTACCGTTGATGTTGATGGAAAAATGCGTCGACGTGAGGCATGACCGGACCCACCCAATGAAGGTCGGGTGAAAGTGAAGTGCCTGAAGTGTGGCAAAGATAAAATCCCACTCAATCTTATCATATGCCTTGGCGAGGTCGACCTTAAGAGCCACCCGTTCAGGCAGCCCGGCTCTATTGTATCCGTGACAAATCTCTTGGGCTAAGAGAATGTTGTCGGAAATACGCCTTCCCGCGATGAATGCCGTCTGTGTAGGGTGGACAAGTTTCCCCAAGCTGTCTCGTAGCCGATTAGAAATGATCTTGGAGATGATCTTATAGAGAACGTTGCAGCAGGCAATCGGTCGAAAATCCTTCGCCATGCGTGGATTATCCTTCGCCATTCGACTAATTCTTGAAGGGATTAGACATGGTCAACAAGGGATTTGACTTTTTCAAAAGTCATTACATGGTAGACAAGGTATTCAAATCGTTCAATAAGGCATCACTTTTGTCGAAAAGGCATTTGACTAGTTCAACAAGGCATTCAACATGGTGAACAAGGCATTGAACTTGGTGAACAAAGCATTCGACTTGGTCAATAAGGCATTTAACTTGTTCAAGACGACGCTACTTGGTCACCAAGGCATTAGACTTGGTCAGCAAGGGATTTGACTTGTTCAACAGTCATTACTTGGTAAACAAGGCATTCAAATTGTTTAATAAGGCATTACATTGGTAAAAAAGGCATTCGACTTGTTCAACAAGACATTCAACTTGGTTATTAAGGCATTCGACTTTAATTGAAGGCATTAGAGTTGGTATACAAGAGATTTGACTTTTTCAACAAGTTTTTACTGTATTCAACTTGTTCACCAAGGGATTACTTTGGTCAAAAAGGCATTCGCCTTGTTCAACAAGACATTCGACTTAGTCAACAAGGCATTGCATGGTCAACAATGGATCGGACTTATTCAAGAAGACATTTACGTGTCAACTAGGCATTCGACTTGTTCTCCAAGGCATTACTTTGGTCAAAAATCCATTCGCCTTGTTCAAGAAGACATTCCTTGGTCAACAAGGCATTCGACTAATTCTTGAAGGGATTAGTCATGGTCAACAAGGGATTTGACTTGTTCAAAAGTCATTACATGGTAAACAAGATATTCAAATCGTTCTATAAGGCATTACTTTTGTCGAAAAGGCATTTGACTTGTTCAACAAGGCATTCAACTTGGTCAACAAGGCATCGAACTTGGTGAACAAGGCATTCGACTTGGTCAATAAGGCATTTAACTTGTTGAAGACGATGATACTTGGTCACCAAGGCATTAGACTTGGTCAGCAGGGGATTTGACTTGGTGAGCAAGGGATTTGACATGTTCAACAGTCATTACATGGTAAACAAGGCATTCAAATTGATTAATAAGGCATTACATTGGTAAAAAAGGCATTCGATTTGTTCAACAAGACATTCAACTTGGTTATTAAGGCGATGACTTTAATTGAAGGCATTAGAGTTGGTATACAAGAGATTTGACTTCTTCAACAAGTTTTTATTGCATTCAACTTGTTCACCAAGGGATTACTTTGGTCATAAAGGCATTCGCCTCGTTCAACAAGACATTCGACTTAGTCAACAAGGCATTGCATTGTCAACAATGCATCCGACTTGTTCAAGAAGACATTTATGTGTCAACAAGGTATTCGACTTGTTGTCCAAGGTATTACTTTGGTCAAAAATCCATTCGACTTGTTCAAGAAAAGATTCCTTGGTCAACAAGGCATTCGACTAATTCTTGAAGGGATTAGACATGGTCAACAAGGGATTTGATTTGTTCAAAAGTCATTACTCGGTAAACAAGGCATTCAAATTGTCTAATAAGGCATTAATTTGGTCAAAAAAGCATTCGACTTATTCAACAAGGCATTCAACTTGGTCAACAAGGCATTGAACTTGGTCCAAAAGGCATTCGACTTGGTCAACAGTCATTCTACTTGGTCTTGAAGGCATTAGACTTGGTCAACAAGGGATTTGATTCATTGAACACTGATTTGACTTGTTCAGCAAGTCATTACTTTGTGAAAGGCATTTAACTTGTTCATCGACGCATTACTTGGTCAGCATGGCATTCGCTTTGTTCCACAAGACATTCGACTTGGTCAACAAGGCACTGCATGGTCAACAATGCATCCGACTTGTTCAAGAAGGCATTTATGTGTCAATAAGGCATTCGACTTGTTCACCAAGGCATTACTTTGGTCAAAAATCCATTCGACTTGTTCAAGAAGACATTCCTTGGTCAACAAGGCATTCGACTAATTCTTGAAGGGATTAGACATGGTCAACAAGGGATTTGACTTGTTCAAAAGTCATTACATGGTAAACAAGGTATTCAAATCGTTCAATAAGGCATTACTTTTGTCGAAAAGGCATTTGACTTGTTCAACAAGGCATTCAACTTGGTCAACAAGGCATTCAACTTGGTGAACAAGGCATTCGACTTGGTCAATAAGGCATTTAACTTGTTGAAGACGACGATACTTGGTCACCAAGGCATTAGACTTGGTCAGCAAGGGATTTGACTTGGTGAGCAAGGGATTTGACTTGTTCAACAGTCATTACTTGGTAAACAAGGCATTCAAATTGTTTAATAAGGCATTACATTGGTAAAAAAGGCATTCGACTTGTTCAACAAGACATTCAACTTGGTTATTAAGGCATTCGACTTTAATTGAAGTCATTAGAGTTGGTATACAAGAGATTTGACTTTTTCAACAAGTTTTTACTGCATTCAACTTGTTCACCAAGGGATTACTTTGGTCATAAAGGCATTCGCCTCGTTCAACAAGACATTCGACTTAGTCAACAAGGCATTGCATTGTCAACAATGCATCCGACTTGTTCAAGAAGACATTTATGTGTCAACAAGGTATTCGACTTGTTCTCCAAGGTATTACTTTGGTCAAAAATCCATTCGACTTGTTCAAGAAAAGATTCCTTGGTCAACAAGGCATTCGACTAATTCTTGAAGGGATTAGACATGGTCAACAAGGGATTTGATTTGTTCAAAAGTCATTACTCGGTAAACAAGGCATTCAAATTGTCTAATAAGGCATTAATTTGGTCAAAAAAGCATTCGACTTATTCAACAAGGCATTCAACTTGGTCAACAAGGCATTGAACTTGGTCCAAAGGGCATTCGACTTGGTCAACAGTCATTCTACTTGGTCTTGAAGGCATTAGACTTGGTCAACAAGGGATTTGATTCATTGAACACTGATTGGACTTGTTCAACAAGTCATTACTTTGTGAAAGGCATTTAACTTGTTCATCGACGCATTACTTGGTCAGCATGGCATTCGCTTTGTTCCACAAGACATTCGACTTGGTCAACAAGGCACTGCATGGTCAACAATGCATCCGACTTGTTCAAGAAGGCATTTATGAGTCAACAAGGCATTCGACTTGTTCACCAAGGCATTACTTTGGTCAAAAATCCATTCGACTTGTTCAAGAAGACATTCCTTGGTCAACAAGGCATTCGACTAATTCTTGAAGGGATTAGACATGGTCAACAAGGGATTTGACTTGTTCAAAAGTCATTACATGGTAAACAAGGTATTCAAATCGTTCAATAAGGCATTACTTTGTCGAAAAGGCATTTGACTTGTTCAACAAGGCATTCAACTTGGTCAACAAGACATTCAACTTGGTGAACAAGGCATTCGACTTGGTTAATAAGGCATTTAACTTGTTGAAGACGACGATACTTGGTCACCAAGGCATTAGACTTGGTCAGCAAGGGATTTGACTTGGTAAGCAAGGGATTTGACTTGTTCAACAGTCATTACTTGGTAAACAAGGCATTCAAATTGTTTAATAAGGCATTACATTGGTAAAAAAGGCATTCGATTTGTTCAACAAGACATTTAACTTGGTTATTAAGGCATTCGACTTTAATTGAAGGCATTAGAGTTGGTATACAAGAGATTTGACTTTTTCAACAAGTTTTTATTGCATTCAACTTGTTCACCAAGGGATTACTTTGGTCATAAAGGCATTCGCCTCGTTCAACAAGACATTCGACTTAGTCAACAAGGCATTGCATTGTCAACAATGCATCCGACTTGTTCAAGAAGACATTTATGTGTCAACAAGGTATTCGACTTGTTGTCCAAGGTATTACTTTGGTCAAAAATCCATTCGACTTGTTCAAGAAAAGATTCCTTGGTCAACAAGGCATTCGACTAATTCTTGAAGGGATTAGACATGGTCAACAAGGGATTTGATTTGTTCAAAAGTCATTACTCGGTAAACAAGGCATTCAAATTGTCTAATAAGGCATTAATTTGGTCAAAAAAGCATTCGACTTATTCAACAAGGCATTCAACTTGGTCAACAAGGCATTGAACTTGGTCCAAAGGGCATTCGACTTGGTCAACAGTCATTCTACTTGGTCTTGAAGGCATTAGACTTGGTCAACAAGGGATTTGATTCATTGAACACTGATTGGACTTGTTCAACAAGTCATTACTTTGTGAAAGGCATTTAACTTGTTCATCGACGCATTACTTGGTCAGCATGGCATTCGCTTTGTTCCACAAGACATTCGACTTGGTCAACAAGGCACTGCATGGTCAACAATGCATCCGACTTGTTCAAGAAGGCATTTATGAGTCAACAAGGCATTCGACTTGTTCACCAAGGCATTACTTTGGTCAAAAATCCATTCGACTTGTTCAAGAAGACATTCCTTGGTCAACAAGGCATTCGACTAATTCTTGAAGGGATTAGACATGGTCAACAAGGGATTTGACTTGTTCAAAAGTCATTACATGGTAAACAAGGTATTCAAATCGTTCAATAAGGCATTACTTTTGTCGAAAAGGCATTTGACTTGTTCAACAAGGCATTCAACTTGGTCAACAAGACATTCAACTTGGTGAACAAGGCATTCGACTTGGTTAATAAGGCATTTAACTTGTTGAAGACGACGATACTTGGTCACCAAGGCATTAGACTTGGTCAGCAAGGGATTTGACTTGGTAAGCAAGGGATTTGACTTGTTCAACAGTCATTACTTGGTAAACAAGGCATTCAATTGTTTAATAAGGCATTACATTGGTAAAAAAGGCATTCGATTTGTTCAACAAGACATTTAACTTGGTTATTAAGGCATTCGACTTTAATTGAAGGCATTAGAGTTGGTATACAAGAGATTTGACTTTTTCAACAAGTTTTTACTGCATTCAACTTGTTCCCCAAGGGATTACTTTGGTCAAAAAGGCATTCGCCTTGTTCAACAAGACATTCGACTTAGTCAACAAGGCATTGCATGGTCAACAATGCATTCGACTTGTTCAAGAAGACATTCATGTGTCAACAAGGCATTCGACTTGTTCTCCAAGGCATTACTTTGGTCAAAAATCCATTCGACTTGCTCAAGAAGACAATTCTTGGTCAACAACGCATTCGACTAATTCTTGAAGGGATTAGGCATGGTCAACAAGGGATTTGATTTGTTCAAAAGTCATTACTCGGTAAACAAGGTATTCAAATCGTTCAATAAGGCATTACTTTTGTCGAAAAGGCATTTGACTTGTTCAACAAGGCATTCAACATGGTGAACAAGGCATTGAACTTGGTGAACAAAGCATTCGACTTGGTCAATACGGCATTTAACTTGTTCAAGACGACGCTACTTAGTCACCAAGGCATTAGACTTGGTCAGCAAGGGATTTGACTTGTTCCACAGTCATTACTTGGTAAACAAGGCATTCAAATTGTTTAATAAGGCATTACATTGGTAAAAAAAGCATTCGACTTGTTTAACAAGCCATTCAACTTGGTTATTAAGGCATTCGACTTTAATTGAAGGCATTAGAGTTGGTATACAAGAGATTTGACTTTTTCAACAAGTTTTTACTGCATTCAACTTGTTCACCAAGGGATTACTTTGGTCAAAAAGGCATTCGCCTTGTTCAACAAGACATTCGACTTAGTCAACAAGGCATTGTATGGTCAACAATGCATCGGACTTGTTCAAGAAGACATTTACATGTCCACTAGGCAATCGACTTGTTCTCCAAGGCATTACTTTGGTCAAAAATCCATTCGACTTGTTCAAGAAGACATTCCTTGGTCAACAAATCATTCGACGAATTCTTGAAGGGATTAGACATGGTCAACAAGGGATTTGACTTGTTCAAAACTCATTACATGGTAAACAAGATATTCAAATCGTTCAATAAGGCATTACTTTTGTCGAAAAGGCATTTGACTTGTTCAACAAGGCATTCAACTTGGTCAACAAGGCATTGAACTTAGTGAACAAGGCATTCGACTTGGTCAATAAGGCATTTAACTTGTTGAAGACGACGATACTTGGTCACCAAGGGATTTGACTTGGTGAGCAAGGGATTTGACATGTTCATCAGTCATTACATGGTAAACAAGGCATTCAAATTGTTTAATAAGGCATTACATTGGTAAAAAAGGCATTCGACTTGTTCAACAAGACATTCAACTTTGTTATTAAGGCATTCGACTTTAATTGAAGGCATTAGAGTTGGTATACAAGAGATTTGACTTTTTCAACAAGTTTTTACTGCATTCGACTTGTTCACCAAGGGATTAGTTTGGTCATAAAGGCATTCGCCTCGTTCAACAAGACATTCGACTTAGTCAACAAGGCATTGCATGGTCAACAATGCATCCGACTTGTTCAAGAAGAGACATTTATGTGTCAACAAGGCATTCGACTTGTTCTCCAAGGTATTACTTTGGTCAAAAATCCATTCGACTTGTTCAAGAAAAGATTCCTTGGTCAACAAGGCATTCGACTAATTCTTTTTTTTTTTGGGAAAAGGTCATTAAAATAAAATGTGGAAAGATACAATGTTCAGCAGCAATAAGCTGCACCGCTCGGTAACATGCTACCTATAATCAACGCAAGCAATCCAATCGAGCAAGCAAACATCAAAAGCAAGCAAGCAGACTGTAAGCAAGTGACTACGTGCTCGGCCACGCAATGCGCCAAACACGTCGAAGCGCACAGGACTGTAGCTGATACTTCCCTCCAAGGGTAGAGAGCCGTATACAGAGTGTAGTCTCGACGTCCGCAACGATATGAGTAGGAGGTCTTCGTCTTCCTTCCCGCCATCGTAGGTTGCGCTCGGCCCATAGGTGATAGACAAGCGATGCAAGCGCATGTCGGGGCCCCATCCATGCGAGGTGCTTGCCCCGCCACCTTTGAGCAGCCAAGTGAACCCCTTCGATCCAGTCCGTGTAAGGCCATCCAAAACGTAACTTTCCCTGCAAAGACTGTAGGCAATGTCTGGAAAATGAACACTCAAAGAAAAGATGCCGTGTTGTCTCTATAGCATGGCCATCATCACACAAAGAGGCAAGCTGAACTTCCTGCTGCCGCGGCCACCCATGGCTTGTCCCTCGTCGCCAGGCGTTCCCTAATCGCCAGCCATAGAATGACTTCATGCCGTGGTATCGAGATAGGGCCTCCGAACAGGTTGGTCCAGAATGCAGGCGGAGAATGTTGGCGTATGCAATTTTACGCGGAGTGAGTAGAGAAGACGCCATTGGGAGTCCCCCGCCATCGAATTGTGTCCATCTCACCGTGTTGAATGGGAGGTAGGAGACCAGCAAAATCCATGAACTCCACCGTTGTCTGTCCTGGCCAATGCCATCCCGACTCATCAATCACCGCGCTCAATCGTGAATCAAGTGGGAGGCCCATAACAGATGGACCACGCGGGTACCGTTCTACCAGCGGAATCGTGAGTAGCCATGGGTCAGTCCAGAGGCGTGTATTCGCTCCATTCCCAATGCGGAACTCTAGAAGTGGCTGGATGATGGGTCTGAGCTTGAGGAGCTTCTTCCAGCTCCATGAGGTATTAGCCGTGGATTTGATGGTCCAGAAGGATGTGTTGTGCAGCCGCGTCCGTCGTATCCATGTGGCCCATATCGAAGACTCATCTCCCCTGAGAATGTTCCAAATAAGACGCATCATCAGCGCCTTGTTCTCCACCTCAATCGATCTCAGTCCAAGTCCCCCTTCGTCCCTTGGTGCGCATACGTCGGTCCATGCCACCTTCGCGCTAGATCCCTTCCACAAGAAAGCTCGAAGACGCTTCTCGATACTGCGGATGATTCCCTTGGGGAGTAAGAAGACTCCCGCCCAATACACATGGATAGTCATAAGGACCGATCGAATGAGCTGTACCCTCCCGGCGTATGAGAGCGAGTGGTTGGTCCAAGAACCAAGCCAACGATCAATAGAACGTAATAAGGGGGCGCAATCATCGATAGTCAATCGCGATGTGATAAGGGGGACCCCCAGGTACCGCACAGGAAGAGACCCGATAGGGAAGCCCATAACAGCCTGGAGTGTACCCTTCAGTCGTTCTGCCCGTTTCGAGATAAACATCTCGCTTTTACTGGAGTTTGCCCGTAGCCCAGAAAGCGAAGCAAAAAGCTCGAGGCTGTCGCGGAAGATACTGACTGATTGAACGTCCGCCTGCGAGAAAAGAAGAAGATCATCGGCGAAGGTCAACATGAAGAGGGATGTGGCCTCGCATCGCCAATGGTATCGGAAGCTGCTGCTAAGGTTGATGCGGGACGCTATGATTCCATGTAAAGCCTCCATCACCAACACAAAGAGATAAGGTGATATGGGGTCGCCTTGTCTGAGACCCCGCCGTCCTTTGAAGAAACCCTTCGGCCTACCGTTGATGTTGATGGAAAAATGCGTCGACGTGAGGCATGACCGGACCCACCCAATGAAGGTCGGGTGAAAGTGAAGTGCCTGAAGTGTGGCAAAGATAAAATCCCACTCAATCTTATCATATGCCTTGGCGAGGTCGACCTTAAGAGCCACCCGTTCAGGCAGCCCGGCTCTATTGTATCCGTGACAAATCTCTTGGGCTAAGAGAATGTTGTCGGAAATACGCCTTCCCGGGATGAATGCCGTCTGTGTAGGGTGGACAAGTTTCCCCAAGCTGTCTCGTAGCCGATTAGAAATGATCTTGGAGATGATCTTATAGAGAACGTTGCAGCAGGCAATCGGTCGAAAATCCTTCGCCATGCGTGGATTATCCTTCGCCATTCGACTAATTCTTGAAGGGATTAGACATGGTCAACAAGGGATTTGACTTTTTCAAAAGTCATTACATGGTAGACAAGGTATTCAAATCGTTCAATAAGGATCACTTTTGTCGAAAAGGCATTTGACTAGTTCAACAAGGCATTCAACATGGTGAACAAGGCATTGAACTTGGTGAACAAAGCATTCGACTTGGTCAATAAGGCATTTAACTTGTTCAAGACGACGCTACTTGGTCACCAAGGCATTAGACTTGGTCAGCAAGGGATTTGACTTGTTCAACAGTCATTACTTGGTAAACAAGGCATTCAAATTGTTTAATAAGGCATTACATTGGTAAAAAAGGCATTCGACTTGTTTAACAAGACATTCAACTTGGTTATTAAGGCATTCGACTTTAATTGAAGGCATTAGAGTTGGTATACAGGAGATTTGACTTTTTCAACAAGTTTTTACTGCATTCAACTTGTTCACCAAGGGATTACTTTGGTCAAAAAGGCATTCGCCATGTTCAACAAGACATTCGACTTAGTCAACGAGGCATTGCATGGTCAACAATGCATCGGACTTGTTCAAGAAGACAGTTATGTGTCAACAAGGCATTCGACTTGTTCTCCAAGGCATTACTTTGGTCAAAAATCCATTCGACTTGTTCAAGAAAAGATTCCTTGGCCAACAAGGCCTTCGACTAATTCTGGAAGGGATTAGACATGGTCAACAAGGGATTTGATTTGTTCAAAAGTCATTACTCGGTAAACAAGGGATTTGATTCATTCAACAAGGGATTTGATTCATTGAACACTGATTGGACTTGTTCAACAAATCATTACTTTGTGAAAGACATTTAACTTGTTCATCGACGCATTACTTGGTCAGCATGGCATTCGCTTTGTTCCACAAGACATTCGACTTGGTCAACAAGGCACTGCATGGTCAACAATACATCCGACTTGTTCAAGAAGGCATTTATAAGTAAACACGGCATTCGACTTGTTCACCAAGGCATTACTTTGGTCAAATATCCATTCGACTTGTTCAAGAAGACATTCCTTGGTCAACAAGGCATTCGACTAATTCTTGAAGGGATTAGACATGGTCAACAAGGGATTTGACTTGTTCAAAAGTCATTACATGGTAAACAAGGTATTCAAATCGTTCAATAAGGCATTACTTTTGTCGAAAAGGCATTTGACTTGTTGAACAAGGCATTCAGCTTGGTCAACAAGGCATTCAACTTGGTGAACAAGGCATTCGACTTGGTTAATAAGACATTTAACTTGTTCAAGATGACGGTACTTGGTCACCAAGGCATTAGACTTGGTCAGCAAGGGATTTGACTTGGTGAGCAAGGGATTTGACTTGCTCAACAGTCATTACTAGGTAAACATGGCATTCAAATTGTTTAATAAGGCATTACATTGGTAAAAAAGGCATTCGATTTGTTCAACAAGACATTTAACTTGGTTATTAAGGCATTCGACTTTAATTGAAGGCATTAGAGTTGGTATACAAGAGATTTGACTTTTTCAACAAGTTTTTACTGCATTCAACTTGTTCACCAAGGGATTACTTTCGTCAAAAAGGCATTCGCCTTGTTCAACAAGACATTCGACTTAGTCAACAAGGCATTGCATGGTCAACAATGCATCCGACTTGTTCAAGAAGACATTTATGTGTCAACAAGGCATTCGACTTGTTCTCCAAGGCATTACTTTGGTCAAAAATCCATTCGACTTGCTCAAGAAGACAATTCTTGGTCAACAACGCATTCGACTAATTCTTGAAGGGATTAGGCATGGTCAACAAGGGATTTGATTTGTTCAAAAGTCATTACTCGGTAAACAAGGTATTCAAATCGTTCAATAAGGCATTACTTTTGTCGAAAAGGCATTCGACTTGTTCAACAAGGTATTGAACTTGGTCAACAAGGCATTGAACTTGGTCAACAAGGGATTTGACTTGTTCAAGTCATTACTTGGTCAAAAAGGGATTTCATTCATTGAACACTGATTTGACTTGCTCAGCAAGTCATTACTTTGTGAAAGGCATTTAACTTGTTCATCGACGCATTACTTGGTCAGCATGGCATTCGCGTTGTTCCACAAGACATTCGACTTGGTCAACCAGGCATTGCATGGTCAACAATGCATCCGACTTGTTCAAGAGGGCATTGACGTGTCAACTAGGCATTCGACTTGTTCACCAATGCATTACTTTGGTCAAAAATCCATTCGACTTGTTCAAGAAGACATTCCTTGGTCAACAAGGCATTCGACTAATTCTTGAAGGGATTAGACATGGTCAACAAGGGATTTGACTTGTTCAAAAGTCATTACTCGGTAAACAAGGTATTCAAATCGTTCAATAAGGCATTACTTTTGTCGAAAAGGCATTTGACTTGTTCAACAAGGCATTCAACTTGGTGAACAAGGCATTCGACTTGGTGAACAAGGCATTCGACAGGGTCAATAAGGCATTTAACTTGTTCAAGACGACGATACTTGGTCACCAAGGCATTAGACTTGGTCAACAAGGGATGTGACTTGTTCAACAGTCATTACTTGGTAAACAAGGCATTCAAATTGTTTAATAAGGCATTACATTGGTAAAAAAGGCATTCGACATGTTTAACAAGACATTCAACTTGGTTATTAAGGCATTCGACTTTAATTGAAGGCATTAGAGTTGGTATACAAGAGATTTGACTTTTTCAACAAGTTTTTACTGTATTCAACTTTTTCACCAAGGGATTACTTTGGTCAAACAAGGCATTCGCCTTGTTCAACAAGACATTCGACATAGTCAACAAGGCATTGCATGGTCAACAATGCATCGGACTTATTCAAGAAGACATTTACGTGTCAACTAGGCATTCGACTTGTTCTCCAAGGCATTACTTTGGTCAAAAATCCATTCGACTTGTTCAAGAAGACATTCTTTGGTCAACAAGGCATTCGACTGATTCTTGAAGGGATTAGACATGGTCAACAAGGGATTTGACTTGTTCAAAAGTCATTACTTGGTAAACAAGATATTCAAATCGTTCAATAAGGCATTACTTTTGTCGAAAAGGCATTTGACTTGTTCAACAAGGCATTCAACTTGGTCAACAAGGCATTGAACTTGGTGAACAAGGCATTCGACTTGGTCAATAAGGCATTTAACTTGTTGAAGACGACGCTACTTGGTCACCAAGGCATTAGACTTGGTCAGCAAGGGATTTGACTTGGTGAGTAAGGGATTTGACATGTTCAACAGTCATTACTTGGTAAACAAGGCATTCAAATTGTTTAATAAGGCATTACATTGGTAAAAAAGGCATTCGACTTGTTCAACAAGACATTCAACTTGGTTATTAAGGCATTCGACTTTAATTGAAGGCATTAGAGTTGGTATACAAGAGATTTGACTTTTTCAACAAGTTTTTACTGCATTTAACTTGTTCACCAAGGGATTACTTTGGTCATAAAGGCATTCGCCTCGTTCAACAAGACATTCGACTTAGTCAACAAGGCATTGCATGGTCAACAATGCATCCGACTTGTTCAAGAAGACATTTATGTGTCAACAAGGTATTCGACTTGTTCGCCAAGGCATTACTTTGGTCAAAAATCCATTCGACTTGTTCAAGAAAAGATTCCTTGGTCAACAAGGCCTTCGACTAATTCTTGAAGGGATTAGACATGGTCAACAAGGGATTTGATTTGTTCAAAAGTCATTACTCGGTAAACAAGGCATTCAAATTGTCTAATAAGGCATTACTTTGGTCCAAAAAGCATTCGACTTATTCAACAAGGCATTCAACTTGGTCAACAAGGCATTGAACTTTGTCAAAAGGGCATTCGACTTGGTAACCAGTCATTCTACTTGGTCTTGAAGGCATTAGACTTGGTCGACAAGGCATTTGATTCATTAACACTGATTTGACTTGTTCAACAAGTCATTACTTTGTGAAAGGCATTTAACTTGTTCATCGACGCATTACTTGGTCAGCATGGCATTCGCTTTGTTCCACAAGACATTCGACTTGGTCAACAAGGCACTGCATGGTCAACAATGCATCCGACTTGTTCAAGAAGGCATTGACGTGTCAACTAGGCATTCGACTTGTTCTCCAAGGCATTACTTTGGTAAAAAATCCATTCGACTTGTTCAAGAAGACAATTCTTGGTCAACAACGCATTCGACTAATTCTTGAAGGGATTAGCATGGTCAACAAGGGATTTGATTTGTTCAAAAGTCATTACTGGTAAACAAGGTATTCAAATCGTTCAATAAGGCATTACTTTTGTCGAAAAGGCATTTGACTTGTTCAACAAGGCATTCAACTTGGTGAACAAGGCATTCGACTTGGTGAACAAGGCATTCGACTGGGTCAATAAGGCATTTAACTTGTTCAAGACGACGATACTTGGTCACTATGGCATTAGACTTGGTCAGCAAGGGATGTGACTTGTTCAACAGTCATTACTTGGTAAACAAGGCATTCAAATTGTTTAATAAGGCATTAGATTGGTAAAAAAGGCATTCGACATGTTTAACAAGACATTCAACTTGGTTATTAAGGCATTCGACTTTAATTGAAGGCATTAGAGTTGGTATACGAGAGATTTGACTTTTTCAACAAGTTTTTACTGTATTCAACTTGTTCACCAAGGGATTACTTTGGTCAAAAAGGCATTCGCCTTGTTCAACAAGACATTCGACTTAGTCAACAAGGCATTGCATGGTCAACAATGCATCCGACTTGTTCAAGAAGACATTTATGTGTCAACAAGGCATTCGACTTGTTCTCCAAGGCATTACTTTGGTCAAAAATCCATTCGACTTGTTCAAGAAGACAGTCCTTGATCAACAAGGCATTCAACTAACTCTTGAAGGGATTAGACATGGTCATGACACAAGGGATTTGATTTGTTCAAAAGTCATTACTCGGTAAACGAGGTATTCAAATCGTTCAATAAGGCATTACTTTTGTCGAAAAGGCATTCGACTTGTTCAACAAGGTATTGAACTTGGTCAACAAGGCATTGAACTTGGTCAACAAGGGATTTCACTTGTTCAAAAGTCATTACTTGGTCAAAAGTCATTACTTGGTCAAAAAGTCATTACTTGGTCAAAAGTCATTACTTGGTCAAAAAGGGATTTCATTCATTGAACACTTATTTGACTTGTTCAGCAAGTCATTACTTTGTGAAAGGCATTTAACTTGTTCATCGACGCATTACTTGGTCAGCATGGCATTCGCGTTGTTCCACAAGACATTCGACTTGGTCAACCAGGCATTGCATGGTCAACAATGCATCGGACTTGTTCAAGAAGACATTTACATGTCCACTAGGCATTCGACTTGTTCACCAAGGCATTACTTTGGTCAAAAATCCATTCGACTTGTTCAAGAAGACATTCCTTGGTCAACAAGGCATTCGACTAATTCTTGAAGGGATTAGACATGGTCAACAAGGGATTTGACTTGTTCAAAAGTCATTACATGGTAGACAAGGTATTCAAATCGTTCAATAAGGCATTACTTTTGTCGAAAAGGCATTTGACTTGTTCAACAAGGCATTCAACATGGTGAACAAGGCATTGAACTTGGTGAACAAAGCATTCGACTTGGTCAATAAGGCATTTAACTTGTTCAAGACGACGCTACTTGGTCACCAAGGCATTAGACTTGGTCAGCAAGGGATTTGACTTTTTCAACAGTCATTACTTGGTAAACAAGGCATTCAAATTGTTTAATAAGGCATTACATTGGTAAAAAAGGCATTCGACTTGTTTAACAAGACATTCAACTTGGTTATTAAGGCATTCGACTTTAATTGAAGGCATTAGAGTTGGTATACAAGAGATTTGACTTTTTCAACAAGTTTTTACTGCATTCAACTTGTTCACCAAGGGATTACTTTGGTCAAAAAGGCATTCGCCATGTTCAACAAGACATTCGACTTAGTCAACAAGGCATTGCATGGTCAACAATGCATCGGACTTGTTCATGAAGACATTTACATGTCCACTAGGCATTCGACTTGTTCTCCAAGGCATTACTTTGGTCAAAAATCCATTCGACATGTTCAAGAAGACATTCATTGGTCAACAAGGCATTCGACGAATTATTGAAGGGATTAGACATGGTCAACAAGGGATTTGACTTGTTCAAAAGTCATTACATGGTAAACAAGATATTCAAATCGTTCAATAAGGCATTACTTTTGTCGAAAAGGCATTCGACTTGTTCAACAAGGTATTGAACTTAGTCAACAAGGCATTGAACTTTGTCAACATGGGATTTGACTTGTTCAAAAGTCATTACTTGGTCAAAAGTCATTACTTGGTCAAAAAGTCATTACTTGGTCAAAAGTCATTACTTGGTCAAAAAGGGATTTCATTCAATTAACACTTATTTGACTTGTTCAGCAAGTCATTACTCTGTGAAAGGCATTTAACTTGTTCATCGACGCATTACTTGGTCAGCATGGCATTCGCGTTGTTCCACAAGACATTCGACTTGGTCAACCAGGCATTGCATGGTCAACAATGCATCCGACTTGTTCAAGAAGGCATTGACGTGTCAACTAGGCATTCGACTTGTTCACCAAGGCATTACTTTGGTCAAAAATCCATTCGACTTGTTCAAGAAGACATTCCTTGGTCAACAAGGCATTCGACTAATTCTTGAAGGGATTAGACATGGTCAATAAGGGATTTGACTTGTTCAAAAGTCATTACATGGTAAACAAGATATTCAAATCGTTCAATAAGGCATTACTTTTGTCGAAAAGGCATTTGACTTCTTCAACAAGGCATTCAACTTGGTCAACAAGGCATTGAACTTGGTGAACAAGGCATTCGACTTGGTCAATAAGGCATTTAACTTGTTGAAGACGACGATACTTGGTCAGCAAGGGATTTGACTTGGTGAGCAAGGGATTTGACATGTTCAACAGTCATTACATGGTAAACAAGGCATTCAAATTGTTTAATAAGGCATTACATTGGTAAAAAAGGCATTCGACTTGTTCAACAAGACATTCAACTTGGTTATTAAGGCATTCGACTTTAATTGAAGGCATTAGAGTTGGTATACAAGAGATTTGACTTTTTCAACAAGTTTTTACTGCATTCAACTTGTTCACCAAGGGATTACTTTGGTCATAAAGGCATTCGCCTCGTTCAACAAGACATTCGACTTAGTCAACAAGGCATTGCATGGTCAACAAGGCATTGCATGGTGTTCAAGAAGACATTTATGTGTCAACAAGGCATTCGACTTGTTCTCCAAGGTATTACTTTGGTCAAAAATCCATTCGACTTGTTCAAGAAAAGATTCCTTGGTCAACAAGGCATTCGACTAATTCTTGAAGGGATTAGACATGGTCAACAAGGGATTTGATTTGTTCAAAAGTCATTACTCGGTAAACAAGGCATTCAAATTGTCTAATAAGGCATTAATTTGGTCAAAAAAGCATTCGACTTATTCAACAAGGCATTCAACTTGGTCAACAAGGCATTGAACTTGGTCAAAAGGGCATTCGACTTGGTCAACAGTCATTCTACTTGGTCTTGAAGGCATTAGACTTGGTCAACAAGGGATTTGATTCATTGAACACTGATTGGACTTGTTCAACAAGTCATTACTTTGTGAAAGGCATTTAACTTGTTCATCGACGCATTACTTGGTCAGCATGGCATTTGCTTTGTTCCACAAGACATTCGACTTGGTCAACAAGGCACTGCATGGTCAACAATACATCCGACTTGTTCAAGAAGGCATTTATGAGTCAACATGGCATTCGACTTGTTCACCAAGGCATTACTTTGGTCAAAAATCCATTCGACTTGTTCAAGAAGACATTCCTTGGTCAACAAGGCATTCGACTAATTCTTGAAGGGATTAGACATGGTCAACAAGGGATTTGACTTGTTCAAAAGTCATTACATGGTAAACAAGGTATTCAAATCGTTCAATAAGGCATTACTTTTGTCGAAAAGGCATTTGACTTGTTCAACCAGGCATTCAACTTGGTCAACAAGACATTCAACTTGGTGAACAAGGCATTCGACTTGGTTAATAAGGCATTTAACTTGTTGAAGACGACGATACTTGGTCACCAAGGCATTAGACTTGGTCAGCAAGGGATTTGACTTGGTAAGCAAGGGATTTGACTTGTTCAACAGTCATTACTTGGTAAACAAGGCATTCCAATTGTTTAATAAGGCATTACATTGGTAAAAAAGGCATTCGACTTGTTCAACGAGACATTTAACTTGGTTATTAAGGCATTCGACTTTAATTGAAGGCATTAGAGTTGGTATACAAGATATTTTGACTTTTTCAACAAGTTTTTACTGCATTCAACTTGTTCACCAAGGGATTACTTTGGTCATAAAGGCATTCGCCTCGTTCAACAAGACAATCGACTTAGTCAACAAGGCATTGCATGGTCAACAATGCATCCGACTTGTTCAAGAAGACATTTATGTGTCAACAAGGCATTCGACTTGTTCTCCAAGGTATTACTTTGGTCAAAATCCATTCGACTTGTTCAAGAAAAGATTCCTTGGTCAACAAGGCATTCGACTAATTCTTGAAGGGATTAGACATGGTCAACAAGGGATTTGATTTGTTCAAAAGTCATTACTCGGTAAACAAGGCATTCAAATTGTCTAATAAGGCATTAATTTGGTCAAAAAAGCATTCGACTTATTCAACAAGGCATTCAACTTGGTCAACAAGGCATTGAACGTGGTCAAAAGGGCATTCGACTTGGTCAACAGTCATTCTACTTGGTCTTGAAGGCATTAGACTTGGTCAACAAGGGATTTGATTCATTGAACACTGATTGGACTTGTTCAACAAGTCATTACTTTGTGAAAGGCATTTAACTTGTTCATCGATGCATTACTTGGTCAGCATGGCATTTGCTTTGTTCCACAAGACATTCGACTTGGTCAACAAGGCACTGCATGGTCAACATACATCCGACTTGTTCAAGAAGGCATTTATGAGTCAACATGGCATTCGACTTGTTCACCAAGGCATTACTTTGGTCAAAAATCCATTCGACTTGTTCAAGAAGACATTCCTTGGTTTACAAGGCATTCGACTAATTCTTGAAGGGATTAGACATGGTCAACAAGGGATTTGACTTGTTCAAAAGTCATTACATGGTAAACAAGGTATTCAAATCGTTCAATAAGGCATTACTTTTGTCGAAAAGGCATTTGACTTGTTCAACAAGGCATTCAACTTGGTCAACAAGACATTCAACTTGGTGAACAAGGCATTCGACTTGGTTAATAAGGCATTTAACTTGTTGAAGACGACGATACTTGGTCACCAAGGCATTAGACTTGGTCAGCAAGGGATTTGACTTGGTAAGCAAGGGATTTGACTTGTTCAACAGTCATTACTTGGTAAACAAGGCATTCAAATTGTTTAATAAGGCATTACATTGGTAAAAAAGGCATTCGATTTGTTCAACGAGACATTTAACTTGGTTATTAAGGCATTTGACTTTAATTGAAGGCATTAGAGTTGGTATACAAGATATTTGACTTTTTCAACAAGTTTTTACTGCATTGAACTTGTTCACCAAGGGATTACTTTGGTCAAAAAGGCTCTCGCCTTGTTCAACAAGACATTCGACTTAGTCAACAAGGCATTGCAGGGTAACCAATGCATCCGACTTGTTCAAGAAGACATTTATGTGTCAACAAGGCATTCGACTTGTTCTCCAAGGCATTACTTTGGTCAAAAATCCATTCGACTTGCTCAAGAAAAGATTCCTTGGTCAACAAAGGCCTTCGACTAATTCTTGAAGGGATTAGACATGGTCAACAAGGGATTTGATTTGTTCAAAAGTCATTACTCGGTAAACAAGGCATTCAAATTGTCTAATAAGGCATTACTTTGGTCCAAAAAGCATTCGACTTATTCAACAAGGTATTGAACTTAGTCAACAAGGCATTGAACTTTGTCAACAAGGGATTTGACTTGTTCAAAAGTCATTACTTGGTCAAAAGTCATTACTTGGTCAAAAAGTCATTACTTGGTCAAAAGTCATTACTTGGTCAAAAAGGGATTTCATTCAATTAACACTAATTTGACTTGTTCAGCAAGTCATTACTCTGTGAAAGGCATTTAACTTGTTCATCGACGCATTACTTGGTCAGCATGGCATTCGCGTTGTTCCACAAGACATTCGACTTGGTCAACCAGGCATTGCATGGTCAACAATGCATCCGACTTGTTCAAGAAGGCATTGACGTGTCAACTAGGCATTCGACTTGTTCACCAAGGCATTACTTTGGTCAAAAATCCATTCGACTTGTTCAAGAAGACATTCCTTGGTCAACAAGGCATTCGACTAATTCTTGAAGGGATTAGACATGGTCAATAAGGGATTTGACTTGTTCAAAAGTCATTACATGGTAGACAAGGTATTCAAATCGTTCAATAAGGCATTACTTTTGTCAAAAAGGCATTTGACTTGTTCAACAAGGCATTCAACATGGTGAACAAGGCATTGAACTTGGTGAACAAAGCATTTGACTTGGCCAATAAGGCATTTAACTTGTTCAAGACGACGCTACTTGGTCACCAAGGCATTAGACTTGGTCTGCAAGGGATTTGACTTGTTCAACAGTCATTACATGGTAAACAAGGCATTCAAATTGTTTAATAAGGCATTACATTGGTAAAAAAGGCATTCAACTAGTTGAACAAGACATTCAACTTGGTTATTAAGGCATTCGACTTTAATTGAAGGCATTAGAGTTGGTATACAAGAGATTTGACTTTTTCAACAAGTTTTTACTGCATTCAACTTGTTCACCAAGGGATTACTTTGGTGAAAAAGGCATTCGCCTTGTTCAACAAGACATTCGACTTAGTCAACAAGACATTGCATGGTCAACAATGCATCGGACTTATTCAAGAAGACATTTACGTGTCAACTAGGCATTCGACTTGTTCTCCAAGGCATTACTTTGGTCAAAAATCCATTCGACTTGTTCAAGAAGACATTCCTTGGTCAACAAGGCATTCGACTAATTCTTGAAGGGATTAGACATGGTCAACAAGGGATTTGACTTGTTCAAAAGTCATTACATGGTAAACAAGATATTCAAATCATTCAATAAGGCATTACTTTTGTCGAAAAGGCATTTGACTTGTTCAACAAGGCATTCAACTTGGTCAACAAGGCATTCAACTTGGTGAACAACGCATTCGACTTGGTCAATAAGGCATTTAACTTGTTGAAGACGACGCTACTTGGTCACCAAGGCATTAGACTTGGTCAGCAAGGGATTTGACTTGGTGAGTAAGGGATTTGACATGTTCAACAGTCATTACTTGGTAAACAAGGCATTCAAATTATTTAATAAGGACTTACATTGGTAAAAAAGGCATTCGACTTGTTCAACAAGACATTCAACTTGGTTATTAAGGCATTCGACTTTAATTGAAGGCATTAGAGTTGGTATACAAGAGATTTGACTTTTTCAACAAGTTTTTACTGCATTCAACTTGTTCACCAAGGGATTACTTTGGTCATAAAGGCATTCGCCTCGTTCAACAAGACATTCGACTTAGTCAACAAGGCATTGCATGGTCAACAATGCATCCGACTTGTTCAAGAAGACATTTATGTGTCAACAAGGCATTCGACTTGTTCTCCAAGGCATTACTTTGGTCAAAAATCCATTCGACTTGTTCAAGAAAAGATTCCTTGGTCAACAAGGCCTTCGACTAATTCTTGAAGGGATTAGACATGGTCAACAAGGGATTTGATTTGTTCAAAAGTCATTACTCGGTAAACAAGGCATTCAAATTGTCTAATAAGGCATTACTTTGGTCCAAAAAGCATTCGACTTATTCAACAAGGCATTCAACTTGGTCAACAAGGCATTGAACTTTGTCAAAAGGGCATTCGACTTGGTAACGAGTCATTCTACTTGGTCTTGAAGGCATTAGACTTGGTCAACAAGGCATTTGATTCATTGAACACTGATTTGACTTGTTCAACAAGTCAGTACTTTGTGAAAGGCATTTAACTTGTTTATCGACGCATTACTTTGGTCCATACGTCAGCATGGCATTCGCTTTGTTCCACAAGACATTCAATTTGGTCAACAAGGCACTGCATGGTCAACAATGCATCCGACTTGTTCAAGAAGGCATTGACGTGTCAACTAGGCATTCGACTTGTTCACCAAGGCATTACTTTGGTCAAAAATCCATTCGACTTGTTCAAGAAGACATTCCTTGGTCAACAAGACATTCGACTAATTCTTGAAGGGATTAGACATGGTCAACAAGGGATTTGACTTGTTCAAAAGTCATTACATGGTAAACAACGTATTCAAATCGTTCAATAAGGCATTACTTTTGTCGAAAAGGCATTTGACTTGTTCAACAAGGCATTCAACTTGGTCAACAAGGCATTCAACTTGGTGAACAAGGCATTCGACTTGGTCAATAAGGCATTTAACTTGTTCAAGACGACGATACTTGGTCACCAAGGCATTAGACTTGGTCAGCAAGGGATTTGACTTGGTGAGCAAGGGATTTGACTTGTTCAACAGTCATTACTTGGTAAACAAGGCATTCAAATTGTTTAATAAGGCATTACATTGGTAAAAAAGGCATTCGATTTGTTCAACAAGACATTTAACTTGTTCAAGACGACGATACTTGGTCACCAAGGCATTAGACTTGGTCAGCAAGGGATTTGACTTGGTGAGCAAGGGATTTGACTTGTTCAACAGTCATTACTTGGTAAACAAGGCATTCAAATTGTTTAATAAGGCATTACATTGGTAAAAAAGGCATTCGACTTGTTCAACAAGACATTCAACTTGGTTATTAAGGCATTCGACTTTAATTGAAGGCATTAGAGTTGGTATACAAGAGATTTGACTTTTTCAACAAGTTTTTACTGCATTCAACTTGTTCACCAAGGGATTACTTTGGTCATAAAGGCATTCGCCTCGTTCAACAAGACATTCGACTTAGTCAACAAGGCATTGCATGGTCAACAATGCATCCGACTTGTTCAAGAAGATATTTATGTGTCAACAAGGCATTCGACTTGTTCTCCAAGGTATTACTTTGGTCAAAAATCCATTCGACTTGTTCAAGAAAAGATTCCTTGGTCAACAAGGCATTCGACTAATTCTTGAAGGGATTAGACATGGTCAACAAGGGATTTGACTTGTTCAAAAGTCATTACTCAGTAAACAAGGTATTCAAATCGTTCAATAAGGCATTACTTTTGTCGCAAAGGCATTCGACTTGTTCAACAAGGTATTGAACTTGGTCAACAAGGCATTGAACTTGGTCAAAAGGGGATTTGACTTTCTCAAAAGTCATTACTTGGTCAAAAAGGGATTTCATTCATTGAACACTGATTTGACGTGTTCAGCAAGTCATTACTTTGTGAAAGGCATTTAACTTGTTCATCGACGCATTACTTGGTCAGCATGGCATTCGCGTTGTTCCATAAGACATTCGACTTGGTCAACCAGGCATTGCATGGTCAACAATGCATCCGACTTGTTCAAGAAGGCATTGACGTGTCAACTAGGCATTCGACTTGTTCACCAAGGAATTACTTTGGTCAAAAATCCATTCGACTTGTTCAAGAAGACATTCCTTGGTCAACAAGGCATTCGACTAATTCTTGAAGCGATTAGACATGGTCAGCAAGGGATTTGACTTGTTCAAAAGTCATTACATGGTAGACAGGGTATTCAAATCGTTCAATAAGGCATTACTTTTGTCGAAAAGGCATTTGACTTGTTCAACAAGGCATTCAACTTAGTGAACAAGACAATCGACTTGGTGAACAAGGCATTCGACTTGGTCAATAAGGCATTTAACTTGTTCAAGACGACGATACTTGGTCAGCAAGGGATTTGACTTGGTGAACAAGGGATTTGACTTGTTCAACAGTCATTACTTGGTAAACAAGGCATTCAAATTGTTTAATAAGGCATTACATTGGTAAAAAAGGCATTCGATTTGTTCAACAAGACATTTAACTTGGTTATTAAGGCATTCGACTTTAATTGAAGGCATTAGAGTTGGTATACAAGAGATTTGACTTTTTCAACAAGTTTTTACTGCATTCAACTTGTTCACCAAGGGATTACCTTGGTCAAAAAATTATTCGCCTTGTTCAACAAGACATTCGACTTAGTCAACAAGGCATTGCATGATCAACAATGCATCGGACTTGTTCAAGAAGACATTTACGTGTCAACAAGGCATTCGACTTGTTCTCCAAGGCATTACTTTGGTAAAAAATCCATTCGACTTGTTCAAGAGGACAATTCTTGGTCAACAACGCATTCGACTAATTCTTGAAATGATTAGACATGGTCAACAAGGCATTTGATTTGTTCAAAAGTCATTACTCGGTAAACAAGGTATTCAAATCGTTCAATAAGGCATTACTTTTGTCGAAAAGGCATTCGACTTGTTCCACAAGGCATTGAACTTGGTCAACAAGGCATTGAACTTGGTCAACAAGGGATTTGACTTGTTCAAAAGTCATTACTTGGTCAAAAAGGGATTTCATTCATTGAACACTGATTTGACTTGTTCAGCAAGTAATTACTTTGTGAAAGGCATTTAACTTGTTCATCGACGCATTACTTGGTCAGCATGGCATTCGCGTTGTTCCACAAGACATTGGACTTGGTCAACCAGGCATTGCATGGTCAACAATGCATCCGACTTGTTCAAGAAGGCATTGACGTTTCAACTAGGCATTCGACTTGTTCTCCAAGGCATTACTTTGGTCAAAAATCCATTCGACTTGTTCAAGAAGACATTCCTTAGTCAACAAGGCATTCGACTACTTCTTGAAGGGATTAGACATGGTCAAGAAGGGATTTGACTTGTTCACAAGTCATTACATGGTAGACAAGGTATTTAAATCGTTCAATAAGGCATTACTTTTGTCGAAAAGGCATTCGACTTGTTCAACAAGGCATTGAACTTGGTCAACAAGGCATTGAACTTGGTGAACAAGGGATTTGACTTGTTCAAAAGTCATTACTTCGTAAACAAGGCATTCAAATTGTTCAATAAGGCATTACTTTGGTCAAAAAAGCATTCGACTTATTCAACAAGGCATTCAACTTGGTCAACAAGGCATTGAACTTGGTCAACAGTCATTCTACTTGGTCAGCAGTCATTACTTGGTAAACAAGGCATTCAAATTGTTTAATAAGGCATTACATTGGTAAAAAAGGCATTCGATTTGTTCAACAAGACATTTAACTTGGTTATTAAGGCATTCGACTTTAATTGAAGGCATTAGAGTTGGTATACAAGAGATTTGACTTTTTCAACAAGTTTTTACTGCATTCAACTTGTTCACCAAGGGATTACTTTGGTCAAAAAGGCATTCGCCTTGTTCAACAAGACATTCGACTTTGCCAACAAGGCATTGCATGGTTAACAATGCATCCGACTTGTTCAAGAAGACATTTATGTGTCAACAAGGCATTCGACTTGTTCTCCAAGGCATTACTTTGGTCAAAAATCCATTCGACTTGTTCAAGAAGACATTCCTTGGTCAACAAGGCATTCGACTAATTCTTGAAGGGATTAGACATGGTCAACAAGGGATTTGACTTGTTCAAAAGTCATTACATGGTAAACAAGATATTCAAATCGTTCAATAAGGCATTACTGTTGTCGAAAAGGCATTTGACTTGTTCAACAAGGCATTCAACTTGGTCAACAAGGCATTCAACTTGGTGAACAAGGCATTCGACTTGGTCAATAAGGCATTTAACTTGTTCAAGACGACGATACTTGGTCACCAAGGCATTAGACTTGGTCAGCAAGGGATTTGACTTGGTGAGCAAGGGATTTGACTTGTTCAACAGTCATTACTTGGTAAACAAGGCATTCAAATTGTTTAATAAAGCATTACATTGGTAAAAAAGGCATTCGATTTGTTCAATAAGACATTTAACATGGTTATTAAGGCATTCGACTTTAATTGAAGGCATTAGAGTTGGTATACAAGAGATTTAACTTTTTCAACAAGTTTTTACTGCATTCAATTTGTTCACCAAGGGATTACTTTGGTCAAAAAGCCATTCGCCTTGTTCAACAAGACATTCGACTTAGTCAACAAGGCATTGCATGGTCAACAATGCATCCGACTTGTTCAAGAAGACATTTATGTGTCAACAAGGCATTCGACTTGTTCTCCAAGGCATTACCTTTGGTCAAAAATCCATTCGACTTGTTCAAGAAGACAATTCTTGGTCAACAACGCATTCGACTAATTCTTGAAGGGATTAGACATGGTCAACAAGGGATTTGATTTGTTCAAAAGTCATTACATGGTAGACAAGGTATTCAAATCGTTCAATAAGGCATTACTTTTGTCGAAAAGGCATTTGACTTGTTCAACAAGGCATTCAACTTGGTGAACAAGGCATTCGACTTGGTGAACAAGGCATTCGACTTGGTCAATAAGGCATTTAACTTGTTCATGACGACGATACTTGGTCACCAAGGCATTAAACTTGGTCAGCAAGGGATTTGACTTGGTGAGCAAGGGATTTGACTTGTTCAACAGTCATTACTTGGTAAACAAGGCATTCAAATTGTTTAATAAGGCATTACATTGGTAAAAAAGGCATTCGATTTGTTCAACAAGACATTTAACTTGGTTATTAAGGCATTCGACTTTAATTGAAGGCATTAGAGTTGGTATACAAGAGATTTAACTTTTTCAACAAGTTTTTACTGCATTCAATTTGTTCACCAAGGGATTACTTTGGTCAAAAGGCATTCGCCTTGTTCAACAAGACATTCGACTAGTCAACAAGGCATTGCATGGTCAACAATGCATCCGACTTGTTCAAGAAGACATTTATGTGTCAACAAGGCATTCGACTTGTCCTCCAAGGCATTACTTTGGTCAAAAATCCATTCGACTTGTTCAAGAAGACAATTCTTGGTCAACAACGCATTCGACTAATTCTTGAAGGGATTAGACATGGTTAACAATGGATTTGACTTGTTCAAAAGTCATTACATGGTAGACAAGGTATTCAATCGTTCAATAAGGCATTACTTTTGTCGAAAAGGCATTTGACTTGTTCAACAAGGCATTCAACTTGGTGAACAAGACATTCGACTTGGTGAACAAGGCATTCGACTTGGTCAATAAGGCATTTAACTTGTTCAAGACGACGATACTTGGTCAGCAAGGGATTTGACTTGGTGAACAAGGGATTTGACTTGTTCAACAGTCATTACTTGGTAAACAAGGCATTCAAATTGTTTAATAAGGCATTACATTGGTAAAAAAGGCATTCGATTTGTTCAACAAGACATTTAACTTGGTTATTAAGGCATTCGACTTTAACTGAAGGCATTAGAGTTGGTATACAAGAGATTTGACTTTTTCAACAAGTTTTTACTGCATTCAACTTGTTCACCAAGGGATTACCTTGGTCAAAAAAGCATTCGCCTTGTTCAACAAGACATTCGACTTAGTCAACAAGGCATTGCATGGTCAACAATGCATCGGACTTGTTCAAGAAGACATTTACGTGTCAACTAGGCATTCGACTTGTTCTCCAAGGCATTACTTTGGTCAAAAATCCATTCGACTTGTTCAAGAAGACATTCCTTAGTCAACAAGGCATTCGACTACTTCTTGAAGGGATTAGACATGGTCAAGAAGGGATTTGACTTGTTCACAAGTCATTACATGGTAGACAAGGTATTTAAATCGTTCAATAAGGCATTACTTTTGTCGAAAAGGCATTCGACTTGTTCAACAAGGCATTGAACTTGGTCAACAAGGCATTGAACTTGGTCAACAAGGGATTTGACTTGTTCAAAAGTCATTACTTCGTAAACAAGGCATTCAAATTGTTCAATAAGGCATTACTTTGGTCAAAAAAGCATTCGACTTATTCAACAAGGCATTCAACTTGGTCAACAAGGCATTGAACTTGGTCAACAGTCATTCTACTTGGTCAGCAGTCATTACTTGGTAAACAAGGCATTCAAATTGTTTAATAAGGCATTACATTGGTAAAAAAGGCATTCGATTTGTTCAACAAGACATTTAACTTGGTTATTAAGGCATTCGACTTTAACTGAAGGCATTAGAGTTGGTATACAAGAGATTTGACTTTTTCAACAAGTTTTTACTGCATTCAACTTGTTCACCAAGGGATTACCTTGGTCAAAAAAGCATTCGCCTTGTTCAACAAGACATTCGACTTAGTCAACAAGGCATTGCATGGTCAACAATGCATCGGACTTGTTCAAGAAGACATTTACGTGTCACTAGGCATTCGACTTGTTCTCCAAGGCATTACTTTGGTCAAAATCCATTCGACTTGTTCAAGAAGACATTCCTTAGTCAACAAGGCATTCGACTACTTCTTGAAGGGATTAGACATGGTCAAGAAGGGATTTGACTTGTTCACAAGTCATTACATGGTAGACAAGGTATTTAAATCGTTCAATAAGGCATTACTTTTGTCGAAAAGGCATTCGACTTGTTCAACAAGGCATTGAACTTGGTCAACAAGGCATTGAACTTGGTCAACAAGGGATTTGACTTGTTCAAAAGTCATTACTTCGTAAACAAGGCATTCAAATTGTTCAATAAGGCATTACTTTGGTCAAAAAAGCATTCGACTTATTCAACAAGGCATTCAACTTGGTCAACAAGGCATTGAACTTGGTCAACAGTCATTCTACTTGGTCAGCAGTCATTACTTGGTAAACAAGGCATTCAAATTGTTTAATAAGGCATTACATTGGTAAAAAAGGCATTCGATTTGTTCAACAAGACATTTAACTTGGTTATTAAAGCATTCGACTTTAATTGAAGGCATTAGAGTTGGTATACAAGAGATTTAACTTTTTCAACAAGTTTTTACTGCATTCAATTTGTTCACCAAGGGATTACTTTGGTCAAAAAGGCATTCGCCTTGTTCAACAAGACATTCGACTAGTCAACAAGGCATTGCATGGTCAACAATGCATCCGACTTGTTCAAGAAGACATTTATGTGTCAACAAGGCATTCGACTTGTCCTCCAAGGCATTACTTTGGTCAAAAATCCATTCGACTTGTTCAAGAAGACAATTCTTGGTCAACAACGCATTCGACTAATTCTTGAAGGGATTAGACATGGTCAACAATGGATTTGACTTGTTCAAAAGTCATTACATGGTAGACAAGGTATTCAAATCGTTCAATAAGGCATTACTTTTGTCGAAAAGGCATTTGACTTGTTCAACAAGGCATTCAACTTGGTGAACAAGACATTCGACTTGGTGAACAAGGCATTCGACTTGGTCAATAAGGCATTTAACTTGTTCAAGACGACGATACTTGGTCAGCAAGGGATTTGACTTGGTGAACAAGGGATTTGACTGTTCAACAGTCATTACTTGGTAAACAAGGCATTCAAATTGTTTAATAAGGCATTACATTGGTAAAAAAGGCATTCGATTTGTTCAACAAGACATTTAACTTGGTTATTAAGGCATTCGACTTTAACTGAAGGCATTAGAGTTGGTATACAAGAGATTTGACTTTTTCAACAAGTTTTTACTGCATTCAACTTGTTCACCAAGGGATTACCTTGGTCAAAAAAGCATTCGCCTTGTTCAACAAGACATTCGACTTAGTCAACAAGGCATTGCATGGTCAACAATGCATCGGACTTGTTCAAGAAGACATTTACGTGTCAACTAGGCATTCGACTTGTTCTCCAAGGCATTACTTTGGTCAAAAATCCATTCGACTTGTTCAAGAAGACATTCCTTAGTCAACAAGGCATTCGACTACTTCTTGAAGGGATTAGACATGGTCAAGAAGGGATTTGACTTGTTCACAAGTCATTACATGGTAGACAAGGTATTTAAATCGTTCAATAAGGCATTACTTTTGTCGAAAAGGCATTCGACTTGTTCAACAAGGCATTGAACTTGGTCAACAAGGCATTGGACTTGGTCAACAAGGGATTGACTTGTTCAAAGTCATTACTTCGTAAACAAGGCATTCAAATTGTTCAATAAGGCATTACTTTGGTCAAAAAAGCATTCGACTTATTCAACAAGGCATTCAACTTGGTCAACAAGGCATTGAACTTGGTCAACAGTCATTCTACTTGGTCAGCAGTCATTACTTGGTAAACAAGGCATTCAAATTGTTTAATAAGGCATTACATTGGTAAAAAAGGCATTCGATTTGTTCAACAAGACATTTAACTTGGTTATTAAGGCATTCGACTTTAATTGAAGGCATTAGAGTTGGTATACAAGAGATTTGACTTTTTCAACAAGTTTTTACTGCATTCAACTTGTTCACCAAGGGATTACTTTGGTCAAAAAGCCATTCGCCTTGTTCAACAAGACATTCGACTTTGCCAACAAGGCATTGCATGGTTAACATGCATCCGACTTGTTCAAGAAGACATTTATGTGTCAACAAGGCATTCGACTTGTTCTCAAGGCATTACTTTGGTCAAAAATCCATTCGACTTGTTCAAGAAGACATTCCTTGGTCAACAAGGCATTCGACTAATTCTTGAAGGGATTAGACATGGTCAACAGGGATTTGACTTGTTCAAAAGTCATTACATGGTAAACAAGATATTCAAATCGTTCAATAAGGCATTACTGTTGTCGAAAAGGCATTTGACTTGTTCAACAAGGCATTCAACTTGGTCAACAAGGCATTCAACTTGGTGAACAAGGCATTCGACTTGGTCAATAAGGCATTTAACTTGTTCAAGACGACGATACTTGGTCACCAAGGCATTAGACTTGGTCAGCAAGGGATTTGACTTGGTGAGCAAGGGATTTGACTTGTTCAACAGTCATTACTTGGTAAACAAGGCATTCAAATTGTTTAATAAGCATTACATTGGTAAAAAAGGCATTCGATTTGTTCAATAAGACATTTAACATGGTTATTAAGGCATTCGACTTTAATTGAAGGCATTAGAGTTGGTATACAAGATTTAACTTTTTCAACAAGTTTTACTGCATTCAATTTGTTCACCAAGGGATTACTTTGGTCAAAAAGCCATTCGCCTTGTTCAACAAGACATTCGACTTAGTCAACAAGGCATTGCATGGTCAACAATGCATCCGACTTGTTCAAGAAGACATTTATGTGTCAACAAGGCATTCGACTTGTTCTCCAAGGCATTACCTTTGGTCAAAATCCATTCGACTTCAAGAAGACAATTCTTGGTCAACAACGCATTCGACTAATTCTTGAAGGGATTAGACATGGTCAACAAGGGATTTGATTTGTTCAAAAGTCATTACATGGTAGACAAGGTATTCAAATCGTTCAATAAGGCATTACTTTTGTCGAAAAGGCATTTGACTTGTTCAACAAGGCATTCAACTTGGTGAACAAGGCATTCGACTTGGTGAACAAGGCATTCGACTTGGTCAATAAGGCATTTACTTGTTCAAGACGACGATACTTGGTCACCAAGGCATTAGGCTTGGTCAGCAAGGGATTTGACTTGGTGAGCAAGGGATTTGACTTGTTCAACAGTCATTACTTGGTAAACAAGGCATTCAAATTGTTTAATAAGGCATTACATTGGTAAAAAAGGCATTCGATTTGTTCAACAAGACAATTTAACTTGGTTATTAAGGCATTCGACTTTAACTGAAGGCATTAGAGTTGGTATACAAGAGATTTGACTTTTTCAACAAGTTTTTACTGCATTCAACTTGTTCACCAAGGGATTACCTTGGTCAAAAAAGCATTCGCCTTGTTCAACAAGACATTCGACTTAGTCAACAAGGCATTGCATGGTCAACAAGCATCGGACTTGTTCAAGAAGACATTTACGTGTCAACTAGGCATTCGACTTGTTCTCCAAGGCATTACTTTGGTCAAAATCCATTCGACTTGTTCAAGAAGACATCCTTAGTCAACAGGCATTCGACTACTTCTTGAAGGGATTAGACATGGTCAAGAAGGGATTTGACTTGTTCACAAGTCATTACATGGTAGACAAGGTATTTAAATCGTTCAATAAGGCATTACTTTGTCGAAAAGGCATTCGACTTGTTCAACAAGGCATTGAACTTGGTCAACAAGGCATTGGACTTGGTCAACAAGGATTTGACTTGTTCAAAAGTCATTACTTCGTAAACAAGGCATTCAAATTGTTCAATAAGGCATTACTTTGGTCAAAAAGCATTCGACTTATTCAACAAGGCATTCAACTTGGTCAACAAGGCATTGAACTTGGTCAACAGTCATTCTACTTGGTCAGCAGTCATTACTTGGTAAACAAGGCATTCAAATTGTTTAATAAGGCATTACATTGGTAAAAAAGGCATTCGATTTGTTCAACAAGACATTCAACTTGGTTATTAAGGCATTCGACTTTAATTAAAGGCATTAGAGTTGGTCTACAAGAGATTTGACTTTTTCAACAAGTTTTTACTGCATTCAACTTGTTAACCAAGGGATTACTTTGGTCAAAAAGGCATTCGCCTTGTTCAACAAGACATTCGACTTTGCCAACAAGGCAACAATGCATCCGACTTGTTCAAGAAGGCATTGACGTGTCAACAAGGCATTCGACTTGTTCACCAAGGCATTACTTTGGTCAAAAATCCATTCGACTTGTTCCAGAAGACATTCCTTGGTCAGCAAGGCATTCGATTAATTCTTGAAGGGATTAGACATGGTCAACAAGGGATTTGACTTGTTCAAAAGTCATTACATGGTAAACAACGTATTCAAATCGTTCAATAAGGCATTACTTTTGTCGAAAAGGCATTTGACTTGTTCAACAAGGCATTCAACTTGGTGAACAAGGCATTCGACTTGGTCAATAAGACATATAACTTGTTCAAGACGACGATACTTGGTCACCAACGCATTAGACTTGGTCAGCAAGGGATTTGACTTGGTCAGCAAGGGATTTGACTTGTTCAACGGTCATTACTTGGTAAACAAGGCATTCAAATTGTTTAATAAGGCATTACATTGGTAAAAAAGGCATTCGATTTGTTCAACAAGACATTCAACTTGGTTATTAAGGCATTCGACTTTAATTAAAGGCATTAGAGTTGGTCTACAAGAGATTTGACTTTTTCAACAAGTTTTTACTGCATTCAACTTGTTCACCAAGGGATTACTTTGGTCAAAAAGGCATTCGCCTTGTTCCACAAGACATTCGACTTAGTCAACAAGGCATTGCATGGTCAACAATGCATCCGACTTGTTCAAGAAGACATTTATGTGTCAACAAGGCATTCGACTTGTTCTCCAAGGCATTACCTTTGGTCAAAAATCCATTCGACTTGTTCAAGAAGACAATTCTTGGTCAACAACGCATTCGACTAATTCTTGAAGGGATTAGACATGGTCAACAAGGGATTTGATTTGTTCAAAAGTCATTACATGGTAGACAAGGTATTCAAATCGTTCAATAAGGCATTACTTTTGTCGAAAAGGCATTTGACTTGTTCAACAAGGCATTCAACTTGGTGAACAAGGCATTCGACTTGGTGAACAAGGCATTCGACTTGGTCAATAAGGCATTTAACTTGTTCATGACGACGATACTTGGTCACCAAGGCATTAGACTTGGTCAGCAAGGGATTTGACTTGGTGAGCAAGGGATTTGACTTGTTCAACAGTCATTACTTGGTAAACAAGGCATTCAAATTGTTTAATAAGGCATTACATTGGTAAAAAAAGGCATTCGATTTGTTCAACAAGACATTTAACTTGGTTATTAAAGCATTCGACTTTAATTGAAGGCATTAGAGTTGGTATACAAGAGATTTAACTTTTTCAACAAGTTTTTACTGCATTCAATTTGTTCACCAAGGGATTACTTTGGTCAAAAGGCATTCGCCTTGTTCAACAAGACATTCGACTAGTCAACAAGGCATTGCATGGTCAACAATGCATCCGACTTGTTCAAGAAGACATTTATGTGTCAAGAAGGCATTCGACCTCCAAGGCATTACTTTGGTCAAAAATCCATTCGACTTGTTCAAGAAGACAATTCTTGGTCAACAACGCATTCGACTAATTCTTGAAGGGATTAGCATGGTCAACAATGGATTTGACTTGTTCAAAGTCATTACATGGTAGACAAGGTATTCAAATCGTTCAATAAGGCATTTCTTTTGTCGAAAAGGCATTTGACTTGTTCAACAAGGCATTCAACTTGGTGAACAAGGCATTCGACTTGGTGAACAAGGCATTCGACTTGGTCAATAAGGCATTTAACTTGTTCAAGACGACGATACTTGGTCAGCAAGGTTTGACTTGGTGAACAAGGGATTTGACTTGTTCAACAGTCATTACTTGGTAAACAAGGCATTCAAATTGTTTAATAAGGCATTACATTGGTAAAAAGGCATTCGATTTGTTCAACAAACATTTAACTTGGTTATTAAAGCATTCGACTTTAATTGAAGGCATTAGAGTTGGTATACAAGAGATTTAACTTTTCAACAAGTTTTTACTGCATTCAATTTGTTCACCAAGGGATTACTTTGGTCAAAAAGGCATTCGCCTTGTTCAACAAGACATTTGACTAGTCACAAGGCATTGCATGGTCAACAATGCATCCGACTTGTTCAAGAAGACATTTATGTGTCAACAAGGCATTCGACTTGTCCTCCAAGGCATTACTTTGGTCAAAAATCCATTCGACTTGTTCAAGAAGACAATTCTTGGTCAACAACGCATTCGACTAATTCTTGAAGGGATTAGACATGGTCAACAATGGATTTGACTTGTTCAAAAGTCATTACATCGTAGACAAGGTATTCAAATCGTTCAATAAGGCATTACTTTTGTCGAAAAGGCATTTGACTTGTTCAACAAGGCATTCAACTTGGTGAACAAGACATTCGACTTGGTGAACAAGGCATTCGACTTGGTCAATAAGGCATTTAACTTGTTCAAGACGACGATACTTGGTCAGCAAGGGATTTGACTTGGTGAACAAGGGATTTGACTTGTTCAACAGTCATTACTTGGTAGACAAGGTATTCAAATCGTTCAATAAGGCATTACTTTTGTCGAAAAGGCATTTGACTTGTTCAACAAGGCATTCAACTTGGTGAACAAGGCATTCGACTTGGTGAACAAGGCATTCGACTTGGTCAATAAGGCATTTAACTTGTTCATGACGACGATACTTGGTCACCAAGGCATTAGACTTGGTCAGCAAGGGATTTGACTTGGTGAGCAAGGGATTTGACTTGTTCAACAGTCATTACTTGGTAAACAAGGCATTCAAATTGTTTAATAAGGCATTACATTGGTAAAAAAGGCATTCGATTTGTTCAACAAGACATTTAACTTGGTTATTAAAGCATTCGACTTTAATTGAAGGCATTAGAGTTGGTATACAAGAGATTTAACTTTTTCAACAAGTTTTTACTGCATTCAATTTGTTCACCAAGGGATTACTTTGGTCAAAAAGGCATTCGCCTTGTTCAACAAGACATTCGACTAGTCAACAAGGCATTGCATGGTCAACAATGCATCCGACTTGTTCAAGAAGACATTTATGTGTCAACAAGGCATTCGACCTCCAAGGCATTACTTTGGTCAAAAATCCATTCGACTTGTTCAAGAAGACAATTCTTGGTCAACAACGCATTCGACTAATTCTTGAAGGGATTAGACATGGTCAACAATGGATTTGACTTGTTCAAAAGTCATTACATGGTAGACAAGGTATTCAATCGTTCAATAAGGCATTACTTTTGTCGAAAAGGCATTTGACTTGTTCAACAAGGCATTCAACTTGGTGAACAAGACATTCGACTTGGTGAACAAGGCATTCGACTTGGTCAATAAGGCATTTAACTTGTTCAAGACGACGATACTTGGTCAGCAAGGGATTTGACTTGGTGAACAAGGGATTTGACTTGTTCAACAGTCATTACTTGGTAAACAAGGCATTCAAATTGTTTAATAAGGCATTACATTGGTAAAAAAGGCATTCGATTTGTTCAACAAGACATTTAACTTGGTTATTAAAGCATTCGACTTTAATTGAAGGCATTAGAGTTGGTATACAAGAGATTTAACTTTTTCAACAAGTTTTTACTGCATTCAATTTGTTCACCAAGGGATTACTTTGGTCAAAAAGGCATTCGCCTTGTTCAACAAGACATTCGACTAGTCAACAAGGCATTGCATGGTCAACAATGCATCCGACTTGTTCAAGAAGACATTTATGTGTCAACAAGGCATTCGACTTGTCCTCCAAGGCATTACTTTGGTCAAAAATCCATTCGACTTGTTCAAGAAGACAATTCTTGGTCAACAACGCATTCGACTAATTCTTGAAGGGATTAGACATGGTCAACAATGGATTTGACTTGTTCAAAAGTCATTACATGGTAGACAAGGTATTCAAATCGTTCAATAAGGCATTACTTTTGTCGAAAAGGCATTTGACTTGTTCAACAAGGCATTCAACTTGGTGAACAAGACATTCGACTTGGTGAACAAGGCATTCGACTTGGTCAATAAGGCATTTAACTTGTTCAAGACGACGATACTTGGTCAGCAAGGGATTTGACTTGGTGAACAAGGGATTTGACTTGTTCAACAGTCATTACTTGGTAAACAAGGCATTCAAATTGTTTAATAAGGCATTACATTGGTAAAAAAGGCATTCGATTTGTTCAACAAGACATTTAACTTGGTTATTAAAGCATTCGACTTTAATTGAAGGCATTAGAGTTGGTATACAAGAGATTTAACTTTTTCAACAAGTTTTTACTGCATTCAACTTGTTCACCAAGGGATTACTTTGGTCAAAAAGGCATTCGCCTTGTTCAACAAGACATTCGACTTAGTCAACAAGGCATTGCATGGTCAACAATGCATCCGACTTGTTCTAGAAGACATTTATGTGTCAACAAGGCATTCGACTTGTTCTCCAAGGCATTACTTTGGTAAAAAATCCATTCGGCTTGTTCAAGAGGACAATTCTTGGTCAACAAGGCATTCGACTAATTCTTGAAGGGATTAGACATGATCAAGAAGGGATTTGACTTGTTCACAAGTCATTACACGGTAGACAAGGTATTTAAATCGTTCACCAAGGGATTACTTTGGTCAAAAAGGCATTCGCCTTGTTCAACAAGACATTCGACTAGTCAACAAGGCATTGCATGGTCAACAATGCATCCGACTTGTTCAAGAAGACATTTATGTGTCAACAAGGCATTCGACCTCCAAGGCATTACTTTGGTCAAAAATCCATTCGACTTGTTCAAGAAGACAATTCTTGGTCAACAACGCATTCGACTAATTCTTGAAGGGATTAGACATGGTCAACAATGGATTTGACTTGTTCAAAAGTCATTACATGGTAGACAAGGTATTCAAATCGTTCAATAAGGCATTACTTTTGTCGAAAAGGCATTTGACTTGTTCAACAAGGCATTCAACTTGGTGAACAAGACATTCGACTTGGTGAACAAGGCATTCGACTTGGTCAATAAGGCATTTAACTTGTTCAAGACGACGATACTTGGTCAGCAGGGATTTGACTTGGTGAACAAGGGATTTGACTTGTTCAACAGTCATTACTTGGTACAACAAGGCATTCAATTGTTTAATAAGCATTACATTGGTAAAAAAGGCATTCGATTTGTTCAACAAGACATTTAACTTGGTTATTAAGCATTCGACTTTAATTGAAGGCATTAGAGTTGGTATACAAGAGATTTAACTTTTTCAACAAGTTTTTACTGCATTCAACTTGTTCACCAAGGGATTACTTTGGTCAAAAAGGCATTCGCCTTGTTCAACAAGACATTCGACTTAGTCAACAAGGCATTGCATGGTCAACAATGCATCCGACTTGTTCTAGAAGACATTTATGTGTCAACAAGGCATTCGACTTGTTCTCCAAGGCATTACTTTGGTAAAAAATCCATTCGGCTTGTTCAAGAGGACAATTCTTGGTCAACAAGGCATTCGACTAATTCTTGAAGGGATTAGACATGATCAAGAAGGGATTTGACTTGTTCACAAGTCATTACATGGTAGACAAGGTATTTAAATCGTTCAATAAGGCATTACGTTTGTCGAAAAGGCATTCGACTTGTTCAACAAGGCATTGAACTTGGTCAACAAGGCATTGAACTTGGTCAACAAGGGATTTGACTTGTTCAAAAGTCATTACTTGGTAAACAAGGCATTCAAATTGTTCAATAAGGCATTACTTTGGTCAAAAAAGCATTCGACTTATTGAACAAGGCATTCAACTTGGTCAACAAGGCATTGAACTTGGTCAACAGTCATTCTACTTGGTCAACAGTCATTCTACTTGGTCAACAGTCATTACTTGGTAAACAAGGCATTCAAATTGTTTAATAAGGCATTACATTGGTAAAAAGGCATTCGATTTGTTCAACAAGACATTTAACTTGGTTTTAAGGCATTCGACTTTAATTGAAGGCATTAGAGTGGTATACAAGAGATTTGACTTTTCAACAAGTTTTTACTATGCATTCAACTTGTTCACCAGGGGTTACTTTGGTCAAAAGGCATTCGCCTTGTTCAACAAGGCATTCGACTTTGTCAACAAGGCATTGCATGGTTAACAATGCATCCGACTTGTTCAAGAAGACATTTATGTGTCAACAAGGCATTCAACTTGTTCTCCAACGCATTACTTTGGTCAAAAATCCATTCGATTTGTTCAAGAAAAGATTCCTTGGTCAACAAGGCATTCGACTAATTCTTGAAGGGATTAGACATGGTCAACAAGGGATTTGATTTGTTCAAAAGTCATTACTCGGTAAACAAGGTATTCAAATCGTTCAATAAGGC